>JAOEGL010000003.1:177328765-177803765 GCA_034509955.1 Urosaurus nigricauda
TGTATCTAACATACATGATAATCTGCACATACGATCTGGATAATTTTGCGCAGAGATGTATATTCCAGATACAAAATCTGTAATTTAGAGTGGCCCCTACTTTCTGAAAGTCTGTAAAACTTTTTTGAAAGTTAGGGCCAACCCCACCATTCGACAGAGTGATGCAACTGCCCCAGGCAGCAAATTTGAAGTTACATGGAAAGATAACAAAAAATGAGTTATTTACCACTTGGGGTTTGGGAAGAAGTGAATTCAAACCCTGCTCAGGTCATAGGAAGATCTTCTACAATTTACCTTACCTTAACTTTACTTCCCAATCTTGCTGTTGTAATAAAACAGGATCATTTTCATCATTACCACTCTGAATTCCTTAATAAATGGGAGCATAGAAATATGATAGCAAGGCAGATAGATGTTAGAATGGTCTTATTCATTCAAAATATGTCCTCAAGGATTCTGTTTGAATAAATGTGTTTTTATTTAATGTTGTCAAGCAGTATACAGTACTACTTTCTTGACAGTCTTCTGATATTTTGCCTACTGCTTAATCAGAAATTGGGTAAGTAGTAAACAAGAAAAAGTGAGGTAAAACAGGAATCATGCTGAGCAAAAATATACAGTTTTGTAACAGGAAAAAGGTTGTTACATTCCCTGGACCTTCTGCCATATTATAATATCTGCTCTGATGCCCTTGATATCCCAATGTCTTGTAGCAGTTGCTTGTACAAGGGTTTAACCTGAGAGTATCAGCAGCGCACTATCTGCCTTGCAACAACAAACAAAAATTACAAATGGTTGAAGTGAAGCTGGAGGGTAAGAATTCTCCAAGTACAACTGTAATCATAAACTCACAGTTTTTGTTTGGTGGAGGGCGGGGAAGGTCAATGTTATACTAAAGACAGTTGTCACAAAACATCTGCACTTCTAGGTCAGAGGGAAAGAATGAGTAAGAAACAGAAAAAAGTACTTGCCAAGTCCACTGTGACACTCAGTATTGTCGGTATCTGCGCATCCCCCTAGCCCCTGCAGCCTTTCTACTCCCAGACACCTGCTCCAGGGGGTTTCTGTTCTTTCCAACTTCCGCTTGTAAAAGCTGTTTCCACCCATATAATAAGTGAAAGGACAGGCCCAACGCCATCAAGCCTGAAGAAGAAGGCCTTCCCTCCTTGCCAACTGTCATCTTCTGGCCCCGAAGGAATGCAAAGACAGGCCCAACACCATCAGGCCTGGCCTTAGTTAAGAAGAAGAGACCTCCCTCCAGTCCATCTGCCTTAGTCCGGGCCTCAGAGGGAGAGAAGACCTGCTGGACCTGATCCCCTTCCCCACCGACATTCCCTTCTCCTTTTGTGTTGTGTCTTTCTTTTTAGAAAACACAAGCTTGTTTTCTGCTGCTGCAGGGAACAGGACTCGGAACAATGAATGCAAACTGCAGGAAAAAAGATTCCACCTCAACATTAGGAAGAACTTCCTGACAGTAAGGGCTGTTCGACAGTGGAACACACTCCCTCGGAGAGTGGTGGAGTCTCCTTCCTTGGAGGTTTTTAAGCAGAGGCTGGATGGTCATCTGTCGGGGATGCTTTGATTGGGAGTTCCTGCATGGCAGAGGGTTGGACTGGATGGCCCTTGTGGTCTCTTCCAACTCTAAATTTCTATGATTCTAGATTGTAAGCATGAGAGCAGGAAACTGTCTAATTAAAATAATAATTGTAAGCCACTCTGAAAGCCTTTAGGGCTGAAGGGTGGGGTATAAATACCATAAATAAATAAATAATAGCAGTGACAGATGTTGGCCTAGGTGGTCTAAATTATGTACTTGGGGAAAATTATCCAAAATTGAGTAACATTCCCCTTGAATTTTTTTTCCCCTTAATGTTGCTAAGGCATGGTTTTAATTCCTTCAAAATTCTTCGGCTGTTTTTCCCTCATTGTGTGTGTTGTTTTGCCTTCAGGTCATTTCCAACTTATGGAGGACCCTAAGGCAAACCTGTCACAGAGTTTTCTTCACAAGTTTCTTCAGAGCGGTTTCCTATTGCTATCCTCTCAGGCCAAGAGTGTGTGACTTGCCCAGTGTCACCCAGTGTATTCTCATGGCTGAGCAAGGATTCGAACCCTGTTCTCCAGAGTCATAGTCCAATTCTCAAACCACTACACCACACTGGCTCCCAAGCAGGAACCTTCAAATTCAACTTTAAATCACTGTTTTAGGCAAAGGTCATGGATACTTTTCAAGGAAAGACAAAGAACAAGTGCCATCAAAGAGTACTAAATATGTTATTGCTAACTGCGCATAAAAGTCTAGTCTTTCAATCGCTCTGCAGGTCTTCACAGCTATGTAGATAATTCCTTTGTACACTGGTGAATAACATCTCTTCAGTCCTCTTAGAAGGCAGACATTCTGTAATACTATGTGCACTGGTAGTGCACTTACTTATACACAAATTCAGCTGAAATATTACCTGCAAATTCTAACTTCCCCTATACACACATATGGCAGCTACTAATGTATTTACTAACCAGGTCAGTCTAGCAAATTTTTTTAATGGATTTACCCAATCTGTTTTTATTGAACATCACACAGATAAAGATGCAATTTACAGTTAAATACACAAAAATGTGCTTATCAACATGTGCATTAATTTTTTAAAAAAAACACAGAGAGGGTGCATATATTTCTACAATGCCATGTTGGTGAACCTAGAGCACACGTGCCTTCTCTGTCAGGTGAAGCCATCATTGAGGGAACATGGTGGCCAGAGGAGGGGTGGGTGGCCAGTCCAGCTCATTGCCTGGTTCTGGTTCTCCCATGGAAAACTAAGCCACAACAAAGAGGGGCAGTATGAGCCCTTTCCAGGTGGAGATCCTGCCCTTCCAGCCATGATGTGCTTTCACGTCATTTCTGGTGACCCTATCAGGGGGTTTTCTAGGCATGTTCCATCAGAGGAGGTTTGCCATTGCCATCCTCTGTTGCCATTGCCATCCTCTGAGGCTCAGAGCGTGTGATCTGGGTGTGTGGGAGGGTTGTGTGCCTTCAAGTAGTTTCTGGTAACCCTGTCATGGGTTTTTTTCTTGGCAAGCTTCCTCAGAGAGGGATTTCCCTTCCTCTGAGGCTGAGAGAGTGTTACTTGCTCAAGGTCTTCCTGTGGGTGCCATGGCCACGTGAGTTTCTTCAGAGGGGTTTTGCCATTGCCTTCCTCTGAGGCTGAGAGAGTGTGACTTGTCCAAGGTCTCCCAGTGGGTTTCATGGCCGAGCTGGAATTCAAGCCCTGCTCTCCAGAGTTACACGCTCAAACCACTGGCTCTCTTGTTCTTGTTATTGTGCTGTGCATTCTGTGCTTTAGTATGGTGGTGGTTGTTGTATGCCTCTAAGTCATTTCCAACTTATCAGCCCAGACCACCCTCCCTCCCTCCCTTCCAAGCACTGGTTCCTGGTAATCTTAAGGTGAAACTATTATGGGGAAAGGTTCATTAGAGAGGGATTTCTATTGCCATCCCCTGAGGGTGAGAGAGTGTGACTTGTGTGTGTGGTGCCTTCAAATCGTTTCCAACTTATAGTGACCCTAACGTGAAACTATCATGGAGTTTTCTTGGCATGTTTCATCAGAGGGGGGTTTGCTATTGCTAGCCTGAGGCTGAAAGAGTATGCTTTGGGTTTTACCCCAGAAGTCCTGTCCCATAATTGCAGACATTTTGACCCAGAAGTTCCCAGAAGGTGGAAATCCTACCCTGAGAAGTCCTGCCCCCAGCACCCGTTTGGCACTCTGTCTCTAAAAGGATCACCTGCACTGCTATAATGCAACCAAACTTAACCAATTTGTGTAGGAAACCATAGTATGTGCAAGTGGGAAAAATGCACTCCCAATTTACAGTTGGCCTTCCCCATAGGCAGGCTTGCCTTCTGCAACTTTGAGCTTACATGGAAGGCAAGCCCAGGCAGAAGTAATGGGGTGCATATCCAAGGCACGTGCCCCATGCTGCGCCATGATAATGTGTCCCATTATTTCCTAGGGGGCTTGAGCATATGCTCTTTTCCCCATATGCAAGGGAATCTGGAACAGATCTCCCATGTTTGGGGAGGGCGGACTTTATGTATTTTTAAAGGGCACTCAAAAAATACAGCTTTTTCTTTGAGACAAAAGAAACACCAGCCTAGAACTGAGATAAAACAGATCTGGTAACACAAAAACCAGAGCCTGGATAAGACTAGGGCTTGGTAGTTTTCTTACTAGTTAATATTGGCTAGATCATTTTACATTGGTCCCACTGGAAGCTTCCTTGTGGAACTCACAGCAGTTTGACTGGTGGATCTTAACTGAAATCATGGCAAGTGAAGAAAGCAGCTCCCCCATATCCCCACCCAGAGTCCTAATGCTTCCTATCCCCCACCTTCTATTAATATAGGAAGTATCAAAAATACAAATTCACAGAACATATTTACCATCTTGTTTGCTTGCAGTGTTCTGCAGCAGACAATACAAACCAAGAGGAGATTCAATCTGCCCCACTTCTTGCAAGGAGTGGGGCAGATTGACTGACCTAACTACAAGCCTGAGCTAACTACTCTGGCCAGATGTGTTTTTACTCTACCTGAACAAATCCTATGTTGGAACTTGTGACCAGATTCATTGGAGATCTGATGCTATTAACAAGTCCCTCTGTCCTTTCTAAAATATACAAGCCAGTTTGACTCAGTCGTAATAGGCCATCATCTCACGCAACCTCATGTACCAGGCCAGGCCGTCTCAAGACATCTTGCTGCCTGAGGTAAAGGACAAGCTGGTGCTCCCACCTGATTAGACCAGACTGCACCAGCAGTTCAATTTTTACTTCAAAGGTGTTGATGGCATAATGCCCTCCATTGCATTTCAGGGCAGCAGGATGGGCAGGGTGTGTGGCATCTATTTGGCAGTCCATCAGAAGACAGCAACCAGGAAGCTCAGGAGGAATGGCTGGTGGGCTGCCACTGCTACCCCCTGCATCTGCAACCATGAACCACTTGCCTCCTTCAGCCTAATGGTAGGGATGGCCCTGGTACAAACCAATTTAAATGGGACAGAAGGGTCAATACATGTAATTAAGAAGCAGAAACGGGGATTAATTAAGTCTTGGCTTACTTTTAGACCCACAAGCTAGGGAGAGTTGAAATATGGATGGTCTACCCACCCCAGACACCACACTCATTCATTATTTATATAGTGGTTTACATAATGGATATACTCACAAAGGTATTTGCGTGTGTGTTTAGAACTTTCAAAAGGAAATTGCCTGGGCTGCCTTCCAGGTCAAGACTGTTTGATTGCTGTGTTTTCAAGGCTTGTGGTTCTTTTGCTTTCAATGAATCTGTTTTAAACATCAAACTGTTACAAGGTTTAAAGCAGCAAGGAGAGCAACGTGAAGCAAGGTGACCCAATCATTGTGCTCTGTAATAAACACCCTTGTGTCTCTGCATGCATACACAGGGTGGAAATTTCACCTTGCTTACTTTCACCAAGAAACACTGCATCTTTCTGGAAATGCAGTTGTTGTTTTTTTAAGATTAGAATGGAAGCATTAGAATGGAAGGATTATTTAACTCTGGATCATTAAAAAGCTGTGCACAGTTTGGAACCAGGAGTTTAAAAAAGAGTAAAATAACTTATATTTGTATTTGTAATAACTGTATTTGCAATTGTTCTATATAAGCACACACGTATACACATCTTCCCATCTTCTTTTCATAATTTCAGATTGAACTCCCACTCAGACTAGATGAGATGTCAGTGCAGGGACCATGTGGCAGAGTGAGATGACTAGGTCAGGTAGCAGATTGTGGATGACGTGAAATGGCAACTAATTCTTAGTCATTTACTTTGTTATTATTGTATTTTTATGCACAGGAAAAGAGAAGAGGTGTTTATGGGATTTTTCTCTGCAAGTGTCAAAATACCTTGCTAGGACCCTGATTTGGCCACCTGAGCAGGGTATTTTCCTGATACGTCTCAGGCAGCAACATGTTATAAATATCTGTCTTGATAGGGAACTATCAAACAAAGGCTGTCACTGTCTTTCTACTACGAGGACTATTTCATATAGGCATGCCTACTGCTTAATGATTTCAGTATTGCATGGTGATCTTGCTGCTTGAATAAATCATCGCAGATCATAAATCACAGACAGATCTTGTGTGCTGTTTCCAACAGAAGGCTTCTCGGTGGAGTCAGTACACATAGGTGAAAACCATTCAGTGCCAAGTAATCAGACTACGTATATCAATCTACAAATACACCTGGAGATGACTTTCCCACTTGCCCGCCCTTTCTCTCCACTATCTTGATGTCTTTATGAAAGACACTCTACAAAAATATCCGCACAGTCCATCTTCACATTTGAGAAGGGGATCCAGAAAGATGTATTGTACCACACACAGAGAGAGTCTTTCCATATGCTTCCCAGATGCAGCCAGAAGCACTGGAAAACCTGACATAACTGCAGATGGGAATAATATCACATGGGATCAAAAACAAACAAAGAAACAAACACATTTTATTCATCCTGTGGGCTATTTCTCCTGTGGTCTCTCATTTGAAATTGGGCTATACATTGCAAATTTGATTGCAGAAGATCCCTCTGTTTTGCTGTTCATGCATACTCAATGAGGATCTCTGGAGGCAGCTGCTATTTACCCTACCTGTTGTAGGCAGGCGCATACAGCTACAATAGAGTCAAATAGATTAGAATCCCAGTCTTTCCCAGCTCAAGATTTTGCATTGTTTATTGCAGACATGCTGCTGCAATGCAATATCAAAGACCTGTGTTTCTCCAGCCCTCTTTCACCATCATCCCAATGCTGATGCTGCTAACACATTTTCAGCTAGACAGGAGGATGAGAAGAAAATAGGGGTAACCAGGCATAAAATGACTGTAAAAAGGAACTTCTTTGTCAGATGCTTTGTTAACTGTGAAATGCATATAATTTATGTGGCAGAAGAGGTATTTAATGTGGCTGTGCATTTATCTTTCTATTAATTTTATCTTTTATCTTTTAAATTGCACTTCAAACATTTCAAATTCTGTCTTTTTAATAGAATTGTTTAATTGGTTCCCCCTCCCTTTTTTTTTTTTTTTACAAATAGTAATAGGGTTTTATTTTAAAGTTATATCTTGTTTTGAATTGGATGTATGTTAGCTCGGTTCCTGTGTAAGGAGACAGGCAGGATATAGGTTAAACGAAATAAAATAAAATAAATAATTTAAATAAACATTAAAAATTTCTTAGCAGCAGTCATGCCCATCTGTAAAGGCATTCTCAAGAGTGTCCACTGAAAGCCTTAGCTGTCCCACCAAAAAGTGAGCAGGTTTGAGGCTAGCTGTGTCTTCTGTTCACTTAACTCTTAAAAGAATGTAGGGGAATGGACTCACAGCAATGCTCACAGCTGGATCTCAAAGGTAGAGCAAATTGGTAGGGTAGTTCTGTACAGTCCAAAAAAAAATGTGATGATATCAAATATTATTTATGCAGATTAAAGCACACGTGTGATTCCACAGCTAAAAACAATGCCATGGTATTGATAACAGAGCATTTAACATCCCCTGCCTGATTAGTCATAATCCCCCCTCAACTCTGTATACCAATGGTAATAACAAGGATTATAGTGTTTTACATGACAATGTAACACCAGGGGTGCTCTGTTATATTCAGTGAATGTACATGGGGGTGTGTGTGCGTAAGTGTGTGTGTGCCTGAAAGAAAAGAAATGTGGCATCCATGCTTATGTCAGGTAGAAGTCCCAGCAGCAGATGTTGGGCTTAAAAGGCTTTGTTCAATTACCCAAAAGGAAAGGAGAGCTAAAAGCCTAGGGAAATTTCCAACTATGTCTCTAGTGTACATTGAGTTTGACCAGTCTGCTCCTATTTAGTCACCCAGAACAATCACTCATTTCCCAGCACAGAGCTTACTCATTTGCAGGATTTGCACACACACACATACACACACACAAAAGCGGAGGGGGGAGTGTGAAGAGAAAGAAAGGAGAGAGGAAGACATTTTTGCACATGCCCATAATATTCTTCACCACTTGGGGCAGCTTTACATAAGACTGCATCCACCGAAACCAAAGCAACAGTCGGAGGAGCTTTTAGAATGACAGTACGCAGAAGTGAACAGTGCTTGTTCATTGTACAGGGTCATCCTGGCTTCTGTGCTTCAACGCAGCTTCCTTAGCTGGATCAGGAGGTGCTAACTATGAGAACTGCTGCCCAATGGAATACAGACCGGTGAATTCAGGCAGCTGAGCATCACTTGGAGGAATCTATCATGCTTTTTGCACAGGGTGATTGTAAAGACGGCAGCTCCTGAATGTAATGATGCAAAAACACACCATCCATGAAGATCCTATTACCTAGGAAGAACTTGGCATCCTGCTGCAAATGCTGTGCTGGGATTTATTTATTCTCGGGATGTTCAGCACGCCTGGAAAAGAATAATGTTCCAAAATCGGTCCATCTCCCAAGGGGTCCAATTTTTCTTCCTGGGTGTCAGCAAGCCCTGACTCACCACAGAGCAGCTGACAGGGGCTGTCATGCTTGTGGCACCCTAAGCGAAAGCAAAAGACCTAAGGACGACCTTTGAAAACACAAAGGATGGGTATGTTTTCCCTTTAATTTATTTATGCTTAGCCTACAGCACTCCCCCCACTGATTCTGTATTAATTACTGTATAAGCTTGCCTCTGTGCAAGCTACAACTAGAGTTACATGTCCAACTGATTATGTGTGATTTTGTTGAGCCTACGGATGTGATTTCTTTTCCTTTATCAATTTCTTTTCTTAGTAAAAGTATGATGGCAATGGTGAGGGGGGAGAAATAGAACAGGTTGAAAAGTATTTATTTGCTATGGGGATTCTAATGCATTTAAATGGCTGTTTAGATCATGCTTGGAATTGATCTTGATTGGATTTTTTGGAGGGATAACTTTTCTAAGTTATTTTTATTTCCAGGTTTCAATGTATTTAGGCTACTGAGCGGATCAGCTGTAGCCCTGGTAATAGCCCCTACTGTATTATTGACAATGCTTTCATCTGCTGAACGAGGATGCCCTAAAGGCTGTAGGTGTGAAGGCAAAATGGTATATTGTGAATCCCAGAAATTGCAGGAGATACCTTCGAGTATATCAGCTGGCTGTTTAGGTTTATCGCTTCGATATAACAGCCTCCAGAAACTAAAATACAATCAGTTTAAAGGTCTTAATCAACTCACCTGGCTCTATCTAGACCATAACCATATCAGCAATATTGATGAAAATGCTTTCAATGGAATACGCAGGCTAAAAGAGTTAATCCTGAGTTCCAACAGAATTGCCTATTTTCTTAATAATACCTTCCGACCAGTGACAAATCTCCGAAATTTGGATCTGTCATATAATCAGCTGCAGTCTTTAGGATCTGAACAATTCAGGGGCTTAAGGAAGCTGCTGAGTTTACATTTGCGGTCCAATTCCCTGAGAACAATCCCTGTCCGAATTTTCCAAGACTGTAGGAACCTTGAACTCTTAGACCTGGGCTACAACAGGATCCGAAGCTTAGCAAGGAATGTCTTTGCAGGCATGATCAGGCTGAAAGAGCTTCATCTGGAGCACAATCAATTTTCTAAGCTCAACTTGGCACTTTTTCCAAGGCTAGTCAGCCTGCAGAACCTTTATTTACAGTGGAATAAAATCAGTGTTATAGGACAAACGATGTCCTGGACCTGGAGCTCATTACAAAGGCTTGATTTATCTGGCAATGAAATAGAAGCTTTCAGTGGACCTAGTGTTTTCCAGTGTGTTCCCAATTTGCAGCGCCTCAACCTGGATTCTAACAAGCTCACATTTATCGGTCAAGAGATTTTGGATTCTTGGATATCTCTCAATGACATCAGCCTTGCTGGGAATATATGGGAATGCAGCAGGAACATTTGCTCCCTGGTAAACTGGCTCAAAAGTTTTAAAGGGCTGAGGGAAAATACAATTATCTGTGCCAGCCCCAAAGAGCTTCAAGGGGTCAATGTTATTGATGCCGTGAAAAATTACAGCATCTGTGGCAAAAGTACTACAGAGAGGTTTGAATTGCCACGGGCTCTCCCAAAGCCAACCTTTAAACCCAAAGTCATTAGGCCTAAGCATGATGGCAAGCCCCCTCTGCCCCCGACTGTCAGGGCCACTGAAGCCAGTTCAGAGCCCGAGCATGATGCAGAACACATCTCTTTCCACAAAATCATAGCAGGGAGTGTGGCCCTTTTCTTGTCGGTGCTTGTGATCCTGCTGGTGATCTACGTGTCGTGGAAGCGTTACCCTGCCAGCATGAAGCAGCTGCAGCAGCGCTCTCTCATGAGAAGGCACCGGAAAAAGAAGCGACAGTCGCTGAAGCAGATGACTCCAACTACACAGGAATTTTATGTCGACTATAAGCCAACCAACACCGAGACCAGTGAGATGCTGTTGAATGGGACCGGACCTTGCACGTACGGCAAAGCAGGCTCCAGGGAATGTGAGGTATGAACCCTCTGGGATAAAGAACTTTTTCTTTTAAAGCTGGGTTGTTTGGTTGAACTCTGCTGATGTGTGATGTGATGGGAGGAATGCTCTTTCACTTTGGGAAGAACCACACACCTATACCCCATCTTGTCACATGTTTTTTATCTTTTTATCCCTGTTTCTTCCCTAAAACTGAAAGACTGTGCAACAGCATGAAGCTTGAGGTCAGGTTTTACACAGTGCCTGTCACACAGTTTCTGTATTGGTTTCATCCCTTTTCAACAGAAAACTTATTTGATAGCAAATTCAATATTATCTGAAAGATGTTGGGGAGGGGAATCAAAATACAAAAGGTTGTAAGTGCTGCTTTTAGGTGGCTTAAGAATGGTAGGAAAGAAGTGTATGTGTGTGTGTGAGTGTGTTTTAAATTTGCTGGAATTAATCTATGATTCAAGGGCACACTATAGCTAGACGTTGGGTGTGCTGCTGTGGCTTCATATACATTCTGGGATTGGCTTTGGTTTACAGATGGTGCAGGAACAACCTTGTGAGAATGCTTGATTTCTGTGAAATGGAAGGTATCCTCCAAAGCCACTGGTTTTAAAGCATAATCTTCAAACAGTGGGGGTGGGGACAAGGGAATAACTTGGCTACATCAAGTGAGGGCTGGAAATGTTACATTTCAGGAGGAATGAAAGGAAGACTGGTCAAAGTGAATAGGATTCACTGGACTGTGTTCTAACACCATAGAGTTTG
Source organism: Urosaurus nigricauda (assembly GCA_034509955.1). Lineage (NCBI taxonomy): Eukaryota > Metazoa > Chordata > Lepidosauria > Squamata > Phrynosomatidae > Urosaurus > Urosaurus nigricauda. The sequence continues at coordinate 177,340,008 of JAOEGL010000003.1, forward strand.
TAGAGTTGATAACTACTAATTGAAACCTGTTTGTCTGGCTTCATATAAAAGATGCTAGTGTTTCTCCCTCTTCACAGCCAGTTGCCTTTCAGAAAATAGTCAAAAGGCATTCATTAAATGGGGAGCCCAAATTCTTTATTGGTGCCATTAGAGGAGCTGAAATGTCCAGTTACAAAGGCAAAACCACTTCCTGCACACAGTTGCTTGGGTGCTCATTAGAAATTCTGTTTTCAACAGTGTCAGATGCATTAATGTGATTGACGATGGGCCCATTATACCTGTCATTTTTCTTCCATCAAAAATGCTGCCTTATGCTTGGTGGCATTTCATTGTGCAATTTTCCACTTTGGGTATTTAGAAAGCTGATAGAGCTACATTTTAAATACAGCACAGCAAGTAGGAAAAGCTTGCAGTGAAAACTGGACACTTGCCCAGCTTAAGGGAAAGCACATCAGAAGAATGCTCATTTAGGAAAAGTCAATGGATCAATGGGCAAGGGAGAGTGTCAATCAATCCTCTTTTTATAACCTTGTTAGATGGCATTTTCTTATTCTTAAGGCAAAAGCAGCGAAGGGATTATGATGGATATTTGTACATTGGATCATCCACCTCAAACATCATAACAAAATATAATTATTTGGCTATAATACTTATTATTTATATAAATTACAATGATTATCTCATTAAAATAGCTCCCCCCCCCAGTCTTGGGATACAAGTAGGAATATGTTTATAAAAGATGTCAAAGAATTTCATTCCCTCTATTGCATAACTTGATTTGGTTTTGTACACTGCCCATCTCTGACCACTTGGGAGAGAATATTTCTATAAAGCAGTTGCACTGCAGCAATCTGGGTTAAGGGAAAAAGCATCCATGTTCTGTTTTCTTTATTGCTGTTGTTGTTTTCTTTTGATTTCTGTGAAAAAAATATTTTAAGGAAAATCACCTTGAACTGATCCAGAGATAAGATATTCTGAGTTTGAACACCACTAATGAAAACTGTTAATGTGATTTATGGGTGATAAAACTGCATTCTTTCCCTTTTTTATGAGAATATAAAAGCAGAAAAAAGTAAAAGAGTGTTTCATATTTTTACTGATGTAAAATTAGTCTCATGAATTTGTTGAAAGGCAAGAGTCAAAGATTGCAACATAATTAACAATCCAGCCATATGGATTGTTTACAGAGCAGGGGTCATTTTTTGAGCCAACATCTTTCTTGAGATACATAAATACGATAGTGAAAGTTAATCTATCATTAATATGATGCCAGATAACTAATATCTTTACAGAAGACTTTGATAAGCAACCAGGACCACATTAAAGTCATCTATGTATTCTCTCTGAATTTACTTAGGTGCATATACACAATTTAAAAAAAAATACCACGACCAAAAATCATGACACTCAAAATATATTGCTAACCTTTGATTCTTGGGACAAAAAATACATGGAACATATCATTGTGCAAACCATAGATTGTTTGGGCATGGAGAGACAAGTGAATTTTACCCCCAACTTAGTGTTCTCAATTGATTGTGATGACATATAGCTTGCAGAGACTTTATATCTATAGGCATGTTTCTTTGTTTTTGGAGGCACCTGAAGGAAACCCCATAGAAATAAGCTTGGGCTACCCCATGCAAACCACCTCAGCTAAAATAATATTCTCCAGCACTCTAGAATTAAATTATAGAGGGAGGGAGAAGATCAAACCAATGAGATTACTGATGTCTCATCAAGTGCCATGCAGTTGAACTATTAATGTCAATAAATTTTTTCATTATAATGAGGCAGAATTAGCATGTGAAAAATAATGCCTAGGCATTTTAAAAGGCAATTAACTTTATTTTCAGCTGAAGTACTTTCAGCAAGCTATATTTATATGTGCAGATCTTCAGTGATAAACACTGATGAATGTGCAATTATCACCATAGACATCTGAGAAAGGAGATGCTGGCTGACTGTGCAGCCTAGGCAGGCCATTGCCAACAACTTACATTTACAAAAATAAAAAAATAAAAAATGGGGGGGGGGGGAGCTGAATTGGAATAAAATTGGTTCCAGGTGGTTGAAGTTGACTATCAGTTGCCAAGGCTCTTCTTTCTCAAAAGAATGTTAAGATTTATTATTTTGTACAACAAACAAATAGCTGGCCAGTGGCTTCCAGGCTGTCTTTTCAAAAATGAACAGTAGAGCAGGATTTTCCTTTGTGTATCTTCAATGTTCTGCAGAATAGCAAGGAGAAAAATTTGGCAGGCGGCAGCTTGTCTTGCAGAGAAGTGAAAAGTTGCACCTGTAGACAGACCTCTTCTGCTCAGCTGTTAAATGTATGCAATGTTTTGCATTGCATCAACTCATCTAAGATTTCTTAATAAAAAACAAAGAACTATCCAGCCCACATCATCTCCAATGCAACACAGCCATATTACTGAGTTTAAGCTCTAGCTGTTACCAGAATACAGTTTTGCCTTCATGAGATAAAGTGTCTGGGTGAAAGTGGCAAATCATGAATTCCTATGTGCAGTAAATGCATTTTTCTTGACATCCCAACATATGATGTTAGTACACAGGTATTCAAGAATGAGAAAGTAACAGTACTGTAGTGACACTTTCACCACAAAAGTCAGTGCATGAATACACTGAGATCAAATCCCAGAAAACAAATTGATAGATAGATGGCAAGCAGAAGAAACGAGGAAAGAAACAATGGAGGCACATTTCTGCATTAAATTCTGTGCGAGATGGATTATAAGTAAAGGGATGAAACCTAGAATATATACCCAACAAGTATGGAATTAAGAGATACTGCTGAACACCAATACTTGTGAAAGGATAGGTGAAGAGGTAGCCCAATCTGTTTTGGGATCTCATGGAACAGGGCCAGCCCAAAACATTTTGCATGGTCAAGATCCCCCCCCCCCCGTGTGTGCGCACACACGTACACCATTGTGTCTTCCAAAAGCCATCTGGTCTGGCAGTTGAATGTCACTGCTGAAGTGGAAATGATAAATGTTCTTCCATTGCATCTGAAGACATCAGGTAGTTTACCAACTATCTTGAAGGACACGCTGCCTGGAACATACAGCTTTATCTTCCAACAGAAGGGAAATGCCAAGAGGTAGCCACCTCCACACTACTCCGAACATGTCTGAGGCAGTAATCCCTCACTCTGCCTAACAGTGGAGCTAGCCTTGTGGATGAGATGCTTAATGATCCATCCCTTATCATTCCTGAGAAAACTGGCTCTCTAGTTTAAGATCTCGAGCCAAAAAGCAAGATGATTGGCCAAGACATAAAAGAACTTGCTGACAGTTTAGCATGCAATAACCATTCAGTCACCATTTTGCAAAATAATCAAGTCAAAATGCAGAAGTCATTCTAGATGAGACAAATAGCAAAGACAATTACAGTTTAAAGATCATCGCTGCTCCAGTTACTCAAGGACAGAAGAGAACCTAATGGTGATAAGACTAGGGAGATTATCACATTTACTTTTCCCCCCAATCCAGGCATGGGACAGGATCGGGACGGAACCATGGGGAAACAGGTGTTATCACACATCAAATAGCTGCTGCGCTGCTGGCTGACCACCACATGTCCACGAGTTGGCTGATTTTAAAGGATGAAAAGCTTCAATAGTACCAAAAGCAATGGAATAAGGGTGGCTCAGGGACAGGTGGTGGTTGGCTAGCAGTACAGCAGCAATTTCATGTGTAATAACACCCATTTTCCCCCATTGCAGCCTGATCCTGTATCATGCATGGATTGGGCAAAAAATGTGTGTGTGATAATCTCCTAGGTTTCACATGTTGCATATATTAGTACAGGGCCAGGATTTAAGCAAGTGGTTCTATCAAAGAGAAGAAGGAAATACACCATTGAAAATGAAAAGGGCATGCTCGGTCAAGAGTAAGACAACTGTACTTGAGGAAGAAGTGTAGCAAAGCAGAGATTTCACATGACACTGATGAAAGAAAGAGTCAGAGAAGAAAGATTAAGTGTGAAAAAAGAAATGAAACTTGGACCTGTAACTCATTTATTTCAATGACTAAAGTAGAGAGGCAGTATATTGCATAAAATACTGATTAGGAAGATGAGGTGCTGTTTGTGGATGTTCAGGTTTTCAAAGGCAGGTATCTCCCATTACTCTCGTCATATGAAAAAGATGAAAGGGTGCTAGATAGTAAGCAAGAGTACTTCTTGTAGTCTCAATAAGGTCATGATAGCATCACCTGCTAAAACTTCTTCTTCCATACACAACCTTTAAATATACAGAAATCTTGCATACTTGTTCATCTGCCACCTATCTAGTGCCGACCTAAATTTAATTAATTACATGTTGAGAATGCAGAGCAAGACTTGGGCAGGAATGTATATCTGTGGTGATTTTAAGTAGTGCAGAATAAACAGAAATACTTAAGGACAAATTATTATACAAATGTAGGAATTTATTGCATGCACTTTTTGGTCCATTCTGGGCATGGGCTGGGAATGCGCATCAGCAAGGGAAAATTGTCCAACCGTTACCCATTCCCAAGCCAAGCTCAGACGCCTGATTTTCCTCTGGCAGAAAGCTTCTGGCGGAGCAACATCGGGCAGCTGAGCCCAGCTTGGGGATGGGTAATGGTCAGGCAATGGCATGGCGATGGGTTGCTGATAATTTAGCATGCAATAAAATCCATTTTCCTGCACTCACGTGCGTCCCAAACCCATTCCCAGAATGGACCAAAGAGTGCATGTGATAAACTCCTTACTAACTGGAGCTCACACCTAGGCTTGGCACTCTGTTATGCTGCCTGTTTTCTCTTCCTCTAAACAAATAAGAGAAATAAAATATCTAGGAAACCATGTTACTAGATCACACTAAGGGCATAAGCTGGAGTGTTCTTCTCCCAAGGCTGCTCACTGCATGCACCTCTAATTCTATGGTAAAGAAAAAATGTGTCCAGAACGACTGTTCTTAATGAAAAGAAATAGATGGAAGTTTCCATGCATGGAAGTTTTGACAGTGCCATCTTCACACATTGAAAGATATATTGATAATATTTCCAAAAGATAAAACCAAATCAAACAGGTGTTTGTTTTTATTTGTCTGTTACAAACGTTTAGTATCTTGCTGCATTGTGGTTTTCTTCTCTTTCCTACCAAGCTTTCCAAGTAGGTCTTATATTCATACCCAAATTTTTACATGACTGTGCTGAATATCCATTTTAATTTGTTGCACCAAAGTTCACATTATTTTGTGATGAACAACATTGGAACTTGAACTTTTTTTCTTTTTTTACAAATTTAAAATAGCAGAAAGCAATATGTTTCGGGCAACTCTACATATATTTAGGCGGAATTGAGATTCCCATTTTAGGCAGTCTCTTCACCTCACTTGATCAGGCCTTTATCAAAAGTCCTGATGGTGTTTTCTAGGTGGCTACATCTTCACAAGGGGTATGCTTGTATTTGAGGGGCTGCCAGGGAACAGTACTGAAGCACAATGTGTTCTGTATTTGGACTGTCCATTCCCAATCTGAAGATACAGAGCCCCAAAATTTAACAGTCAACAGATAGCACCTGGATGGCAGTCCAAGCAGAAAAGAACACAGATCACCTGGTCACAGTTTTCCAAAAGGATGAGATGTATAGGTATTTTTAGTCATTCTTTCTAAAATTGTGTTATATCCATAAGTTAACATATGCAACTTTTATGCAAATTTGTGTCTTCCTTTTCAGTGGTTTAATTTTTGTTGATAATCACTTTATGTTTCATTCATCAATTACCTCTGATAATGAGGGTCACATTTACTCCTCTCTAAGGATGTGAAAGGAATACCATGGAGCCAAAATATGCATTGTGTTGCTGAACAAATGCATCATTGTCCATGGATGTGATTGATGTAATACATTTTTATAAAGGCATGCATGTGACCAACTCTTCCCCCATGGGCTATTCAGAAAATGGCAGACTTTTCCCTCAGTTTGATGGAATATAGCCCATGCTTCAGGAGTATATCATTGTATCCTATTGATACACATCTCCAAGTATGTTGAGCTTAACTGGGAGAAGAAGGGGAGAGGAGGAATGGGGTATAACCAGAGAAGTATGGAAGGCTTGTGGGAGGGAAGTTTTTAAAATAAAAACACACGCACAATCAGATACACAGAAAGTGGGAAGGAGTGACTTGTGAGAATGTGAAAGGTGGCGATCTGAGAAAAAGAGAAAGGTCCTAAAAGGATATGTATATAAATATCTCTCAGTCTCTTCAGTGACAAACAAGCAGCATTCTGTACAAAACACAGGATACCTTTTGAAACAGAGCACAATACAGTACTCAACAGTTGTACCAGGTGACTATTCACATATATGTATATAGATGCATACATTGCATGTGTTGCAGTTGCATAGCTGCATGTGTATACATGCCGCATGAACACTGATCCAGAGGTAGCCTAAAATGTCTATTTCTGCTGGTTGGAGAAAAATGTCAAGAATGGATATATGGAATTAGATTTTTTTCTTACCAGTAAATGATTACAGAGTGGAGCAAATAAGCAGATGTGCACATACTTATCATAATCACTCGCTAGTAAGATGCTTTGGGTCCATTCATATTTTGACAAGAAGAACACTTCCTTTTATGCTAAAATGAAGATGTTTCACTTCATCAGAATTCCTTGTTGGTCCATACCAAGGGAGTTGTTCATTCTTTGTGTAGTTTCTTCCATGCCCTAGTGTTTTTTATAACTCAGAAGTCCTAAAACAGGCTTTAGCACCTAATCATTACCTCTTCTCTGAGGTCAGGAGGGTCTGGGTTCTTGGGTTACCAAAAACCCAGAGGCAGCCTCTATGATGCTGCAGGTGAAGGCTAAGAAAAAGTAGAAATACTTCTAAGTCAGCTGCTTATGGGATTTGACTTGAGGAAAATCTGGGTAAATGGATATAGAATTTAAATAAAAGCCTGTCTAATCAGATAATGTGGCAACCCAGATTCAGGAAATAAAAATACATGAAAGTATTTTACATTGCAAAATGTGTCCAGTAGCTGCAGCAGATGCTGCCATTTCTGCTAATACTCATCCCATGTAGGCTAACCCACATAGCACACAAAGGTTGTTTTAGGTCCCACATTGTTGCTAGCACTTCTGGAAGGCTCACCATGAGCCCTCAATGATTCCCCCTGCCCCCCAATGTCTCACTGGTATCAGGTTTCTGCAGAAAAAAAGGGCACAAGTTACAATGCAAACACTCCACTGCCTGCCTGGCTCCAAATTGTATGATGCAACCAAGAACACGTACCCCAGGCTTTTAAATTCACTGAGGTTGCTTAGGTGCAAGATATATACAACCACCTTTGAACCGTGTCAGAGAGCCCTGGTGCCACCTGGGAACAAACAGAGAAAGATGTCTAGGCTTTAATACCAGATCACATGCAAAATTTAGATTATTCAACTCGCCCAGTGCCATTATCCCTAAGACTTTGTGTCTTTGCCTGGAGAACCAGAAAAGCAAAGCAACTTCCTGTGATTTCCACTGGGGCTCTAAGACCTGGCAAGCTAGGCGCACCATTCTGGTCACTACACTTAAACGCACCACTAGAACAGGTGGTGAAGTAGGCAAACCACAATAATCCAAGTCAAACAAGTGGAGAAATGCTTGAAAAATACAACCAAAATCCTAAGATTTATATTCCTACTCTTTATTTTATCACACGGTTACTTTAATGAAATATATATGTAAGAAACCCTTACAGCAAAATCAAACACACATACGCACACACTCAAATTAAGGGATTATTTTGTTTGGCTTTAAGAAGTATTTTTTTTTAATAAAAAAATAACTAGACAATAATTTGCCACAGCACAGTGACTTTTGGGTCAAGCACACATGTTTAGATAAATATTCAATCAACAAAATTTCCATAGAAAAGCAGTGACATCCAGTGGCTGGATGAAGTAAAGCAAATAAATAAGGTGGGTTTTTGTTGTTGTTATTGTTTTGCCTACCCACAGGTATTGAAGTAGATTTTGATGTCTTTATTTGGGATTGTGTGCTTATGTGCAGTGACATTAAGATGTTACACAATCTCTCGTTTTAACATTTTCATATTGCTTGTTATGTAACATCAAGTGTGTGAAATACAAAAAAATGAGTATATGTATGCAAAGAACAAAATTTACTAAATGCTTGGATTTCTGTTGAATATGAAAACAACAACAATGGCAATCTAATGCCTAATATTAAAAGAAAACTAGCATCAAACTAAGATGTATTAATTAGCATTCTTGACAACACATCCTAGGGGTGATTTGGAGGTTATGTCTAATGTAATGTTTCAACTACAGAATGATATCACAACTGGAGAATGTATTTCATTTAAACTTCATTGTCTCTTTTATAACAATGATTATGGAAACCTGAACAAGTACTGAACTGAGGCTGAGCCAGTGAAACAGGGCTTGAGGGTGCATCTCATTGTTAGAGGCAACACAGACTGAAATAATTAAAGTTTGCTTTGGAGAACAAAACATATCATGTGAATCTGAAGGCTTTCATGGCCAGCATCCATAGTTTTTTGTGGGTTTTTCAAGGTATGTGGCCCTGTTCAAGAAAAATTTATCCCTGCAATTTCGCCTGCATCTATGGCTGAAATCTTCTCTGAAGATGCCAGCCATAGATGCAGGTGTAACATCAGGAATAAATTCTTCCAGAACACAGCCACATACCCCGAAAAACCAACAGAAAACTATAAAACATACCACCATCATTGCAAATGCACCAGAATTCCAACCAGTATTTCTGGTTCACACTTAACAATGCTAGGAGAGTTCCATGTTACTAATACAAGACAAGACATTTACCTAAGGGGACACCTATATGTCTTTTAAAAAAACATATCAAAAGATAGAACCATAGATAAATTACCCAGTGTGCTAAGTAAGCAAATTAAAATGAGGCTGAGGCCCACAGTCAGACCAGAGTGGCTGAGACAGAATTATCGAACCATGTCTGTATGTAGCTTGTATAAATATACCCAGCATTTCCAGACAGATTTCTTGCAAATGTTTTGCAAGAAAGACCTTGGTGGTTATTCTTTTCCAATATGTCACTGCAGCGCTAAATTAAAATAGTACCAGCCAGCTAAGCAAATAAACCAGAATAACAGTGCAAATTTTGAAGAGAAGATCAACAGGACTGAGGAAGAGCATCTGCCTAATTTTATCTAGATCATGTATATTAGTGCTGAAGGACATCAAAAGATATTCCTTGTATAGCAATAATGTGGAGATATGTGCCAGTATATGGTTGGACACAAGGTAGGGTTCCCATTTTTTCAAATCCTCGGGAGAGGTGGAGGAATCCCAGAGCAAGAGTATTGTCTTGGAAGGTTTATATGTATGCATATACACATATTTCATTTGTTAGACTTAGTGGTTTTTTAAAAAAAAATTCAGATAACATACTCTGTGAAACAGTGGTTGGTACTCAACGTTATTATACCCTCAAGCCCACTACCTCCCATAACATGACTAGCGGTTTTCCTTCAGTCTCCAGTTTTGACCCTAAAATTTCACAGCCTGGGCCCCGGGGTAGTTCTGACCTGGCAACCTTAACATAGGATCATTACTGTATATCAAGCAATGAGGAGAAGGATTTGTGAGATTTAACATTTTTGCAAATAGCTAATTTATACTGCATTGCAACACCTTTAGGATGGATAATCCAGCAGCTCACCGAAACTGTAAGAAACGTTTAGATGGAAAATTAAGGTGGAGATGTTGTAACCTAGGAAAGCTGTGATCATGTGTAAATAAAAACACTGGTTTTTATTTTATCAGTCTACAACAGTTCTGATAACTAAAGGTTCAAAGTCATATTCAGGTTAGCTGGATTGTGAAAGAAAGAAAAAAACAGGACAAGGAAATATTATTTTTACTATTGGTAACATGCATAAAGAAATCCTGGGTCAGTGTTATAGGGATTAATGTCTCTTGGACAAGATACTGGGATCTTTGTGATCCCCACCCCCACCCCATTATAAATAGGTGCACATACATAGTGGAAGCCAACAGACTCTTAAAGCAAAAGGTTCAACCAGGAAACCTGCATCAAGTTCAAAAAGAGAGCAAGTATACCCTAGAGCAGCGGTTCCCAACCTTTTTGACTTGCAGAGGCCTTATTTCTATGGCAGAGCCCCTTAGAGGCCTGCCCTATGTCTTAAGTTAATGGTGTTTAGGAGTATATGTAAGAATATATTCTTATTCTTTAGTTTCATTCAATTTTTATTTCTTTCATTTTCCTGGAGCAGCCATGGACCACCTGGGAAGTGCACGCAAAGCCCTAAGGACTCCTTAGAGCACAGGCTGGGAACCCTAGAGGAGCCTCGTTTTTAGGCAACAAGTTAGCCTCTGTTAGATGTTTGTGGTTGAGTGCAAAAGTAAAAATAAAACATAACTTGTCTTGAGAATGCATTGCAGGTTATGTGCAAGATATGTCCTGTCTTTCCCCTTTGTTCCCTCACTCTCTTTCTGTGTGAAGGAATGAAATCTAAAGCTTATATTTGTGGGTTTGTAACAAGCTGAGGTTCTTGTTTTGTTCAATGCTAATCTGTATAGCCTGCATTCCGGTTCAATATTGTGGTTTGTTAACTGACAATAGCTTGTTCCAAACCACAGACAGAAGCTTCAAATTTCCTGCCATCTTGCACAAAGAAGTGGAGGAGTGAGTACGCAAGACTAGGTTCTGAAGCAGCACATTCTTACAGAGGCAAACCATGATTTCTCATAGCGGGTTTTTACACAAGAGTCCATGTTCACATTACAAAACATATTCTAATTGTCATCTGGTCCTATACCTAAATTCTGATGTGAGTTATATTCTGAAAACTACAGTCATCAATGAATGTTCAGTATTTTTGTCAAGCCCTATATAAGGACAGAAATAACATTTGAAAATATTGGGGAAATTGTTGAAAAATGTGTTTCTTGAAAGCTGGAAAAACTTGCCAAGGAGAATCTTAGACTGAAAAGAATTTTTGCAATTTGGGAGTGATTCTAAACAAAAGTATGTAGGGGTTTTTTTGGGAGGGGTGGAAGAGAAACAGAATTTTTTGTGCAGGAATATTTTTTTAACAAAAGAAAACACATGCAAATTGTCCTAAGATGTCCCCAGCTATGGTGTGGGTTTTTTTTTTTTTGTTTCCTGTGCAAAAAATGTTTCCTGTGTAAAAAGACACCCCCCCCCCCAGAATAAGTCCTTTATTGCTGTCTTTGAAATTGAACACTTTTCTCACAGTGGGAAGAAAAATGATAACATTACTCATTGCTTCCTTTGAGAATGAAGTGAGTGAAGAATTACATCCCTAGCATCACCCGGTCAAATTTGTCAGACAAAACCAGTGAAAAGCTCCTTTATTGTTACTCAAGATAGCATGCATACAATTGTATTTGCCTTTAATTACCAATGATATACAAATTAGTACTGGTCACCATTTAAAGGAAAGTATTAGCTGCCTATTTTGAATTAATTAAAACTTGGAGCATTATTTGCAACAGGCCTTGTACTGAAGCTTCTCCTCAACATCTTAGTAAAAGAGCCCCTAGAAGTAGCATTGTATTCTAGATTACTGTGTAATTTAAGCATGTTGATTCTCATACTTTCATCAATGAGCAAATTCTAAAAAGTCAAAAATAAATTTATGCATCCATATTTTTAAGTTGCACTGTTATGAGAAAACCTCTGCCTTCTTTTGTCAATTAGAAAAAAAATACTTTTCAGTGAGCAAACAGACAAAACAGTGGATGTTTCAAGATCTATCAAAAGGGCACAATTTTTTTTTAAAAGAACAATATTATTTATGGTAATATTTAGAGCAATCACTTCAGCCAATAATTTAATTAATTTAATTTAATTTTAAAAAGGAATGAATAATAAAGTAAATTGAGCTGATTTGGACTGAACTGAATGAGATCCGGATCAGAATGAAATGGCCCAATTCTGTTCTGGAGTGGAACAGCACAGTCCAAAGTTCTTCAAATTAATCTGAAGATCTGGACATCAAAAATGAAGCGAAAAAAGCTAGACAATATGTCTCCAACATGACCATGTAGGGAAGAAGCCAAAATAGTGTGATGTGGAGCTGGGTTGTGCTCATTGACCGTTGTGTGCATTTCTGGGGAATGAATCTCACCAATGCACACCAACATCTCTGCTTGGGGGATTTTTTTTTAAACATCATTGAAGTTGTATAGTTAAACTGCTCCTTCATTTCTTCAATCATTTTCTATTAGTAGCCAATTGTGAAAAAGTTATGTTAAAGGGTGGATGGTTATTGGTCTTTCAGAGTCTTTAATTTCCTTTAGTTTAGCTAAATAGCTTAGGGCCCATTCACACTATCAAAATAAACTGGTGTAAAACCAGGGTATTTTCTTGGCATTCACACTGGCACTGAATACACTCAGTGCACTTTGGGGGGGAAGGTACCCAAAAACCCATTTAACCCAGGATATTCAATATCCTTTTCCCCCTGCATTTTCCTGAAAGATCCACATCGCCACAAATATGTATGCACTATCAAATTGATTCGGATCACTCTGAAATGATCCTTCCCAAAAAGGAAGGGAGGAGTTTCATGAGAAGGGCCAGTCCTTTGCCTCTTGGCTTCCTCCTGGCAGCTTCTCGTCGCCAATTCCCTCAGCCCAGGGTGACCAGGCGAGGTCCTTCTTCCCCCACTTCTGAACAAAGAAAAGTATCTTGTAGGGTTGCCATAAGTCAGAAACAGGGTGAGGAAACATCCTCCTTTTCCAGGATGTTGGGGGGTTTTTTGCCACACCTCTGTGTGTGCATGTGTGTGTGTCACTTGCCTTTGTTTCCGACTTATGGCAACCCTACATCAAACCTATCATGGGGCTTTTTTGGCAAGATTTCTTCAGAAGGTGTTCGCCATGGACATCCTCTGAGGCTGAGCGAGAGTAACTCACCCAAGGTCACCCTGTGGGCTTCCATGGCTGAGTGGAGAATTGTAGTCCTACACTCAAACCACTAAGCCATGACTTTAACTTGCCTGCTTCTCGTCTCCCTGCAAGGCCCTTTTGTTTACACACACACACTCCTCAATTTTGATTTTCACCCAAAGCCCCAGAATAGTCAACCCCTATCACTCCATAAATATAAATATAAACAAGGTTGTGAAGAGCACTGATAGATGATTCACATAGCTCCGGAAAAGGAGGAGGAGAAGGATGATATAGATGCACATCATTTGATTGATAATTGTTTTAAAAAAATGAGAAGGCTTGAATGCATTCGAAAGGGCGGCTCCATTTTAACCCAAAACAATGGCATGTGTGAATAACAAAAGATTAAAATGACTCAGAGAGGAACCTAAAACTTAATGGAAACAATGATCAGGGTATGCATCAGCATGGCAATCATAATCTCCTCTGGAAAAAAGAGTATGAACATGCCCTTAACCACATGCTTGTCTTTTTAATTTGCCTGCTTAATAAGCCTCTGTGTATTTGAGGTAGTGAAACATACTCCCCTGCAACTGTACAAATTGTTGGCAGTTATTGTTGTTGATATGGTTATCTTTATTGACTTTATTTATACCCCAGCTTTCCCCCAAAACTGGGACTCAAGGCAGCTTGTGAATTGAAATTTTAAAAAAAATACAATAGTTAAATTATAAAATCATATGATATGGTTATTTCACATCAGAGTCGACTTGAAAGGCACGTGATGACAACAACAAAGAATGGAATGGGCAGAAGCCACCTTTCTGACATGCTAGTCTGCTGCACAGTGATGGCTGGTGGCTCCCTGTCAGTGGATCAATGAACCCACTCTCAGTTTTACCCTGAAATTAAAGAAGCTATCCAAGATGCTGAAGACTATTCCAAAATGGCTATCTCCTTTAAAATTTGGGCTAAAAGCCAGAGCAGATTCACTGACTCTATAGGGGTTACTGTGTGAAGTGTTGGCACAAATACACACACACTTGCATCCTGAAATGCTATAGTCAAAGAAAAGCTTTCCCTTAATTTTCAGGAACAGTCTTTGGAACTTCACATTGTTTCCAACCAGACAAATCAAACTTGTTGCATCTTTTCTCTCAGTTTGAGCTTTTGAAGTAGGCCTTGTGAACCCACCAAGAAATACGTTGCTTACCTCTCAGAAACTTGACAACAGAGAGAGAGAGAGAGAGAGAGAGAGAGAGAGAGAGAGTTGTAACATCCTATACTGGAATATAGAGGGGGTATCCAAAAATAGCCAGTCACAAAAATAAAAGACGCAATGAGTTGATTTTCTCAGCAATGTGCACTTAGGGACCAATGATGACACTGACAAAATTTCATCAATATGCCATAATAACATCTGGGTGATAATTATTACTTTATGTTACCCCCTCATAAGGCGCAATTGGCAGACTTCTACAATATTAGGTATTTGGAGATTCAAGATACGCTGGGAAAAATGTGTAAATCTAGATAGTGACTACATAGAGTTACATGTTAACAACTACAAATCAATACAAACTTTCTGTCAATTTTTTAAAAAGGTGATCATTAAAACTTTACAACATCCCCTCGTGTGTGTGTGTATGTGTGTGTGTGTATGATGGGCTGCTCTCCTTCTGTAGGTTCCCAAACGGTGTAGACCTCAGTTAAAGAATAATGCCAAGTTTTAAAGAGTGCTATAAAAAAGTAAATATTTATGTTTTTACAAGATAAATGAGATGAGGCGTACTACTTAGACCTCTTCCAAGATATCTGTTGGCCATGCTTTTCCAGTGCCCATGTATACAGCACTGGTCTGTTTTACAGATCAAAGGCTCTTCCTCAAGACTGGAAAACCTGACTGGTCCAGCATTTCTTATCACCCAGATAAGCTGTATAAATATACATACTGGATCAGCAGCTGCATTACTGACATGGCTAGCGGGTGCATTGTTGCTCACCCGTGTTTCTTTTTGGGAAAGTCCTGAGTTCTATTTCTAAAGTGAAAATAGCTGGTTGCATGAATAAGGCTTTGTTCTGATATGAAAAAGGAGTAGAGTGAGGAAAGCAGTATTGAAAAATGTCTGTTCAAATGCATATTCAGTCAGCTAAACTTCCATCCATGTGAATTTTATTCTTTTATTTCACCACCAAGAAAGATGAACACCAAGATAAAAATTTGGGAAAGCTTTGTTTGTTCACTGATTGTCTTTTGACAGAGAGGTGGGGTAAAAATAAAGCTATCATCATCGTCGTCGTCGTCGTCGTCGTCGTCGTCGTCATCATCATCTCATTCATTCTAAGGAGGAGAGGATATCCAGTAGTATAACAATGCATCATGATATTCTCTTTAGTGGAGGGGTTGTCACTTTGAATCTCAATAAAGTTAGCATTTTAAAAGATAATGCTAGATTTGATGCATGTCCTTGGCAATCTATTCAGAAAACATTTTGCTATATTCATGCCGTTCTTCTTTCAAAAGGTTTACCTGTGATTAGGGATAAAATCCCATTTTCTTTCCAAAGAAATTTATTCAACTGACTATATTTCTATTGATACTGCAAATTGTTACTCATAGTATTGTGCTATGCCATTTCCTGCCATCATCTCTTAAGCCAAACAGTGAGTCATATCTTCATAACAGAGCATTATGCCCTTCCCTGTTTTCTTTTCTTCCAATTACTGATTATTATTAATATGGGATACAAGTGCCCCTCATTAGGCAGATTTCTCTGGTTTTAAATTTAAAGCTAACACAAAACAGTAAAAGAGAAGAAAGCTTCTATGCTTTTTGTGCCCAGGTTCTGAAGACTAATCAAAGCTGTGCAAAAGCCACTACAGACTGATCTTTAATGTTGCGGGAAACTGTGCAGTTCTAGACTAGCTGCTAGGAAAGAGTTCAGAAATGCCTAGGAGGAAAAGATTTGTAATAACCAAATGCACAGAGGTTTTCCAACTGAAAAAGGTAACAACATAAGCAGACTCTTTTCATATATCCACAATATGTTGCTCTTCTGACTAGTATGGGCCTACTATTTGGAGAGACAGCATACCACCTACCTAACCCCCAACACTCCTCCTTAACAGCAAGAGGTCCAAAGTGTACTTAGGAAATGCAAACATCATTGGCTTCACTTCTGGTGATCCTACTATCTGTAGGCATGAGCTGCCACTGCATACGATTGGATGGGGCTAGAAGGAGGGAGTAAGATAAAAATGATCAATCACACATAGGCATGATCTTGTATTTTACTTCAGAGTTTTCCCGTTTAGAAGAGAAGTCTCTGAAATGGAGATACAGGAAAGCAAGGGACAATTCAAGCCATTTCAAGAGGGAAAAATTATTTACAGCTGTGGCTTCTGTGTTTGTGTGGGTGTGCTTATCATTCCGCTTTGTTTTTCTTTTTCTTTTGAAAAAGTACTTTGGAAAAGTACATTTGATGACAGCACTGGCAGCATATTAAAAGCACTGGAACTCTGGATACCACCCCCATCCTCTCCTTTTTCCAGAAGCACTCTGGAAAAGAAAGGTAATAGCAGCAGGAGCCAGACTTGCTCTGTTGCAGTCGTAGCACTGAAAATGCTATAAAGCTTTAGAATGTATAGGCACATATAACAAGAAAAGGATTTTAAAAAAAAACAAAGACAAAAACACTTTAATAAGCATTTCCCACAGTACTGGAATAATTTCAGGAGTCTATTTATGATCCTTTCAAATGGTGTCCCCATGGCTCTTTCTATAAAAAGAACCTGCAAACCTTTTCAGGCAAACTCAGAGGTTACAAAGTACCCCACCACCAACACCAAAAGTTCATGACTTTTCCTGCACCATATCCACTATGCCCATTGTCCCAGAGTGAACTGCCTCCCATTTCCTTCTTCATCAAGCAGACTTGTTCGTACCAAGCGGTGACTTTTGCAGTGCCATTTATTTTTTCACAGGGGATAATTTGATAAAATTTCAGAAAACCTTAGCATTTGGCATGATAATGGGAGGCCCCAGCCCTTCAAAAAAAGCCATTCTTATTTTCTCAACAAAAGGAAAATTGAGAGCAATGGAACTCTGTTCCATGACTGACTCCCAGTGGCTGCTTTTAACTTCCCCTCCTACCCACAATATCATTCAAAATGATGTTTCATCTTGACACAGCTCACTTGTGCAAGGCATCTGAATCCTGCCTGGGCTTTAACAGGCTTGCTGCACTCTGCACTTCTGAGACTCCTCACAATCCACATGCAATCTCTGCTCTGTGACTGTCTCACACTGAAATTTCTGGGGACGCGGCAGGATACAAGTCAACTAATTAAATTATTGACAGGCTTCTGTGGACCTGTTAAAGAAAAACTACATATTTCAGATGGTTTAGCACAGAATGATGTTTAAACATGCTTTAGTCAACAGGGGATGTGCTCAAGCAATGCATACAATATAAAATGTGCATATCAGAAAAGAAATAAGCAAATAAATTGTGATGACTTTTCTTTAAGTTAAAAAAAAGACTACCAGTCAGGAACCAGATATGAAGACAGGAAGGTTGAAATCTGCAGAGGCAGATTTTATATCTCCCTAGCCCTAGCACATCTCTAGATGCAGGCATCATCTTCGGATGGCTTCTAGTGGGAAGGGAATGGCATCTGCCAGTAAGGAAGCTCTTCCAAGATGAGCTCTGTTATTATGGCTACTTATGGCAGTGATGAACACAAGAGGAAAGGGGTTTTGAAATAAGCTTTTTACAAAGGAAGGAAAGCACAGCTGTGCCAAATCTTTGCAAACCACCCTAAAACAAGCAAACAAACAAACAAACCTTATCTGTTTCTCTGTGCACTCCAAATTTTAAATCAAAGGTCACAGCGCCAAACTTTTGACTCAGCACTAGTTCACAGCACACACTGTTATGACTAGTACATACAAATTCTCGTTTTCCTCTTCTACTCTTCTTAAGGTCCCCAATGTAGGTAACGATACACACACATCCTAAATTAGTTTCATAAAAGAAAGTACAGAACAGTGGAATCACAAAGCCAGTCAACCAGGTGATGAAATTATTAGAATTAGAAATAAGTATTTCAAGTATCTTTGACTCTTTGCCCAGTCCTCAAATGTCTGGCACAAGACTGAACTGATTAAAGTAAGTGTTTGAAGACAGGATGGATCTATGTGCCCAGGCATTTTTTTTCGATTCAAGGCTGCAGTCCTAGAGAAATTTACATGTAAGTTATATCTTCTAAGTTAATGATGTTTAATTTTAAATAAACCTGGTAATGGATTGGATAATCCCACAACTCCATGATTTGCCTTAAAGATTAATATCAGTTCCAGCAAGAATAAAATAAATCATCTCTAATTTGCTTCATTGGTTCCATGAATTCAGTGATTTGTATGCTTTGACTTCCATGCAGAAACCAATGTGGCAAACATAACATTTAACAAAGCCAATTTTCTTTAAAAGCCTTGTCAGACTAATTATGTCCAACCAAGGTGCAAAATGTACTTTGTCAGGAAAAAAGAAGACTTAGATGTCAATCTTTGTACTGCAGACCAAACTCTCAGTTACTCAAATTCAATAATGAGATGATAAATAACATGCTCCTAAATGTATATATTGTGGTGGAAAAGCTGAAGCATAGATTATTATTCATTTATTCCATGAGTGGCTTTACTCAGATGTAGTACCACATTTCCTCAGGTGCTGACACAACTTGAACTAAATGTGTCCTTTCCTTTCTTCACAATGTAAACCTACTATGCAATTATAGGAATGGCTGATGTGATCTCATCATACTCTTTGTTTCCCTGTCGCTACCCCCATATATAACATATTCATTTGCTATGCAGAAGTGAGCAGGGAAAAGACATGAAATGAAAAAATTCCCATAGTTATGTGCTTTGGAGAATGGACAAGGAACTCAATATTGGTTTGATATTGTTAACTGGTAAACTTTCATGTTACACTTTGGTATGCTGTAACAGGAACCTAGCTTTTCTGAAATACAAATTCCTTCTCCCTGAGATATATAGCGCAGGATTATGCTTGCCTGTGATGTTGATTAAAATGCTGAGATACCCACTGCATGAAGCTCACTCAAGCTTGCCATCCAACCAATATCATTTAAATATTTGTTTAAAGCTGCTGGAGATTGAAGCCAGTCACAGCAGCTAATCTGTGAAATACACTCAGCTCCCTCCTCAGGCAACCAGCAGACAGAAAGGCTACAACAGGACGTCACACCAAGCCACCAATAAACAGCTCACATTTATAAGATGCTAAATATGTAGGGCCGCCTTAGGGTCACCATAAGTCAGAAACTACTTGAAGGCACACAGCAACAACAAATGAGTGCACATAGGTAGGATAAATATGCCACAGGGAATTGTCAGATTCATTATCTAAACTTGCTTGTTTGTTTTAATCTTCTGGCTGGGCTGAGAAGATCCAAAGTGTAATAAATGAAAATATGAACATGCTATGGAAACTACGGGGAGGAGATTGTATTTAAGTACAATTTCATGAAGGAAGATTTCTGATAAACAGACTTTTGACAGTTCCCAGTCTAAGCCAATGGTACCCTTTCAGCTTCTGGATGATGCTGTGGTGTTTTATACTAGACAAGGAGTGGAGTTTAGAATGGGCCAGAAATCCACTACTGGTTTTGAAAAATGAGTATAGCTTGGTGTTGAACTGTACAGCCCCTGACCTATTTTATAAGTTAGCTGCCATTCTGACAAGCTTCCAGGAAGAGCACTTTATCGACAGCAAAAGTGTGATCCATAGGACTCGGGAGGGACAGAAATAATAAAACAACCAATGCGCATACCCACACTAAACAATCTGAGGGGAAAGGTAAAGGGGGAAAATAGTAACCAAGTCTAGCAGGCAACAGAACGGAATACTAGCTTTCTCAACAATGCATTAGTGTTTTCCTTTCAAAGAGCATTTTATTTTGGAAAACATTTAAAAATTGTCCCTAGCATAAAGGATGTTGGATTGTGAAGTACATTAAGGATGATGGCCCTAAAGTGATAGAAACTAGCCGTCAGGGTTAACTGAGGAATTCTAGCTTTATCTTGTCGGATGTGTCTCCTCTTTATGTAAATTGATATTCTCAGGGTGACTTCATTCCCATTTTCTCCTTCTCCCATCTAGTTAACCAACTACAGCAGAGATGGCAAACCTTTTAGAGATCGAGTGCCCAAACTCAGTGACATTCCTTCACCGAGGGTCATCAGGTGCTGGGGGTGGGACTTTTGGGGGGCAGAACTTTTAGGGGTGGGGCTTCCACTTTCCAGGGCAGGATTCTGGGGATGGGACTTATGGGGGGGGGGGGGGAACCCAAGGCACACTCTCTCAGACTCAGGCTAGCAAAGCAATAGCAAACCCCCTCTGACAAAACTTGCAGAGAAAACTCCATGATAGTTTCACCTTAGGGTCGCCATAAGTCGAAAAAAACTTGAAGGCACCACACACACAAGTCACACTTTCTCATCCTCAAAAGATGGCAATGGAAATCCCCCACTGATGAAGTTGGTCCCATGATAGTTTCACCCTAGGGTCATCAGGAATTGGAGCTCGGAAGGGAGGGACGTGCTGTTGGAAACTACTTGGAAGCACACAGGACTCTTTCAGACGTGGGAAATTGGAAGTATAATCCAAGGGCAATCCAAACGCAATCATGAGGTTTCACGTTATTGCGAATTAGAGCTTCTCATGCAATTTCAGGCAAAAGGGAAGTCAATTAGAACACAATCACAGATTTCACATTATTGCGAATTAAAGCTTCTCACGCAATTTCGGGCAAGGAGGGGTCATTTTCGGATAATGGGAAGTCATTCAGAATGCCTTCCGAATGCAATGGGGATTCATGTAAATTCGCTAAACAAGCGAATTCACGTGAATTCGCATTGGCTGCATTCGAAGTTGGGAGAAATTCCTCCTGTGTGAAAGAGTCCACAGTAACAACAACAAGTATACTAAAGCACAGAAGGCACAGCATAATAACAAAATTAAAGAGAGCCACCAGGTTGAGCATGCAACTCTGGAGACCAGGGATTGCATCCCAGCTCAGCCATGAAACCCACTGGGAGACCTTGGGCAAGTCACACTCTCTCAGCCTTGGAGGAAGGCGATGACAAACCTTCTCTGAAGAAATCTTGCCAAGAAAAGCCCAAGATAGGTTCACCCCACAGCATGGGCATTCTGGTAGTTGTAGTCCCCCCACAAAAAAAAAGTTTATGCAAAATAACTTTCTGGAGCTCTGAAACCTCCCCTCCTTTACTCCCTGGCCTGTTTCCTCCCCTTTCCAGATACCCCTGCATTCCTTGCATGACAAGTGCCAGAATCCCCCACCCAACAACTGATCCCCCGCGTAAGACAAGGGACCACTGTATTTTAAACAGTCCTTGATGCTTAACCTAATGCTCAGTCCTTCATGTTTGTTCACTCTAGTACCCTTCTCCCATGTTTTGGAGTCTAACAATTCATTCTGCTATGTGTATGTCGTGTGTGTGTGTGTGTGTGTAGCTGAGTCTTTAGTTGTGTGATCAGAAGGAAGAAGGATCCATTCGCTTCTGAAGAATTCTTGCCTCTGCTATTTCATTCTGTTGTTGAATGCATTGTTGGGACTGAATATATGATGCTAAGGGCTATTAATCTGAGTAACCAAAAGCTACATTTTGAAGAGGGGTTGCTTGAGAAGTGGACTGCTCGCCTCCCTTAGAAAAGTTCCTTCGTGTTTTGTTAAGTGAAAAGGGAGAGGATGGAAGTACTGAGATCAGGAATAATAAGCTATGCAATGCATGTCTTGCATGCATGGAGGATATGTCCTTGAGAGCTTTTCTTTAGATCAAGAGCTGAATGCCTGTGCTTTAATAGGTAAAGGGGAGCAGAGATCCAATTCCATCTTCCTCCATGCCTATAATTTTATATAATAGTAATGTCTACTGTCTGCAGTTTCATTATATTTTGTGCTGAGATGGAATTTCCAAGTTCCCTCCAACTATTATTAGTTTGCGATCCCCTTCCCCAGTTCTCCTTCCTAATATAAATATTTCAGATGTTAATGTATGGGAGGTGGCCATGTGTTAGCCTGTGGATGCAAATCCTTTTGTTTTTTTCCCCCTATACAACAATAGGTTCTACTATTTTGAAGGCTATAGATGTGCATTCAGAATTGAACAAGTGTGTAAAATAGCTTATTTTCCTTAAAAGGAGAATGGAATTATTTTTAGTTTTAGCTTACATATCTCATTTTAAATATTTATTTATTTTGCTAACACTACATTGTCTCAGGAACACATAAACACATTCTAATAAATCAAGCAGCCCACAAAAGGCTAATGCTGAACAGTGCTTGCAAAATCCCCCGAGTAGGAGAGAGTCTCTCACCAGAACAATTGTCATATACCATATTTGTATAATATTCCCATGAAACAATCTAACTTCAGAAACCAATGCCTGTGCTATTGCTGAATTATGGGGTCTTGTGTTTCAAGCAACGGGCTGATTCACTCAGAAAGCAGCATTTGATTTCTTAAACCTCTGTATTTTGGTCACACTGACTCTGCAAGGGCGTTGCATTTGCCTTGCATTTCAACTAAATTGAATTGAAAATTTGTATGATAACAATTTATCATGGTCATGACATGTGAGTCATAGCCGTGACATATCCTTACGCAGAAAGAAGGCAGCAAACTGGCCTGCGGGTAATTTCACAGTAGTTTAATTATTAAGAGACATCTTCCTTTCAAATGTATTTTTCTAAATGTATTCAAAAAGGGAAGGGTGGGGGGAGAGATGGAAGCTTTAGACAGAGAAGATCTCTGTTTATCGGCAGGGTAGTTTACAAGCAGACAGCTACGCTGCAGTACATAGACAACATTTCTTCAGCTGATCTGGTTAATTAAAATGCAAGCTTACAACAGGCTCTCTTAGAGCTGCAGCTGAATAATCCATGGCTTTTTCCCCCTGCAGGGCCACAGTGCACTTTGGGTAAATGGGACAATTCCAGGAGAGTTTAATCAGAGAGTTGCAATCTGCATCTTTTGGGGAGGTGGATCTCTCCCTCCCTCTCCTTTCTCTCCTTTTCTTTCTCTCTCTCTCTAGATCTCTCTTTACTAACTGGCAGGCACACCAGAGTAGTCCAGGCTTGTGGCCAGTGCTTAATTTCTAAAATGAGAGGCAAGGCGCCAACTTTGAGATTTGCCTCTAAGACCATCTTTATGGACATTCTAGATCATTAATTCTTAAGTACCTTTGCACTTGATCAACTGCAACAGTCATGTAGAAAGTCAAACTTGGTTAATAATCGTGGGTGTTTTTACTAACTGCTCCCCAATATGCTCAACGCAAATTTAAGATAACATTCTAGCCCCCCAGAGCTATGTGGAAATGCAGGGAAACCCCAAGTACAGCCTATGCCGATAAATAGTGCAAAATACATATATGCATATGCATATACATATACACATCCTTGCTTTATATGCTTCATTTATCCTGAATGTGGAATGGGATTTCATTAAAATAGAACCTAGGATAATTTCTGCAGTAGAACTATAAACCACTCTTCTTTGCCATTTGCAATACTCACAGTCCACCATTAGTGCTAGAGCACAAGAAATCACCTTTTAAAGAGGATAATGTGAGATGGGGAAACACATCTGCCTGTACCGGCGCAGACATCAGCTAATGGCTGGCTCAAGATAATCTGCTCTCTGAGGCAATGTCCAATTCCATATATTTGCACTTATAGCCAAACTGGCAGCTGACTCATTCTTCAACACAAGGGATGAAAGGTTAGGTATCCTCCACTCCACTGAGGAGGCACGTGGTTGTATGGCATGTAGATTTCCACCTTCCTTAGCTCTCAACATTTCACAGATGAAAACCCGAACACTTATGGCCATGTATCATCAGACTGTGGTCAAGATGGCAAAAGGCTTTTGAGTGACTAATTGAGACTAATACATTGTAGCATACGCTTTCATACACTTGGTCTACTTCCTCTAAAAGCCAGCTTCCCGGCAGCTTGGTGGTGTGGCATTTAGATGCCACAAGCCGCCAAGAAGTCAGCTGCCCAGACATGGGTGGTTTCATGATGCTCCAGTGGTGTGGCATTTACATGCCACACACTACCAGAGCATCCTGAAACCACCATGGGGCCGAAGCAGGATGGGGAAAGAGAGTTTTTTAAGGTAGTTTCAAGGCAGATTGGAACTGCAGCGAGTGGTGGCCATGGCTCCAATCCATTGTTGAAAGGGACAGCTTCAATCCACGCCTTCCGCCTGTCTCTTTTGCCCTCAAGTCTACAAAAGTTCATGCTACAATTTCTTTCACACAGATAGTTTCAAAAGTGCTACAGGATTTATTATTATTATTATTATTATTATTATTATTTTCTTATACCCCACCTTTCTCCCAATATAGGGACTCAAGGTACTAACAAGTATAAAACAATAGCATTTAAAAATAATACAAAATATTAAAATACATAAATATAAAATTTTTAAAAAGTTAAATAATTTTAAGGATTAATACAGTTATAAATGTAAATATAATATATTAAAACACAAACCATTAAAATTTGTAGACCCCAACATTAAAAACCCAGTGCTTCTCAGCTTAATAGGCCTGACTGCACAGGAACTTCTTTACCTGGAGTCAGAAGTATAGTAAGGATGAAGCTATCCTGGCCTCTCTAGGGAGGGCATTCCAAAGCTTGGGAGTACTGAGAAGGCCCTCTTTCTTGTTCCCACAAAACGCACCCAAGAGGGTGATGGGACAGAGAGAAGAGCCTCTCCAGATGGTCTCAGTACTGTGGTGGGCTTTAGAGGGAGATATGATCCTTCAAATAGCCTGGAACCACGGCATATAGGGCTTTATAGGTCAAAACCAGCACTTTGAATTGTGCTTGGAAACGGATTGGCAGCCAATGGAGCTGTTGCAACAAGGTAGTTGTATGCTCCCTGTAGCCAGCTCCAATTAACAGCTTGGCTGCAGCTCTTTGGACCAGCTGAAATTTCTGAGCACTTTTCAAAGGCAGCCTCACACAGCACAATAGTCCATACGATATGTAACCAAGGCATGTACCACCATGGCCAGATCTGACTTTTCCAGGAATTGGTGCAGCTGGCACACAAGTTTTAGCTGTGCGAAAGTATTCCTAGTCACCACTGATACCTGTGTTTCCAGGCTCAGTGCTGAATCCAGAACTATCCCTAAACTATGAACCTGAATTGTCAGGGGGAGTATAACCATCTAAGACAGGCTGAATCCCTGTTCCCGGATCTGTCTTTTGACTGGCCAGGAGAACCTCTGTCTTTGGATTAAACGTCACTTTTTTTGCCCTCATCCAATCCATTATAGCAGCCAGATACCAGTTTACAACAGAAAAAGCTTCCTTGGAATTGGGTGGAAAGTAGTGATAGCCTTGGCATATTGATATTCCAGAACAGTGGTGTCACTAGGGTTGGCATCACCTGGTGCAATGTCAAAACCCCTCTCCCCCATTGACTTCCTCTCATATATACACCTTATAGAATCCTTAGTAATGTTTTTTTGCACTACTGTTACTCATGAATCATAATTATCCAATATCACTGAATGTAATGGCAATAGTTGTGACATAAAACAATAACATTAAAATTATACCTTTAAATTATAGTATACTCACAGCCTAAGTGAGTTTACATAGTTTTATGTGGTTCAGGTGAAAATTTGGTAAGATTTGATGTTTTTACAAAAAATTTTAAAGAAGAAAATATTTTAATTTTTTTAAAAAATAGTTTTTTTAAAAAAAAATTAAAAACAACTAGAGCCTCTCCTTTCTACTCCCACTGACCGTTGCCCAACTAACAACATATGTTCAGCATTTTAAAGGGATGCACCCCCCTAGTGGCATCCCATTCCAGACTAACATGGCCATGTCTTTGAATTCTACCACCAAGATGGCAACAGTTTTTAATAAGAAGGAACAAAACAAGCTAGAATAGGCAACAGCAGTTTGATTTTGCTTGAATCTACTGCAAAGAGCAGGATCCTTCCCCTCCTGTCTTGTCTCCCCTACTATTAATCAAGGGCTAGTACAGTACTTCTCTTTGAACTCAGTTTGCAGCAGCATTTGAACTCAATTTGCAGCAGCTAAGGGGCAGTACAGACAGGTGGCTAGAAGCTACCGCTGTAAGCCCTGCGTTTGTGCTGCAGCATCCGCATGCTGGAACACAGACACGCTCTCCAAAAGGAGCCACACTAGGCAGCTTTTTTTTTAATGAGTCGTAAGGGCTGCAACACAGCCCTATGATGCCTCTTCCACCCAGAGGTGTGTGGGTGCTCAAGAGCCTGTGCGTTACAATGCTGTGCCCGTGTGGACAGGGCAGCAGCATTGTGACGCAAGTGTGGCAATATTAGGGCTCGGCGCATAAGGATGCTGAGCACCATTGAGCCCTAATATCGCCGGAAACTGCCCATCTGTACCGGGCCTAAATTAAGCTGAGATCAAAGGGGGAAAGTTGGGGAGGAGAGCTGGAAAAGTGGGACAACAGAGAATCAATCCAGACTGCCCCTACCAAATCAGCACGGTTGGAAGGTATGGTCTTCCAATAGCTCTAATTGCTTCTCATCACCCCCAATCCCCAGCATCCATCTCAGCTTCACTTTTTCTAACACCAGACCCTCCTTTGTTTCAGAGTTAGTATGCCTGATGACAATGAGAACAGGGCTTCTCTATCTATTTGTAGTTGTCTAAGAGGGTTATGGCACTTTTATCCCTGCCAAAATTTCCTTTTTTCAGCTATGAAAGGGGCAGAAACTCCATCCTGTTAAAACTGGCCTCTTCACAGGCCACAGAGTACAGGTTTTGAATAACTGTGCTCATGCAGACATGTCTTTAATGTTGCCCACAGTACTCAAATGATTAGTACAGGCAGCTCTGGTAGAAAAAAGTGCACTCTGAGTAATAAGTTCTCAATTCTAAAGAAGAGATAGTTAAGGAGCCATTAGCCAAAGACAGTTCTGAGCCTCTCTGGACAGATCAGATTCTAGTACGAAGATATGGAACATTTTCAGTTCTGCCATTAACTTAAGTGGCATCAGGCAGAGATGGCTGAATCTGTCAGACATTATTTTCCTGGGGTGCTCTTATTTCACTTAAAGTTTGTTTTGTTCTGTTTCATTTCTGCATCTTTTTTTCTTTATTTTGCATGAACACATGTTCAGATTTTTGTGTACTTTTCAGTTTTTTTAAAAAAATATATATTTTGTATGTATTTCTGAGTTTTGCAAACTTTCAGATTTTAAAAGTATTTCCCCCATATATAATAAAACACTTTGTGCATTTTCTAGGTATTTCAGATGATATAGTGTATGTGCATTTTCCAGATATTTAGCTATTTCATGTGCACATTTTTGTATGTAAGCTGCATGCTTTCAAGCTGCATTGTGAGCTTCAAAAACATACACATTTCAACAGCAAATACCGTTACAGACCATTTTTAGGTTTGGAAAATGAAAATATGACAAATCTTATTGATATCCAAAGCAGACAAAATTTCTTACCAAGTACCAGAATAGATACACACTCTCCATTGGGAAGCACTGTTTGGTTGACAGTGATAGTACTAATGATTTTGGAACCAAAATAGCCAATGGGAACAAAATTAATTACTGAAGCAATTGTCTCCTTTTTCTTTCATTTTTAATAGTATGTACAATTCTATAGCTGTGTAAGCTCTGGCACTGAAAGTACCATGAAGACCAATACAACAAGCAAGACTCGAGCCAGTGAACAAATAATCACCACAATCTAACTAAAGCTATATTTTCAGTCCAAAAGAATGAGTTAGCTGTGAAACCAGTGAAACCGTCTCATCATCAGAAATGTAGTAACTGAAGCCCTACTGCTTCCAATGGGACTGATTTACTAGTTGAAAATTGGTGCACACACGCACACACGCACCCTTCCTTACTGCGAAGCAGACATTGCAATCAATGTGGTCTCTTGCCTTTTGCTTGGAAAGCTGCTAACCGATAGTCCCACTCTCTCCTATGAGCAAGTCTAAGTCTCAGGGGTCCTGTTGCAATTCCCCTTCATGCTGGAGATTGCACATGCATGGGAGAGAGATGAGGACATCAGTCATCTGCTTTCCTGCCGACAGTAAATGGAATTGAAGGATTTTCATGGTCCCTCAAACTAGCAATACATAGGCATTGTTAATACATAACAGTCTCAAGTATGTAACTACAAATTGTACATTTGTAACTGGCATCAAGTATTCTGGCCAATATCCTGATTGTGTCCCTATTTTCACCTTTGATCCAGAAGCAAGCCTCTTGAGTTCAGTCTCTAAAGATAGTGGATAAAATGTCAGCCATGATTAGGGATAACAGAGAGATGAGCCACCATTTCATGTACTGTACTTCTACTTCCTCTTGTACAAGGGGATACAGTTCTTCTGAGTTAACTTTTAGAGAGTCAGAGTCCAACTGTAAGCTCTTGAAACACCTGGATTATTGAAACATGGTCAAAAGCAGTGATGGTGCAAATTCCAGCAACTACCTCAGCTTCATGGTATGCTAGTGGTATCATTGTTACTGATGCTGCTGGGAACAGCCTTCAGCCAAGGGTTCAGCCCTATTGCTTCTGCAATGCTTCCCCCAATCCAAGTTGACCCAAAGAGAATAGCCACTCAGCTGGGAGGCTGCTTCTTCACTTTGATCCAGTTCCGCCATGCTCATTCAAATGTGAGGCATGGAGGCAGGACCACTGTGCAATCACTCCTGTCTCTCTTTTTCTATCTACTGCAATGTCACCATAATAGAGGAGGGAAGTGGTTAGGAGAGACTGTTGGAACCTCTATCACCACTACTAGCTTGTCTTCTTTCCACTGTACCCTACAGAACAGTCCCCACTCCTTTTGTAAGACAAACCAGTACAAAGTAGCACACAGCCTGGTGACAGAATGGCCGAAATAAACCAACCTCGTACACTTCTGCCTTTAAGAGTAACTCATCAGTACTTTCTTCACTTGGCAAGCCTGTTGGCCCTTATCAGACAAGGGTTTTTGCAGCCACAATCCAGAGTCACTCTGCATCCATCCAAGTGAATTCACATGAATGTGCATTGAATTATCGCACGTGAATGCTGTTACTATGAAGCCAATCCAAAGCCAATCCAAAGTCACTCCAGAATTCAGTGAATTCAGTAACAACCGAATTCACATAAATCAGTTCCAAGGTCACTTCAGATTCAATCCGAATTGGTCTGGTGTGATAAGGTCCATAGCTTTGATGTGTTAAAACTGGTGGTGGGATGAGTAAAACTGCTAACTTGGTGGCTACATCAGCCCCATTAGAACAGTTCCTCCTAGTCTCAAGTGATTCCCCGTGGAACTGGCTTCCCACATTTATATCAGTCCAAATGTACATCACAAATCCAGGAACTTGTAATTCTAGGTTCAAAAACATCACCATCCTGGTTTGTTTATTCCCTTATATGACAATAGCAACACAGAGCTCATCCACATTGTGCTTTATTAAACCAAGATTCCTGATTTATTGTTACTATAGTCCAAAACACACTGCCGAAATAATGCAGTTTGAGACCACTTTAACTGCCCTGGCTCAGTGCTATGGGATCCTGAGAACTGCAGTTTGTTGTGGCACCAGAGTTCTCTGACAGAGAAGGCTAAATGCCTCACAAAACTGCAGTTCCCAGAATTCCCTAGCACTGAACCAGGGCATCTTAAGCAGTCTCAAACTGGATTATTTCTGCAGTATGTTTTGGACCATAGGAACATAACCTTTACATTATTTGAGTGTTGTCTTTAAACCTATGTCATCCAAACACTGGAGACTTAAAGGTAGAAGAGCTCATTTAAAAAGGGAGAGGATAAGTCTGGCCCTCCATATGTACGTAGTGAGACTGCAACTTCCATCAGCCCTAGCTGGTGCAGCCAGTGAAAATGTATTTGGTGTTGGGGGGTGGGTATTTCTACAACCTTTGGAGGACCATATTTTCTCTATCCATGCATTTAAAAGATATATATTTGTGTCATTATGTATTAACAGGACATATCTACTCTTCATCTCATGTTGACCATGAAGAAGACCTTTTCTAATGAATTTCACATTTTCCCCACTAATCCTACAAATATGGGCATTGAAGTATGACAATGATATATGTTTATTCATTGGGAAAGGCATTTGCATGCTTACAAAAAGGTTCAGGATGGCTGGCCCTGACTGAACTTTAATGAAATATAAACAACTTTTTAATGTATTAGTATATAGAATTAATTTTAATTAAAATTTGTGCCGGGAATTGTGTTTATATCTAACACTGTTTCAAGACTGAAGCCTCAGCTGCCCATAAAATTAAATGCTTTATTAAGTAATGCCTTTAAGTAATATGAAAAACCTGCAGTCCTCTAGTTTTCATGAAAGCTTGGCAGACGTGATACAAATGACGGCGAGTTGCAGAATTTTAAGACAAACATTTTGTTCTGCCTGCAAGTCAGCAAAAGTGCACCGACTTACTATATAAAGTAGTCTTCTCATTAAAGAAAATGGATTAACACTCTCACAATCACCAGTACAAGAAGTAGGGTCAGCATAACAAAGCAGTAGTCAGAGAATCTAATTTTAGTATTAAAAGCCATACTTCTGTGGCTGATGATCTATTAGACTAAAACCCTATTATGCCAAAGCAGGCTAAAAACCTGATGTGAATAAATAATGTCTTATTTGTATGACGGCAAGATTTATACATTGTACCAAAATGCGTCCAGTGTTTTCCTAGAGACAATTAGTAAAGCCAAGGTAGATACAAAAGCATCTGTACTTTTAATATGCTGCTATCTATAGATCTGTACCAGGCATTATTCTTGCTCCAGTGATGGGGGAAATCCTTTCCTCTATCTGGTCTCAAATTTGGGGGTGGGAGATGGAGAAAATAACTTCATAAGCCAAAAATAGGCCAGAGAAGAGTCTGGTGAGATGCTCTATAGCTTTGGACATTTTCTCTTTCCTCCCCAAAACTAAAAAAAAAAAAAAAGACTAGGGCCATGGGGATTGGCAGAGGTGTGTGACTATCGGACGTCCCAAGCTTGTTCTAACTCCCAGAAATTTTGAAGTTTCCCACCTTGTTCTAATACATTCTAATCAATTAATACCAAGTTAAAAAGATAATGCTTTTCAGAGTGTGATGAGGAAGTTAAATATGTTCCTTTGTAAACCATCACTGAGATGAAGCTTTAGATACAGATCTGAAGCATGCACTTCATTATAGCCCATCAAGAAGCCTCATGGGATGTCTACCAGCCTCACTTTCCCCACAATCCAATACATTTCTGAGAGGCATACAAGCTTTCCAGCTGAATATTGCATTTAAGAAAATTAGCAGCATGCGTGACTGGGCAATACACTAACTATTTTTATATCCTGTGATAATACAGTTTTGGACTTACATATCCACGTTTGCAATATAGCTTTATGAGTATGCAAAAAGTTTTGTTGTTATTATTCCATTGCTCTGTTGTGATGATACCATATTGAGGTGGGTGCTTACTTTGTATGGTTAAATACATTTGAAATATCCAATTATAATTTGTTATTATATTAAATCCAGAAGGCTCAATCTGTATTTTAACATATAGCAACCTAAATTACAA
Source organism: Urosaurus nigricauda (assembly GCA_034509955.1). Lineage (NCBI taxonomy): Eukaryota > Metazoa > Chordata > Lepidosauria > Squamata > Phrynosomatidae > Urosaurus > Urosaurus nigricauda. The sequence continues at coordinate 177,371,656 of JAOEGL010000003.1, forward strand.
TTTTATGTACAGCAAGAATGATTCTGTGTCCTAAAACTTCTTCTGCTGTTTACTTACCTTTTGCTTCCATCTCAATTGATGAGGTCCTGCCTTCCAGTATTTCCACCCTGAAGCTTAGAACCCTGTTCCAGAGGCAGGGACCCCTCTGGATCACGTTTTGGCACCACAGAAGGGAATCGAAATGAAGTTGTGCTTTTACAGGCACTGGATACTAAAGTTTTGCTATTGCTATGTGTGCCTTCAAATCATCTCCAACATATGACAAGCCTATTATAATTTTTTCTTGACAATATTTGTTCAGAGCAGGTTTATTGTTACCTTCCCCAAATGCTGAGAGTGTTTGACTTGCCCAAGGTCACCAAGCAGATTTCCATGGCTGGACAGGGATTTGAACCCTGCTCTCCTGGAATCCTGATCCAACATTCAAACTACTTAACTACACTGGCTGAATGCCAGCCAGCACTGGTAAAATGTGAGAGAATTACAATAAACTGACCTGTCCTTGAGAGTGAGCAAGAAGGAACTGGCAAGGAATAATGTTATTTGAAGTCTATATATAACTCTATGCTTCTTTGAAGGCAATTTGAAAAGAATCATGCGTAACAAAACAATGATTTTATATATATATGGTTGACTGTCTTCTATATGTACAATTTCTGTTTTTGTTTTTGCTCTGTGCCTTCTAGCCATTTCCAATTAAGGAGACCCTAACGTGAACCTATCACAGGGTTTTCTTGGCAAGCTTCTTAAGAAGGGGTTTGCTATTGCCATCCTCTGACAGTGAGAGAATGTGACTTGCCTGAGCTCACCCAGTGGGTTTACATTGCCCAGTAGGTTTACATGGTTTCCAGAGTCATAGTCCAAAGCTCCATCCATTACTCCACACTGGCTTATGCAATTCCTGTACAATTCCTGTACAGACATGAAATTCTGGAAACAATCAACATGTGAAAAAAGGAGCATGATTATTCTCTCTAGCCTCACTAACTGGCTTCTACATAAAGATTTGTAATTCTTCACAAAGCTTATGCACATACAAAGATCATAAGTGCATGTTGACTCAGCAAAAGCGGAAATCAACATATAGACATTAGGTGACAGGGCTAGTTGGCATGGTCATGCTTGTCTCTATATGATTTGCGCTCAGAGCTTTTGTTTGCTATTACAGGAACTTTGGCAGTTTCTAGGCCACAAAAATATTTTGCCTCAATGCATTTTGTTTCCTACACTATCTCCTATAATTGACTTCTTTAGAGTTTATCTGAACATCTAAATAAATTATATCAAATAGTTCTACTTCACCCATCTTATCTATCAAATATAGTAATGCCACTGTATAAAATATCTCTGTATTTCCAGAATAGCTGCTGAAATATTTTGAGGTATAGTAGCTCAGGCTCTTTAGGAGTATTTTACAAATACAGTATTCAAGTGAGCCTTCATGAGATTGCCACAAACAGTGAAAGTACAAGTGGTACAGCTATCTTTTCATCTCCGGAAAATGCAGCAAAAGTACTCTGAATCATTTTAAAGAAAAGAATCTGATGGAAACCTTCAAGTCTAACAGTGTGTAATGATGATCACTCTGCTCTTGTTCCCACAACCATATGCATTATGTATATATATCTATGCTCAAATATGGTACTCCATTAATAGAGGGAATTGATTATAATCTGTAAAAGCTTTTAACAGTTTTAAAGGTGCCATGAGATTCTTTTCTACTATGCAGGCACAGATTAATGTGGCTATCTTTTTAAGCACTGCTGAATTCTTGTGTGTCCTATGAAGAAAAATAAAGTTCTTGGCAAGACTAAAATTGTCCCTAATGAAGCTGAGTCGTAGTCTCAAAAACCCATTAACTAGACGTCACGTGCCACTTATGTACAATCTGGATTCCAGCAATTTTATCCAATAAGACCAACAATTTGCTAGTCCTATGAGGATCAATGAGCCTGGCATTGCAGACTGCAAGCTGCCTATCTGCCAATCCTAGCTGGCTAGTGTAACAACTTTGTAATAGTTTGGTACATGTCATATTCTATTCTCTTCCCACACATCCCTTCTTCCTTCTGTTTCTTGTTTTTAATCATCTCTAGGCTGCTCTGGGAGCCTTTCTGGCTGTAGAATAGGATATAAATGCTATAAACTCATTGATTAATTTGCAAATGGGGTTCCCCCTCATTCCTCATCTTTGTAGTATTTCGGGGGGCTGGGAGGGCTGCTACAAGGAGAAAACACTGAGAAAGTCTGTTTCCACCAACCCTGATTGACATACCTAAATCTGAATCCAATGCAATGTATTTGAACCCTTCCCAGATGTCCTAGTCCAATGGTATCCACCAAGGATCGAGTCCAGGACTCCACATGTATAACAAAATCCATGGATGCTCCAGTCCCATTATGTACAATGGGGTAGTAAAATAGTATCTCTTATGTAAAATAGCAAAACGCAGGTTGACATACTTGTCTTTTGCATTTTTTTAAACAAAAAATATGTTTTCAAACCATGGATGATTGAAGCCATGGATGGGGAGTCAGTGGATATGGAGGGCCAATTTATAGGATCTCAGCCAACTTATAGTCATTGTCATGCTATCACTTTTATCCATCCTTTGCAACTGAAACAAAATGAGAATTATGTGCTGTACATTTAAACTGGTTATTGTATAAGGTAAAGCCCATGGCAACATTGATCTTCATGCTCCAAAGAGGAGGACGGAAGTACACCCAGGGCTAAAATGCAAAATATTATGATATCAGCCACCCCATGAGACAATGAACCATAGAATAGAACCATGGATCATATACCCCCATCCTGTTTTTAATATGCTACAAAAGACACTACCCTTGACATAGTATAAACATATAGGTGTCATTGTTATATAACACTGTTCAATGAAAACTAGGTAAGCCAATTTATTAGCAAGCAATAATCCTGCAAGAAAAAAGGCAGCAACTATGTTGCTTTCTCATTCTTCAAATTAGCCAAGCATGAAAGAAAATCAAGACCTATTATATTAAAATGGCAACAGCTATACGATTATGATTAGGACCCCACAGAGTAAGATCCAAATTCTCATAAACAGTGCATATCTTTTTTAAAAAAATGTTCTCTTATTCTTTATAAACAGAAGTGTGCACAGGGTTAAGTAGTGATAGCACATGTGTTTACAGGACACAGCCAATGCAGAGCACATTTATTTGCAGAAATGCCTGTTATTTCAGCAATTCATGCATCAGTGAATCTATATTGCAGTTTGAAGTTAAGAAAAAATAATCCTTCATTACTGAACAGAGGAATACTATGCACAATGTAGATGGGAGATCACATGGCTATTTTAATCTTGGTTCTGCTTTGTACTCATTTAAAATATTTTCAAAGATGGCAATTTTGCCCTTTGCAGAGCCAATAACAATACTGTAATGGATAAAAGCTAACAAAAACTAATAGTGCCTTCAAATGAAAAGGCTTTCTTGAAATTGCAGAGCACCTTAGTTGAATGGAGTTGGCAAATCAATGCATCTATGCATTGGAGAAGTATTATGGCTAGTGAATACTGTAAATAAAGATTATTAGATTTTTCTCATGAAACCACCCTATCAAGATTGCTCAGTGTTTTTTGTCACCTACTATTTGACAGACAAGACTTAATTCCAAGACTCAGCATTCTCCTCCGCCGCTACAAACCTGTTACTGTTTTCTGAACAGATGATAAGAGGCTCAACAACACGACTATTCATGCTTTTAATGAGCAAACTTCACCTGACCGTTTTTATTTGTTTAGTTACTCAAAGTTTTATTTATGTCAAAGAGTGCTTGCTGCAGGACCGATTAGGGGACAATTTTAGCCTAAAACTGGTTTGGGAAGCAATATGTGCATTTTCTTTCAATTTAAAAATGGTCAGGTTAAGAAGGAAAAAAAATCATTTCTGCTTTTAGCCATCCCTGGCTCCTTCCCTTTGACCTGCACACAGCCATCTGTAACACAGAGAAGAGTAATATTAGAGAGATTTTGTAGGAGAATAACTGAAAGAAAGTAAAAGGTTGGCAGCATGAACTTTCAGACTTTAGTCTACTTCTTCAGATGCTTTTGGTGGAATGGAAGCCAGGAACAGACAGGAGGGCAGTTTAACTACAGAGAAGAGTAGTAATTTTTTTGTGGCTCTTTTGTCTTTTTGTAGCCCTTTTCTCTCCTCTCCAGAACTCATTATCATTATTCATTATTTCTTGTTAAAAGAGTGCTGTGTTAGCAATTTTTATTGCTTTAATAATTTCACTAACTTCAAATAATAACTAAAAGTATTCTACTTGTACTTGTTATATATATATATATATATATATATATATATACTTTTAACACAAGGAGACCTCCAAATGAACCCCCACAAGCAATGTATAAGGAAACAATGAGTAAATGTTGCTCATTACACTTAAAGGGGGAATATTATCAGTTACTTTACTTTTAAAATACTGTAACATCATCACCATATGTACTTATGTATAAGTCAACCTCATGTATAAGTTCAGCACAGGTTTGGGGGGCAAAATCATGGATTTTGATATCATCCATGGATAAGTTGAGGGTCAAACTCCGGAGTTTGTAGCAAAGGACCTAAATGGAGGGGGGGAACACCACTTCGCTCTCTCTTTCTCCCTCTCTGGACCTCTCCCAAGCAAGGGTCACAGTATGGGCATCCAAAAGGTGGACACATACCTCTGATTTCCCTCCTTTCCTGACAGCTTTCCCCAAGGCTGATGGCTTGCAAAAAGGGGTACACAGACCTCCAATTTTCCTCCCCTTCCCCATAACCTTCCCCAAGGCTGATGGCTTGCAAAAAGGGGTACACAGACCTCCAATTTTCCTCCCCTTCCCCATAACCTTCCCCAAGGCTGGTGGCTTGCAAAAAAGGGGAGCACAGGCCTATGATTTCCCTTCCTTCCCCACAACCTTCCCAAGGCTCACAAGAAGTATTAGCATATTGACCCATATATAAATCTATCTAGGATTTTGGAGCCCATTTTTTGGGCTTTAATATTTTGATGTATAGATGAGTATATACGGTATGTTACATGTAATACTACTTGTAACAAGTTACTGCCAATCTTTTTCTTTAGATGGAACTACTGTCAAGGCTTTCTGGTATGGTTAAGACACAGGGTGCACCTATACTTTATAAATAATACAGTTTGACATAACCAAGTGTTGTAGCTCCATAGTTTTACAAGATCTTCAGCCTTTTCTGCCCAAAAGTGCTGGTGCCTCAAAAACAGGATTCTGTAGGATTCTGCCATGGCTGTTCAAATGATGTCAAACTGCAATATCTCTACATTGTAGATGCACTCACAGTCTAACAGAATATCATAAAGTGGCACAGAAAGCGAGCTAGGATTGCTTTTTATTTTGCATTCGAAACATGAATCACCATGAATTGTGCAAAGCCAACATGAGATGCAATAAAAGTACAAAGTTCCACCCAAGAATTTAGCAAGGGAAAGAAAATCAGGCACAACGATCTGTGTATAATGAGATTAGAAGTAGCGGGCAAGTCAAGCCAGCAGAAACCCAATCTCTGACCTAATTGTGAGATCAAGAGCACTTTGGTATTCATGGTGGACAATTTGCATCTGGCAAAGGAAGTGCTTTTCCTTCCTGATAGTTCTGCTGGCTTGGTTGGCAGTAGTCTTGTACTGGCTCTATTCGTTTTCCCCACAGCATCACGTTAAGCAAATTAGGTTCATAGCCTGGTTGCACATTTGGACTCTGGTTTGCTGTTGGATGAAGAAATGGCAGGAATTGCCAGGACCCTGTTCTATCAGCTCTATCATTTTCATCAGCGAGATGGGCTCAAGTAAGCATCACCCATATGTTTGCAGCTTCCCAGTGCAATTGTGAACTTTGCCATGGCTGCCCTTGAAGGACATTGCAGGAATCAATTGCTTACCCCCTTTGTGGAGGGCAAAGTAAGCTCTTTGCTCATACCACAATAATATTGCACACTATTTTGACATCTATCTGCCTTCGTGGAGCAATTAAAGTTATTTATTTGTTCTTTGGGATGTATTCTATTGGGTTGACTTCTTGTAAAAAAATATTTATATCCTAAAGGATCAAATAAATAATTTTAATTGCCCCATGAAGGCAGATAGGTGTCAAAACAGTGTATAAGACTTATAAATATGCACAGGACTGTACTGTTAAAGCATCAAAGGTCAGAACCCAGCCTACCTCTCTCCACATGAGTGCTTTTGAGAACTCTCCATCCTTTTTGAAATCTGTAGAAAAGGTCTTGCTATATCCTCCTACCACTCATTTCTTTCCAAAGACATTCCACAAGACTGGGGGAGTGATTCCACTTGACAAAACATATTTCATTGTAAAAGTATGTTATGGTGCGGGTCTGTGCATATTTATTCAAAAGTAAATCCCATTTTATTTTACAAGGCTTACTTTGTACTCAAATGTTTCTAACAATGCTCCATCTAAACTTAAACCTTGGAAGTAACTTGATGCAAGTAATAACAGTATATGTTACATGTCATTTTGGGGTAATGTTATTGATGGTATCTGGCTTGGCTTTGCTTTGCATTGCATTGTTTTGTTTTAACAAAATGCATGACACTACATTTATCTGGAAAACAGTAATTCCTCCCATTCTTAGAAATGATATTTGATTCTGGGAATGGTTGTTGATATACATTCTATTCCTCTGAGGCTGGCTGGAAGAAATGCAAATAGCAGAGCATATCTTTATTAACTCATTAATATGCCTTGTAGTCCCATTATGGCAAAAAAAGACTAACAATTTTATTCTGGAGTAAGATTTTGGAGAGAAAGTACATGGAAGTTTAGATTGTATGTCTTTACAGTTCTAGAAGCCTCTGCCTACCCCTTTTCTGTAACAGACTAATTTAGCTATCCTTCTGGATTAGGAGTGGAAAAACATCCAGAAATAATTTTTTTAATGGTCAAAACCCATGTTTCTCAAGTGGTGATGAAAAGAATGCCGAACTGATGAGAATCTATGTAGTTCAGGACTTATTCTGTGCAAAAATTATACATGGTTGTAGTGTGCAAAAGTCAGCATTTTCTGTGCTGGAATCAGCTTTTTCTACATGGAATTTTTTTTTTTATGCAGAAAGATTAACTAATGGCCAGAAAAGATTGTTTTCTTTACAGAAAATGCTGTTTGCTAAGCAAGCCTTATGTGAACTGTATGCAGAATAGTGCAATTACAGCATTTTCTGTGCAGTATTTCTGTGTAATGTTTCTGCACTAAAACATTATTTTCTACTTCAAAAGGGCTGTTTCTTGCAAAGAAAACACTGATGTCTGTGAAAAACCACCAGGTATTCTTTTCACAGAATAAATCCTGAATTGTGAATCCCCTTAAAGAACGGTGTGGTTTTTGAAGGCTTTCTCACAGTGGGAAGAAAATTGCTGAAATTACTCATTGCTACCTTCAAGAAGAAATGTAATGTAGTTGTTTTTCAATAACTGTTGGGGAGGGCAGGATATGTTGATCCTGCACCAATAAGAAGAATAAATAAATAAATAAATAAGTTACTTGGAATGCAAGATATTATTCAGACACTGATGGAAATATTCCTTTTGGCCAAACACCATGGATACTGTGCTGGGTAGTCAAAATAGTTTTAAAACAAGCTGATATAAGACATAGTAGCCTGTGGTATGCATATATTTCTTTTGCTCATCTGTCAACTCTGGCGAAAGAAATTTTGCAGGTTGAAGCACATTTTACAGTGAGAGAAAAACATCCCCTTCTAAAAAATCTCTTTAGCCAAATAAGCAAAACCAGAGACTTAACAGAGGTGAACATACCCACCATGTGCGAGAATGTTTCTGACCACCTTCAACCCTGAAAAAGCGTCTCCAATTTCAGGCTAGGGATTGCTACCTTGTTATTCACTGAAAATGCTACATTTTAAGAATCAACAAGCATCTCCTTAATCTCTCCAAAATCTGTCAAAACTGTCTGTATACCCATACGCACTACATTCTCAAAATGCCTGACCTTGGAGTAAGGATGAAATGGCAATGATTTTTCTAAATGAGCCAAATATTTTGTTTCTGCTAGGTACTGCAACTACAATTGTCAGAATTCCTTGAACACTTTCTGTGCTATTCCTGTGCTAACACTTTCTGTGCTATTCCTACTTTCTTTTCCTATTTCCCACTTTCTGTGCTATTCTTATTCTGTCTAATTAAAAGATTGTATATTCAGCACTGTGTAAATTTACAGCACTATATAAATAAAGGTTAATAATAATAATAATAATAATAATAATAATACACAGAAGACACTTCTGTTATGGAATAGTTTGGGAATAACATCAATTGTCTACAAGGAAGATGGGATTTGCAATTCTAGTCTCAAGTGGGGAAAGGCACTTCTTTGATTTTGAGAAACAACCATCAGCTCCACTTCTGTCTCAGGGTAGGTTTTTTGACCTTTGGGCAGAAGAATGTTTGCAGAAGCAGTACAAGGATATACCCACCTTACAGCATACTACTTGCAGGACTGCATTTACCCTGATTTTGCTCACAAAGGGCCTATACAGATGAGGAGAAAGAAGCAGCCAGAGGCCACGCATGTCTCCCATGGACCATGGCTGTGCCAACCACACAACGTGGCAACAATGCGCCTGGGAAAAGGAGCCGTGACACCTAGCTCCTTTCTCCGCCACTGCCAAGGCGCCATTATTGCCCCGTAGTGGTGTGGTGACATCCCTTGTGCACCGTGCCATTTGGATGCAGCACACAAGGCACGTCATCTTTGTGCACGCCATCTGAACAGGCACACGCCAAGATAGCACCTGGACAGTGCGGTAGGGCTCGGGAGCATGCGGATGCTCCACTCTCCCAAGCACTGCTTTTGGCCCCAGGCTGGCGCTTTGCGGTACTGGGCCAAAGTTTTTAAAAGATATTTGCTTCCTTAGACAAACATTGCTTTTCAGATTCTTGCAACCCTCCCTCCACAACTCAGATGTGTAGCTACTGGAAGAATAAACTTAGGGCTTTGTCTGTGAAATAAGAATTTTGCCCCCATGGTATTTTCCTTCACTCCCCAGTCTAGCATTGCAGGAACTTAAAATGTGAGTTTTAATGCTGAGCATTTACAAATACAGTTTAGGCATTTTTTTAAAAAGAGTAGGCAAATGTACCAAGTGAACATGGCAAATATGAGAGTTTTAGTTATGAATTATTTTCAAATTCTCACTCTATGGAATGCTAAAAATTTGGGGACTGAATGAAAATAACATTTGTGGCGGCAGAATTCTTTTATGGGGATAATGCTCTCCCCATAGCTACACCACTATCCCAACTGCATTTAATTCTAAAAATGTTCATGTTCAATCATGAACTGGCCACTGGGTGTAAGTTCACCTGTTTCCTTTACAACCCTGACAGGATTAGCATTCCTACAAAAAGAAATTTAAATGAAGCATCTTCCTTAGTCTCTTTGAACTGGCTATACGTTTGATACAGTTTTAGACTATATTGTACAAAGTACATTCAAGAGATTACAAAATATATAACAGCAGCTTTCAAAAATGTGACAGCAAAAAGCTTCTGTGAAATCTGTAGCTCATGTGTGTGTGTGTGTGTGTGTGTATTAACTCATACTAAAGATTCTGATGGGATACAGTTTTTGTTTTGGAGAGAAAAGTGAAGTTAATGTGCCTTTTCCAGAACTTTTACAGAAATGGTCTAGATTGAAGTAGCATTGGCTATGACCTTGTCCTCCAACATTACTACACGCTCAGTCTACTTTCTTATGAAAGCAAGCCACAGCATGGCAATATAGGCATTTTGTCAGCTCTCCTGAAGTCTGTTATTGTTCTCCTTGTTTTTTGTAACAAAATCCATTGAAAATGCCATCTTCACAGACGGTGCACAATAAACTGAGTTTTAGCAGCTATACTAATTAAAACAACGTCAAATAACTTTAGAAACCTTTTCTTTGCTGGTAGCACTTAATCTTCCCTCTGTCTTCCCATGAAAATCTTAATGGCTTGTAGGAGTTTGCAGGAAAATTTAGTACCAGCAGAACAGCAGGAAAATACATTAGCTTCTTTCGTCCTAGCATTTTGAGATTCGTGAGACTTCTAGTTATTTCACTGGCCAATCCACTGTACACATACTGGTTATCCTTGGATACATAGTCCAAATGTAAGCAAGGGCAGTTGTGTTTGGGGGGAAATGGAGTATTAGAGCAACTGACTCTGCCTACTACTGTTCTTCATACTGTTCTATTCAATTTATTATGCTGAGATTATCCAATTTGACCACTTATGGCTAGAAATGCCAAGGAGAATTCCAACTGCAATTCAGAGGCAAAGAATCAGAGGCTCACACAGTACTAGGTGGTAAAATCTAGTAAAATGTAGTGACTACTGTTGTTGTTCCAAAGGCTCCATCAGTGACACAGTACAACTCACTATGGATATGTGGTGATCTCTAGTGTCCCTAGAATTAGGTGTCATTGTCGCTTTGGGTCACTTTGGAGGTATGTTGTTTAAATGACACAGTCATCCTAAGAGGCCAGAACTGCACCAAAGTTGTGCTCCAGTCCTTAGGACTGGAGGGTGGCTTTGCTGCGGCTTCTGGCCTCTTAGGATGTGTGAGCCATTTAAACAACATACCTCCAAAGTGACCTGAAGCAGCTTTATTGTCAGTGTGATGTAATGTTTGAGCACTGGACTATGAGTCTGGAGAATTCCCACTTAGTCATGAAAACCTTTGAAAAGTCACATTCTCTCAGCCTCAGAGGAAGGCAAAGAGAAACCCCCTCTTGAGAACCCTATGACAGGGTCGGCTTAAGAGTCATTCTAAGTCATTCTAAGTTGAAAATGATATGAACATTTTCACAATATCACAACGTCAACATGTGAAAAGCCTGTGAAGAATCAGTGAAGTAAAATGTGACTGTATTGTTAGGGATTGATTAAAATGAAAGGGTACAGTGTGCGGGATTTGTACCTTTGTTGGGGATGTAGACCATACTTAAAGGTCAGAACTAATCCTTCCACAGTGTATGGTAAAGCTGATGGTGAGGAAAGATTCACCCTCATATACTAAAGGAATTCAAACAGTTAAAATATTATAGTTGGGAAAATGAGCATTACATTATCTTCTATACTTGGTTTGAGAAACAGTGAGGTGATGGAATTCTAGCCACCAGGAATGAAACAGGCTTAAAGTATGAATCTTACAGAGTAACAATATTAAATGTAATTACTTATGCATAGGGAAGGAGGTCTGAATTAGACAGAGAAATGTGTTAAGAAGAGAGAATAGGATTTAAGCAAGAAGAAAATGTCTATTATTTATTTAAAATGATTATATGTGATGCCCAGCTAGCAAGTAACCTTGGCATGGATTATGTATATAAAACCAAAATAATAAAAATAACAGGTTTTAATAGCCAAATAAATAAATAATCTGAAATAATTTTAACACATTAAAACATCAGAAATATTAAGTGCAAGATGTAAAATAAAATAGTTAAAGTTCATGTAAGTTAAAATTAAAGTGAGAGGAAAATAATTAAAAATCTAGGACTGAATGCTTGCTGGAAGAGCAAGCATTATACAGTATCAAATTTTTATAGACACATTAATTACATTATAAGCCTAACAGAAATTCTCCATATATAGCTAAAATATTACATGACCTTTAGTAAACTATGTCTCTGTGCAATGAGAATCCATATCAGTCCATGTTATATACTGTAAAGGGAACAGAATTTAGTTTGAAAAATGGGCAACACTGAACAAAAAAAGGAAAAGCAGATCATCTCGCTCTCTTGCCCCTGAAACCACTATGTAGAGACTGGATTGGGATAGCTGTAATAATGGTTACTTATGGGAAAGTATACCTTTAAAAATGCAGTGTTTATCTTTAGGCCATGCTGTGAAGTGTGCTGATTCATCATAAAAAATAAATCACAAATGTGATGCCTCGTTCAGTTTACATTTTCAGCTTTGTTCATGTTTTATGAATTCTCACAATACTGTGGAACTCGGAGGCCCATGAAGAGTGGGTGACTGTCAATTCTGGATGTTTTCTGTTGTTTCCTAAAGGTATTTTTTATTCTTGTCTCTTAAGTGTTTGCTTTATTTAAAGGTATTTTATCTGTAGTCTCATTCCTAGATAGATGAATGGATAGGTAGGTAGGTAGGTAGGTGGATCGATGGATCGATGGAAGGACGGACAGACAGACAGACAGGCAGGCAGACAGGCAGATGATAGAAGAGATTAACAAACAGAACTAAAAATAATAATAAGTGAACTAAAGAAGAAAGTGGGTTGCTTTCAAGACTCTGTTTTCAACATTCTTCAGTGGAATGATGGGGATGCAGAAATTCTGTTATCTGTCTAAAATGTCTGAAGCTGGTGACACTTTAGCACCAAACAGGGGCAAATTGTTTTGAATTGTAATGCCTGGCCATTAGTTGCTCCACCTTCCTGGTCAGAACTGCAGACTTGTGTGGTTCCTGAGGCAAGTATGCAGGTTTGTGGCTGTGTTTCCCATCTACTGTATTTCAACTCTCAACATCACAGCCTCTCTTATTTGTCCCTGCTTGGTATTGAAATGCCATCTTCAGGTATTTTGGACAAAAAGGATTCATAGACTTAAGATCCTAACACCAGTAGGCCATAACTTAGGAGTTTATCATACGATGGAATTTGGGGGTATAATGCAATGGCAATCTGAACGCAATCATGGGGTTTCACGTTATTGCAAATGAGTGTCTCTCACGCAATTTTGGGCAATGGGAAGTCATTCCGAACGCAATCATGGAGTTTCACGTAATTGCGTATCAGAGATCTCACGCAATTTTGGGCAATGAAGGGTCATTTTCGGGAAATGGGAAGTCATTCCGAACGCATTCTGAACACAATCAGATTTCACGTAAATTCACTAAACTAGCGTATTTACGTGAATTTGAATTGGCTCCATTCGCAATTGAGAGAAATTCCTCCCATGGGATAAACTCCTTAGACAATAATACCATTATCCACTGAAGAATGATGAAGACAGTGTGTTGTGAACTGCTACCTTTAATGGAGCTCAGGTTTCAGCTTTGGCAACTGAAGAAGGTGGAAGCTAAAGCATTTTGCTCAATATATATATATATATATGCATATATGGTTGAGTTCTATTTTTTTAATCATTTCAATTCACAGAGAGAGAAAAAGAGAGAGAGAGAGAGAGAGAATGAGAGACAGAGAGAGATACACCGAGTGATTAACTACATCTTTCTGGGATCCAGGACAAACTAGGGAGAAGTGCTGTTGCTTTGCTTATGAATCACCCATATGTATTGCATGGTTTTATCGGGCATTGTGGTTTTGAGTTGCTGTGAGGAACTCCGAGTACAACTGCACACTAAAAGGGAGATACAGATTTCTACATAAATAAATAAATATACTCTCTCACATTTCACTAAAGAAAAAGGGAACTTGCTTCTGACACTCCATTTCACCTCAGCCAAGCCCCTCCCTTACTCTGCTGCTCTTAACACATTGTAGAAGGCCTTCTGTACACTATTTTCACTGACTCTGCAATTGGTTACTGGTCTAAAATCTAAGGGAGTGCACCTCCTACCCCAGGTACTGAAAAACACACACACATACACACAAGCTCTGACTTCATACATTGAAATATTCATTCACAATTTGCCATTCTGTAAAGGAGGGTGGAGTTTGGCTCAATTAACAATATAATTCTATAGCCAAAAGGAACAGCAATTAAGACCATAATCAGATAGCTGAAAGGATCCAGACTAAACAAAGAGTAAATTAAAATTTACTTCTATTTTCTAAGTCAAGTCTAAGTCTATTCACGTTCTAAGTCAATAACAAAGTGACCTTGGTACAAAATGAATGTCAAAGTGAGAGGAAAAAATAATTTTCATGGAAGAATAGGTGGGACACAAGGGCATGTCAATCACAGAATGAAATTTCTCCTAGATATTTTAATCCGATGAATCCGAGTGAAAATAATTCTGAAACTGAGCTACACAACTCTCCAGGGCAAATGTATCTCAGCTCCAGAAGCACTTTGTGGAAAGTTACCATCTTCAAAAACATTATTTCTGTTAAAAATGTAAATTGATGGCCCTATACAAATAACCATAACAACAACAACAATAATAAGTGTGAAGGATGATGAAGTTCCATAGCTATAGCTTTTCCCATTCTACTGTCACAGAAATGCCAATTTTTAATTGCCAAATATGACAGTGCCACCATTTCAAAACTCCAAGAAACAAAAGTGGTGGTGTAGTGGAGCAAAGCTCACAAGATCAGTGACTCTGGACTTATTGACATAATCTGTCAATCAGTTCCCCTGTTGTTGTTTTTTCTTAGTTTTACTGCAATTATCACAGTAAGCATAGGGGATAGGGATTTCCTAGCAAAAATGCATTGTTATGAGCTATCCCTGTTGTAGTGCAAAATACTTGGGGGTGACTTTACAAAAGATGTACTCCTGAGATGAAAACTGTCAGAAATTGCTTAGCATCAAGATGATAAATCAACCTGTACTTTTTAACTTCCTGGTGGGTGTTGTCTGTAGAGATTGTATTGGTCAGGGCCTGCTGTCCATAATTTATCACTATACCACTGAACAGTAGCCTGATTTCTTTCATAATGTGACAACTGAATATCTTAGACTATGGAGTTTATCAGACGGGAGGAATTTCTCTTTATTGCGAATGGAGCCAATTGGAGCCAATTCAAATTCACGTGAATTCACTAGTTTAGCGAATTCAAGTGAATTCTAATTGCGTTCAGAATGCGTTCAGAATGACTTCTCATTACCCGAAAATGACTGCCCATTGCCCGAAATTGCATGAGATGCTTTAATTTGCAATAACGTAGAACCCATGATTGCATTCGGAATGACTTCCTTTTTGCCCGAAATTGCGTGAGATACTTTAATACGCAATAACGTGAAACCCTATGATTGAATTTGGATTGCCATTGGATTATATTTCCAATTTCCGAATCTGATAAGGTCCTATGTCTTCCCAAGACATAGTTGTCCATGAGTGTTGTGTTTATGACTCTTCCTCTCTCACTCACACAAACACACATCTACCAGCTAGCCTGTCCTACATAATATCCTGTACTGTCAACTAAACAATTGAAGACATTATTAGCAAATCATTTTTACTCATGTTCCAAATACTGGAATACGTGCATGGTAGTCTTCAAAGACATTTATGATTTAAAAGGGGAGGATGTGGACCTTTGTTTCATATTTGTTATTTGCTATTGTGTGCCTTCAAGTTTTTTTTCCAGCTTATGGCAAATCTATCACAAGATTTTCATGGCAAGATTTGTTCAGAAGAGATTTGCCTTTGCCTTCCTCTGAAGCTGAGAGAGTGTAACTTTCCCAAATTCACCCAGTGGGTTTCTGTAGTCAAGTGGGGATTCAAACTCTGATCTTCAGGTTTACAGTCCAATGTTCAGACCACTACATCACACTGAGTTCTATACTTTCAAGAACACTTAGGGGTGAAAGAGAATGCCCCTTTAAATTGTTTACATGAGCATGCTCCCCAGCTGCTTGGAAGCCATTTGGTCATTCACATGGGAGTGGCTTCATGATGCTCTGGTGGTGTGGCATTTACATGTTGCAAGCCAACGGAGTGTCACAAAGCTGGCTTCCAGCCATGTTGCAGGTAGAAAAGCTGACTTTTTGCCACTCAAAAAAGGACCAGCTAGTTGCCACTCCGTTTTCAGGTTCAAGATGGGCTGGGGTTGCAGCATGTGGTTGTCGTAGCCCCAATCTGGCTTCTGAAGCTGTTTCACCCCTTACTCCCCAGCTTATTAATGAATGAAAAGACTTCATGAATGGGACTTTTTTCACTTGATAATTACTCTAAATATGGAGCAAACCCAATAGTATGGGTGAGATATGCAGCAGTTGGAGAAAAGACAGGAAGACATTGGTAAGAACCAGTCCTTGCCTACCATACATGCATGTGTTTGAGTCTCCTGCGACTGCAGCTCTGGAGATATCCTTAGCCAATCCCATTCTTGAATCCAGAGAAGTAACTAAAAAGCGTGACACAAGAAATGGATTTAATTAGGGAAACATTTTCCTAATTGACAATAACTAAAATCTGTAGAGACAGGGGAGGAATTCCTTTCCAAAGAGGCTATAAATGTTGAATAAATATCTGCAGGGAGGATGTTAGATGTACTCACTCCCCTTCCCTACCCTGGTGTCCTAGACCTCCGAATGGATGAAGAAAGTCACACTCAAAGAAGATCCCTTTCCCCATCATAGGACACAAAGCACTAAACTGCAAGACTCAAGAATCAGCTATGACACTGAATGTTCCTGTCAGTGGTCACCAATATGAAACCCCATTAAGTTCATCCATAAGTGAAATGAGGTCACTTATGTTATGCATAGCAAGGCTGGAAATGATCAAAACACAGAAAAAAATAGAGAATTTATCAATTAAGAATTAGCTAAACAGAATATGGACTAAAGCTGTATCAGAGAGGTTAATTTATAAATTAAGACTAGCAAAAGGAGATATTAAAGAAGAATTTTTTTGTATCACTTGGAAGCCATTTGTTACTTTCATATGTCAAAGTAATAGTGAATTTAAACTACTGAATGACTAAGATAAGTTTTGGATTAATAATTAGATAAATATTATTATAATGATATGTAAAGGAATAGAATGGAAATTACAGGCATAAGCGATCTTACAGAGTGGTATTTCTATTATGTAGCAATAGGCTGCTTTTCAAGTTCTGAAAATACCTGCATTGCATGTTGAATTTTCCGCTTGCTAGAGGAATAGGTAAACTGGATTCAAAAGACACCATAAAACACTTCTGATGTTTGCTACCACTATACCAAGAAATTGTGAGTGTAAGTGGGATGGGAGAGCGTTTCAGTCCTGGGGACCAGATTGCTGCCCCAGAGTTATATCATCCAGCTCTAGCCCCCAACGTCCATTTTGTCTTCTCCATCCAGAAGAATGGAGGTGGTGGTGGGAATTTCAGATCAGAATGATCTGCATTTACTATTAGATTTCTCACTGGGAATAGGAGCTGTGCACTTTTCGTGTTAATGGGATCCTGCTGTGATCTCTGCACTAAGATGAAGGGTAAGTGGCATGTGGAGGACTCTCCCAGCCTCCAAAATGAGAGGCTTTGGAAGGGGATTTGGCTGCAGGATGTAGCATTCCTCACACACCTATTGGAGATGAGGCAAAATGGAGGTTCCCTCCCCTGCTGCAAAGGAATGCTAGTGTGTTCCAGGAGATCAGTCCCTTACTTTTCTTTTGAATAATGGTCTCTGTTCCTTCTTGTGCAGTGGATTGCTGTTGGATCCAAAATATTGTTCTGTTGTTGTTTTATTTTATACTGTGTGGATTCCATTCCTCCACATTCCCTATGACACTAACACTCTACTGTGATGGGATGGCATCACTGTGAGCATACCTCAATCCTCCCTTATGTGATGGGGAGTGCTTAAAGCTCTTGTTCTGTTATACCACAATGCCCAAAATATGAGGTGGGATGGGAAGGAGAATGAGTGAGTTAGGACAGTTCGCTCTTTGGTACCTTCTGGGACAGAGTAAGACATTATTCATTGGCTTAATCAACAGTGATGCATCAATTTATACCTAGGGACTTTGCAAGGGAGGATGGTGATATACTAGGTCTAGTTGTACTAAGAGAAGATCTGCCTACAGCACCTCTTGGCTCCACAAATAGTATCTCTGCCCCATCAGCCTAATGAGCACCATTTGCCTGCCACTCTATAAGGTTATGTTTTGTTATTTCTTGTAAGATAGGTATCAAATTGGATCAAATGGTGGGACAGATACAAAATAATAATTTTTCTGTTGTGCACTTGGTCCTTTTTATGTCCCACTGTTTTTCCTACACACATATATCCTGAGGGAGTCATATTTGGACTTTCTGAGTACATTTTGTCCATCTCCAACTAAATTTGTTGTTGTTGTTGTTGTTGTTGTTGTTGTTGTATGCCTTCAAGTAATTTCCAAATTACAGTGATCCTAAGGCAAACTTACCACAGGGTTTTCCAGGGAAGATTTGTTCAAAGGGGGTTTGCTTTTGCCTTCCTCAGAGGCTGAGAGAGTGTGACTTGCCCAAGTTCATCTAATAGGTTTCCATGGAGTAAGTCACAGAAGAAAAAAAATACTTTTACCATGTTGCTGTGCTGAAACATAGCCAGGTTGCAATAGGATCTATTTCAATTGAAATAACTAAAAACAATAATGAAATAAATTTTTAATCATGCTGCTATGGAGGAATGTAGTTTCTGCGTTCTAACGAAAGACTAAGGTTGCAGTACAACGCTCCCAGGAATGTATCCTGAGGACCAAAGGATTAATGAGAAAGTTCTTCCCAAATATCCGAGAAGCCACCAAAAAAGGGGGGGGGGGATCTCTGATAATATTTGCACCCTAGGTAAAAGCCTAGTAGGGGTTTAGATGAACGAGAACCTCAAATAACAAAGAGTACAACATATCTGCCCTCTTCCCTTAGGGTTACAACCAAAGTGTTGCATGCATTCATGTTCCCTCATTAAAGAACAGGTCTTTGGTCCAGCAAAAGCTTTTTGTGCATGGAAGACAAAAGGCATTTCTGATACCTTCTTGGTCCACAGACTTCCAAAATTTGCTTCAGAGGATTAAGCAAACCCCTCCCTTGAAATTCTGCTTGTTAAGGAAGGTGCAAGACAGCCGCAGCAGGAGGGGAATTCTGAAAACTTTTCCTTCTATTAGGACTTAGGAGAGATGGCAATGGACAACTGCAGCAGAGTAAACAGTTTGCAAGGCCGAATCTAAATGGCCTGCTCCTTGTGCACACAGTCTCCATATACACAGGGTCTCGTAGAGAAAAGATGCCTAGTCCTCTTGGAAAAACATATTAAAGTACCTCTGCTTTCAAGTTGCTTGTGCATAATCAAATCAATATCTCCTGAAGGAGAAGAGGGGGGAAGTTGGTGCAGGTGAGAGTGTTGCAGGAAAAGAGTGGATGTGTTAAAGAAACATTCAGGAAGTCACAAGAATACATACTAGTGATCAGCGAGTATTAGCATACAAAGGCTCTTAAATCTAATACTTTCCCTTCCATTTACGGAAGCCTCCACTAGTTCAAAAACTTTCCTCTGAATGGAAGGTCATCACTGGCTGCACTCTTAAATAGTTTTCATGGCTTTGTTTTTATTAGAAGACAGAACATTTGTGTATGAAAACCTTTATGTGAAACTCAGTTCCTTGAACTAATGGTGACTTTGCTACATTCATTTATTTGAAGTATATACACTATTATAGAAATTAATGAGAAGGATATGGAAACCTTAATACTTAGCCCACTACTTCTGCTGGGTGTCAGATTTTATTTTGCCTAGCTGCATGAATTCAAACCTATTTACTTAGCATTACAAATTCTAGCAGCAACTAGGCTGTCAACAAAACTCTGCATACAAAATAATTATTTCCCTAGGTCCCTGCTTTCTGAGGGGAATTACTAATAGCAATGAATGTGAAATACAGAAGAGGAGTTTAGCTCACAAATTTGTATTTTAAATTATGCAATACAAACCAAATAAATGGATTTCCCTTAAAATATTACCAAATAGGCTCAACACATTGAGGGTAATGGAGGGGAGGGGAGATGAATTATCTTTGGTTTTGTCCCAGTAGTTCTGAATGAAGTAATTAACTATCCATCAGGTAATATTAATTTTTGCAGAGATCAATATACTCATTAATGTCATTAGCTACACTGGAGAGTTTTTCCCTTCCTATCAAAACTTATCTGATAGAACAAATTTGCTACAGAGAAGGCAAAAGCCACAAAATGGAACCTATTCTGCTATTGTTATAGGTAAATACAATTTTAATAGAAAAAGAAACCTTCAATTTAAATTGTTCAACATATGGGAAACAATGCTTTCAAATATTTAGATTTGCTTCCCATAGACTGAATAAGTTAAACATGTTACCTCGGTTAAAACAACAGAAGTCATCCATTCACAGGTATTAAAAAGCAATAACAATATTGTTTTCATTATGCATCTTTCATTGTTTTTTGCCAGCTGAATATCTAACTTGCCTTATTTTCAAAAAGCCAATATGTTGACTGCATCAGTACTGCAAGGGTCTCTGATTCAGGTGTGATCCCAGATCAATTTCTTCAAACAATTTCTTTCTTGAGATATAAAAATCGATGTATGTTTGAGAGAGAAAAAATTACTTGTAAGTGCAGGATCAAATATCATTATCCCCTGCACAGATGTATGTAACCCACATCAGTGTCTAGAATTATTCACAGAGGGTTAGGTTTAGAAAGCATATATGCAGCAAAATACTAACAACCACATTTGCACATCTCTATGGAAGTGGAGAGCATTCAAATTCTGGTTTTATGGATAGTGGAACCTTCTACTATCAGTTCTGATGGAATGAAAGACATTTAAAAACAAAGTGATGGAAGAATAGCATACTCCACAATCCTTTCTCTCTTCCCTCACCCCCCTCATTTTTTGTGAAGACAACAGAATTCAGTCAATGGATGATACTGCCTTCTAACTTACCAAAAATTATTGTCCCATCTAATGAGTCACGTCTTCTCGTGATATGGCTAAAGTATAACAGTTTTAGTTTAGTCATCCTGATTTCTAAGGAAAGTTCAAGCTTGATTAGCCCTAGGTTTCACTTATTTGTCTTTTTTATCAGTTTATGGTATCTGTAGAACTCTTAACTACCACCACATTCCAAATGAGTTGATTTTCTTCCTATCAGCTTTCTTCACTGTCTAACTTGGAGATGAGACCCAAGTCTAAACATGAAATTCATTTATGTTTTGTATACACCTTGTACACATAGCCTGAAAGTAATTTTATATATAATATTCCTAATACAGTGAACCCGCGCCGTACGCAGGCTTCTCTTCCACGGCTTTCAGCATACACTGAAGTCCAGCCTTCCCAGCCATACATAGAAATGGGCAATACAGTGACACGGACAATCCTCACTTTTGTATCCAATGATATATCTTTACATCTCAACATCTTTTCCATTTTCTTCATAGTTGTTCTTCCAAGTCTTAAACCTCCTTCTGATTTCTTGACTGCTGTCTCCATTCTGATTTATGATTGATAAAGGTATGGAGAAGTAACTTCCAGTCTGTAAAGGGTGCAAACATTGCCTTCTCTTTTCAAATTTCAATTTTTATTTTATTTTATTATTTTTATTTCAATTTTTAAAAATGGCTCCAAAATTTCTGGAGTTTTTACATCTCTAGATGCACAAATAGCCCTCATTGGCCACATCTCTTGTATTCAAATTCAGCAGCATCCTAACAAACTGATTTTAGCACTCCCCACATTTTCTGGAATGAGATCAAGAGGTTAGGAGAGGAGATGCTGGATTCAAATAAAGACAGCCCTGTCCAGTTTATTTTCTATTTGGTGTCAATTAGAAATGCAGTAGGTAGGTTGCGGCCTCTCTCTGGATTGTTATGCATGAACAGGCCATGAATAAAGTCAGAATGTCCAGAGGTAGTAGGACAGAGAATCCCTACCCATTCAATACAGTTTCAATTTGAGCCAGCCATTTCTCTTTCTCAGTTTTCTACAGTGCAATTATAATTAGAAGACATCTGCTGCAACAGTATTTACCCGAGAGTGATCTGCTGAAGTTAAAAAGACCTTAATAGAATAGTGATAGAAAAAATACCTTTCAAAATATCATTGACTTAATCGAGATGATAGCAATGAGCTGTTCTTTGAGCAAGTTCATTTGCTGCCCCCTCAGAAAATAGGCATTTGCCTGCTGTGAACAATTAACAGGTTCTGTTATGGAATGATTTCATAGGACATATATTTAGCAGTCAGTTAGCACTGGAATATGGACAAATGATGCCCCATTTCCCCCCAAGATATTACAAAGCAGTTAATGTCATAAAAATGCAGTTTGCATCAGAAGCTTTTATTACCATGTATTTTTCAACCTTCAGAAAATGTATAAATGCTTTTTTAAAAAGCAAAGAAAGAAAGCTCCAGTGCGTTCCAGTACTTCATATGCATTGCAATACCTTATTAGTATATAAAAATTTGACATGAAAATATGGCTCATACAAATCCAGCCAAGAACATAGCAAAATATTTAGTATGTCGAAAATATGAAAATATTGCAGCACACACTTGTGCATGTCTACTCAGAAGTCAGTTCAGGTCTTCCCAGATAATTGATAAATGCTTGGAGGTTTAAAAGAATATACTAAAATGTAGAAGCACGAGGAAAATAATAACAATTATTATTATTATTATTATTATTACTACTACTACTACTACTACTACTATTGCTACTACTACTGCTGCTGTAGTGTATTCAATAAATATTATGGATGAAAATAAAGAGCACATTTAGTAAAAAGCCAAGTCAAGAAAGAATCAAAATCCTTTAAAATGAAACACTAAAACTGCCCCTACTATAGAGAGATATTTTTTCCTAGTATTTACAGCAGGACATAAATGCATACAGTGTTATCAGCTTCTAATCTTTATGTTCTGCATTTTCACTTCTCAAAAAAAAAAAAGAAAGAAAGAAAGAAAGAAAGAAAGAAAAAGAAAAGGAAACCAGGTGGCTGCCCACCTTCTCCTTTAGCAAAAATGTGGTGACAGCAGTTGCTGAGCAACGAAGAACATATAATGTTGTTTGCACCTACACATCAACTCAAAAGCTGCATGTGAACTTTTCTGTACACAAGAATGCTCAGGAAGTTTGTGCAGCACTTTAAATAAAAGTATGTAGACTCATGAAGAAAAAATGATCAAAGTGAAATCATAGTGCTAAAAATGTGTACAGTTCAAGAATACCCTTTTCAACAAAAACAAGTAATGCCGTGAGTTGCCCATCCAAGGGCGATGTCACCCCATACCAACAACCCACATGAAACAACAAGCTTGTAGAAAGCATGGCCACAACTTTATTGATTATGGGTTGGCAAAATGCAGGGATCTGAATTTAACCATCGATCAACTTGCATGATGATTGATGAGCCCAACTCCAGCCTGGTTTTGGACCAAGGGTGTGACAGAACAGGATCCATGTGGGCTGGCATCCTGCATAACAGTCTGTCACTGGGGACTGCCAGAAAGGTACTCCTATCTGGATGACACCATTCCCACCCTCCAAACTCAACATTCATAGGGGGACTCCCATACATTACCAGTGCCCACCAGACACTGGTAAACCCATACTGACTGCCCCTCTGCAGTTGTGACAAAACATAGCCGCACAATCTCTGTGGGAACCAAACCTACAATGCCATAAAATGCCATGCCAACCATATCGGTGAGGAAAGGGTGGCAGGTGGAATGATGGTCCAAGCAGAACTGCCAAGAAGGTAAGAAGAAGGTGGCTATATTTATACCCACCCACCCCCCAGCAGTTAATTCTGGCCAAGTGTGTCATCCAGTGTGTTTGAACCAGGATAAAATCATTGGCTAAGGCTTCCTGTTCCTTCCCAGACAATGCAGTCACCATCCTGCATTTTGGAAAGAAAAAGCTGGTGATGTATTGCTCATTTAAATTGCAGTCCAGTATCTGGAGAACCAAATGTTCATCACTTCTTCATAAGGTAGATGGACAAATATAGAACCCTTTCCAACATATGACTGATGAACATATAAATAGCAAGGAAAAACTTTATTACCTGCTTTTTATTAAACAGAAGTTAAAGAATAGGATAGGCATAGGATAAAATGATATCATCTTGCTTATTCACCATAATAGAAATGTCAGACTGTATATTTGGGCAGAATTTGGTACACCAAATAAACTATCCATAGTGCTGTTGTACTTAGCCTAATAATTCTTCTTTGTAATCTTGTGAGAGTTCCACATTTTAATATTTTTCTTCGGATGCCTGTCTTACATTTTATAAGATAAGAAATAGTTTTCATAGTCACTTAGGCTGCAAGTCAAAATAAATCCATTTCAAATGCATCTCCTTTGTTACTTGAACTCAGATGTGTTTCGGAGATTAACAATTCTAAACAAAAACGTAAATTGAATACTACTTCAAATGTATTTTAAACAATGCTATCTTGTGTTTCTTTCAAATGCACAATGCATTAAATATTTAGGTTTGTTTTTTTAAAGGTGAAATGGGTAAACTAGTCAAATATTGTACACTGAAATCCCATTCACACCCAAATGAAAACATTCCTATTTACTTATTCCAAATCAAATATTTAGAATCAGAATCTACTCATGCTTTTACGCAATTCTTCAGTTTATAAAAGATCATTGCTTGCATTCTAAATAGTTTTGATTGCTCAAATCAGTGAAATTAAAAAAAAAAACTAATTCCAAGAAGAAAAAAGCTGAAGTAGTTAAGATTCCCCCCCCCCCAAGGCAAACAATATAATCAGATCACTTAAATCAGTTTCCCTAATTGAGAGTATTAAAAAATGTAAATTTTGCCTTAGTAAAAAAGGCAATGGAGGTGTGATATTTATAAAATCACAAGTGTTCTAGGCAAAGGAGATTATTGCTCCACCCTTTCCTCCTGCACTAGTTGCGGGATGTAAATGTCAATAGGTGGATTTTATCACACACACACATGCCCAGGCAGTAGGCATCTTGTATGCATTCCAGGCTTCCCGTTACCCAGGCCTCTGTCATACCTTGCAAAGAATGGAAAAATCCCATTCTTTGCAAAGTGCAGGAGAAGCCTGGATCAGGCACAGGATGCCTACCTCCTTGGCATGGGTGTGTGTGATAAAATCTGCCTATTGAAGTTTACATGCCACATCTAGCATGGGAGGAAAGGGTGGTGTGATATTCTCCACCATTAATCTCTCACATGCTCATTGTCCCATAATTTTAGAAGGATTCAGACACATTAGATGAAATAAGGTAGACAGATGCAGATGAAATTACTGACTTGTTCACTCAGAACCAAGTGAACCTACATGCAACAATATTTGATTGTGGCTGATGGCTTTAAAAGATGGTTAGAAAATTCAGTGTGTAGATTCATTCACTGTCTGTGGCACAGACAGTCCCTTTGTACACATTTATCACATCAGTAAAAGAGTGGAAACAAGCATGCCAGTTCATCCCTTTTCTGCTGAACTTTCTTCCCTCTACCATTGGAAGGTGGAGGGAAGTCTTCTGTATATGCATGGAAGCTGTCTCCAAAATGTTTGAATTTTGGAAAATCAAGATCCTGAATTCTCAAGGAAAACACCCACAGATACAGGTGCCTCCTTTTTACAGATGGACATCTTAGACAAGTAGAGATGGTTGTGAAAGGGGGGCAGAGCTACCAGGTTCATCTAAACCATCTCACTCGCATATAGAGTATAGGTTCAAGGAGTATGCCCTAATGCTGCTAGTGTAGCTCAGAAGTTGTTGTTGTTGTTGTTGTTGTTACTAGCTTTATGCACAGCCTTTCCCCAAAAAGCTGGGATTTACAGTAGCTTAAAATTAAAATTCAATGTACTGTAGCTAAAACATGCAAAAGATCAATGTTAAAATGAATTAAAGTACCAAAACTACAGTCATCCTTCCGTATCCACCGATCCTTTATCCACGGATTCAACCATCCACAGCTTGAAACTATATATTTTATATATCAAAC
Source organism: Urosaurus nigricauda (assembly GCA_034509955.1). Classification (NCBI taxonomy): domain Eukaryota; kingdom Metazoa; phylum Chordata; class Lepidosauria; order Squamata; family Phrynosomatidae; genus Urosaurus; species Urosaurus nigricauda. The sequence goes on from JAOEGL010000003.1 coordinate 177,397,350, forward strand.
TGCAAATCTTGATTTTGCCATTTTATATAAGGGACACCATTTTATTAAGCCACTGTATTTAATGGGACCTGAACATCCATGGATTTTGCTATCCACAGGGGGTCCTAGAAACAAACCCCAGTGGATATCCATATTGAAAACATCTTTGAACACACAGTTAAAAATGAAATTAGGGTGCATGTTTTTAAAAAGTTACAACAATAAAAAGAAGCAGCACTCTCTCTTAAAATGCTATCTTTTAAAGCCTTCTGTTCTCAAAAGGCTGTCAGAAAAAAAGAAAAGAAAAAAGGTGTGTGCCTGTTGACAGAATGGCTGCAAAGAAGAGGATTCTCTTCCAAAGTCCAGGGGCAGTGCCATAGCCTAGACCATTGTCTTAATGTCCCCACCAATCAATTTGCTGTGAAAGTGGTGATAGGGGAAGATATGGTCTATACGACAACCTGGGTCTAAGCCATATAGGGCTTCTTAGGTCACAATCAGCCCATTGAATTGTGCTGGGAAACAGACTGGTAGCTAGTGGAGCTACAAAGAAGGTGTAGGGTCCCTGTCATCAGCCCTAGCTAACATTTGATTCGATTCATGCTAACTGAAAGTCTCTGAACACCCATATAGGGAATGTTATTATTTCCTAAATAGAATGTAAACCATGGTCATATCATACCCCTACAGAAACCATGGCTTTCAGGCTCAAAACTGAGTCCAGGAGTATATACAAACTTAGAATCTGCATCTTCAGTGACAGTGAAACCCTATCCAGCACAGGCTGAATTCCCATCCCGTGATCTACCTTTCTGCTGACTAGGAACACCTCTGACTTCTTTGAATTAAGCTTCAGTTTGTTCACCATTATGCAGTCCATCATCATTAGTATCAGACACTGCTTAAGAACTACAACAGCTTCCTTGGAGTTTGGTGGAAAAGAGAAATAGATTTGGGTGTTATTAACATACTGGTGACAGAAGACCCTGAAATTCTGGACAACCTCTTCCAGTGTTTTAGTGTAGACATTGAACATCAGGGCAAAACAGAGCCCAGAGAGACTCTGCTTGTGAGTAACAGAGAGGAACATGAATTCCCAAGTGTCATATTTTGGGCTTAACCCTCCAGGAAGCCACAGAACCACTTTAAAGCAGTGCCTCAAAATACTATCCCACCAAGGCGATCCAAAAAGATAATGTGGTTGGTGGCATCAAAAGCTACCAAAGGTTCCTGCAGAATGAACTGGTTACACTACCCCTGTGTAGTTCCCAGCAAAGTTAGTCCACCAAGGTGGCCAAAGACTGAAATGCCCTAAGGTAATCCATTTCATCCACAAACCTCTGATGCTTGGAGGACATCACACTTTCTAAAGCCTTGTCCAAAAAATGCAGTGTTGGACACTGGCCCAGAGCTATCCACCACAGAGGGATCCAGGGAAAGCTTTTTCAAGCCTTATAACTACCTCCTCTAGGTGAGCAGGAACCTAGCTTTGTTTTTAGAAGGTATTTTAGAAGGCTAACCCCTCAGTCCGTCATTCTCTGCCCTTTTAAAAAGCCAAGAAGGGCTGTGATTTAAAAACTTTTAACTTCTTCATGTTTTGAAATAACTTTAGAAGTAACTATGTTATCTCTAACAAGCTGGCTTAAACATTGTTTTAATCTTGACTGAAATAGACTGTTTTAGTCCTAACTAGAGTTTAGTCCTGACTAGAGTAGTCAGTACTCTAATCTACTCTAGTCAGTAGTCCTGACCTGTTTGACTGACTTGCTTACATGCTTTAGAAGTAACTATGCCATCTGTAATACATTGGCTTAAACCTCGTTTTGGTCTTGACTAGAGTAGATCCATTGTATTTATTTACATGTTGACTCTCCATTCCATAATTTATTTTAAAGGGTCTACTGTAGTTGGAACCAACCAACATGATTCTGGCCATTGTTTTTTGAAGTAACAAAAGCATAATAACAATATAAAAATAATGTGATGTCCTGTAATGTTGTTATTTTCTTAGTGCAATGAGTGGCATATACACATTACTTCTAAAACTTTCTTTTCTCAAACTTTGCTTTGTATGAGTCATTTGGATGGAGAGGTTGGCCATTTTTCTATCTTAAGTTAAAAAGTAATTTTTAAAAAACCTAAAAGCAATGCATTAGCAATATATTAATAAAACATCACTCTCCATGTAACCATTTAGCACTTTTTTTTTCAAAGTGAAGACTTTCAGCTTTACCAACTCCTTGTTGGGAGTGCAGTAAACTTTAGGACTGTTCCTCTTGTATCTTCAGTTCCTGGATATATCTGTTTTCCCACTTTGTGAAAAACAGTCCTGGACAGAGCAGTCTTAAGTCTGCTCTGCCAAGACTCTTCTTGTGTTTTGAGGTTGCATTTTCAAAAGAGATGTGCTAGAAACAAAACTTAAAATAAAGGAAGCTCTTCAGAGCTTCACTGTTATTACGTTTCAGTGCAATCTGCTACAAACTCCCCATGGTGTATCCCTAGAGAACAAATCCTTATAAACCTTCCATCAATAAAATCTCTACATTTCACTCCCAGATTACTTCTTTGACTGTATATTTTGCAAATACCACAGTGGCTGCCTCCTTTATTATGCAGCCCACCATTTATGATCTTTGTACAATTGCAAGTGATGATTCTAGGCCAACACACCAGTACTCTTATGTGGAAATGAGCTCCATTACACTCAATACACAGCTTAATAGGTACATCTGTAACTGAATTTGGGGGAGGGGGGTATTTGGGAAAATAAGGTACTGGAAAAACGATGGGAGAGTCTTCCTTCACAGTCACACTATTGAGAATTCTCTGAGGCCAAGGCCTGCCTTTTCTTTTTAACCAAGTACTGGGAGGCACATGGACTGTGAGCCTCATATGGTGCCCCAGCAGTCAGGACAGCAACAGGAAAAATACCCAACCCTTTTCTTTTAAAATAATGCATGCATTTCTTTGTTTACAAATAGAACTGCACTCCCAGAAGCCTATTAGAAGCATTACTGTATTTATAAACAAGGCACATGGTAATACACAATTTATGTAAAGGGCAGTGTATTCTTTCTGCCTCACCACCTTAGTGCCTTTGACAGTGGCAGCAATGGTGGCAGGAGGTCACTCTTTTTGCCCATCCCTGAGTTAAGGTTTTATTTATTTATTTATTTATTTATTTATATAGTGCTGTAGATTTACACAGTGTTTTTTGTTAATAAAATCGATAAAAATGAATCCTGCCTATGGTGTACATTCTAAAGGATAGTAACAAAATACATATAAAACACTAGATAATAATGCAAGATAGCATTAAATAAAATAAGCAAGCAACAAATTAAAAATACCAAATATCAACACATCAGATCAAATATCAAATAACAGTCGAATAACAATTATACAATGCCTGTATACACTTCACCAAATAATATAGTCTTCAATTCAGTTTTGAAACTGGTTAAAGAGAAAGGTAAAGAAGGTAAAGCTGACTCCCATCTTTATGTGACTACTCTTGTAACTGGATGCTCAAAATCGTTATAGATTCTGCTATCTCTCTCTCTCTCTATCTATGCTTACCCTACTAGTTGCCACTAGTTGTCTGACTCATGTAGTGAATCGTAATACCGTATCCATCCAGGGATGTATGGGTGATTCAATCAAGATAATCTACATAGCAAATAGTTCACAATCCCTAGAAAAACTGCAACCTTAATATCCTGCGATCCCTAGGGGAGTCCACCGCACAGAAAACCTGAATGAAACCATTACTTAATAGTTACAGTGATACTTATTGAATAACACCTCAGAGTTGCAAAAAGCAGGATGTAAGACTAAATACAGAGTACAAAATAACAAAGCAAGCTTTAAAGGCTTCTCCATGTAGATGGCTCTTGCTAAGCTTGACCTGAATACTTCTGAACACTCTGGACACTTAACACTACAACACTCAAAGCATTTATTAGAGCACAAGCAAAGCCCACTTGCTGTGCTCAATTTCTGAAAATAATTTACAGTGTGTTAGCTGAGATTTCTATTAGACACCATTGGGTTCCAACTAGGTGCCCTGTGGATCACAAACTCTATGTATGCATCCTTTCCTACCTATTTTTGTATTGAGGTTTCATCTTAGCAGCTAACTACTGCATGCTGTGTCTACAGATGTCACATCCCAAGAAAGAAAAATGTAGCATAAGCCTGGACTCTATTATACCTGGTCATATAGGCCCAGCATTTATTTCTCCCTCCTCCCTTTTTTATTGTCTGGGCCAAGGTAGCTATAGTAGGCTGCTACCACTTCAGCTGTCACTGGCATTTTGTCAAATGCTGCTGAAGAAACCATCAATCAAAGAAATACTTCCTAGAGAATAAAGTAGCATCTGTGCTGGTTCCTACCCAGAGAACAAAGGCTGATTCAGCATCAGCTAGGACTGTCTGCAGTAGCTTACGGTCCTCAGGATGTGCGACCCACTCAGTATCTAATAGATTTGACTGATTCCCTAAGTAAATAGCAGAGGATTAAAAATCTGGTAGCTCCCTGGACTTCTATCCATTCCACTACAATTGCTGTGCTTCTCCCATGCTGCTCTGTTTCTAAAATGCCCGTGCTTCTTTTATTTATTTTTTAGGGGCTGAGAACATTAAGAGTGAATTCTGATGCAATAGAAAAGGATGAGTCTAAATTATGCCAAAGGTTGCACACTCCTCCCTCCCCAGTCTTCCTCTGCTGCAAGCATGAGAAGATATAAAATTTCCACTAACCATACCTATGACCAGTTACTGCCAATATGGCAAACAGCAGTTAATCTAGAATGAAAGCAAAACATTTAGCATTGTGCCCCAATCAACAATATATATTCCCCTTTTTTCTTCACCCATCTCATACCCCCCAAATATTCCTCATTTCTCTACCTCATGCTAACTACCAGTTACAAATTTAGTCCAGCTTCTATTTTTGTTTTGGTTTAACATCTGGTCTAATTTAAAATAAACACAGATAAAAAACAGATTGCGATATGATTGCTCTATCTATTTTGCAACTGAATTGAGAATAAATTTTTAAAAACTACATACAAATTTTCCTCCTGTCCATAAATGGCACACACCAATCCATCTCATATTAAATCCCCAGCACAAAAATGGGAGCTATTCTTAATAAAAATGATTGAGAGAAGACTTAAACATCAGAGAGTAAATCTGAGGTATCATTATGGCTTCCTTATGTTATTCTGTCCTGGATTATTTCTGCAGTGCAGATGCAGCCTTTGAAGTAGCATATATCTACATGCAAAGGATACCTCCATTTAAGAACTACAAAGACTACTAATCTTCCTCATTCCAAATAACCATGCACATACACAATACCAAAGAGCTCTACATGCAAATCATGGGGAAAGCATAGAGGGGGAAAATATGGTGAAAGCAAGTTATGTGCAAATGGACTCAATGCATGGATTTGGCGAGATATGAGAGATCCAGTGAAAAACAGAGAGCAATATAGAATCTGAAAAACCAGTGGAGTAAACACTGGTGTTGTCTGCATTTCTAAGACTGGCAACAAATGCACCAATTGTTGAGAGGTTTGCCTAGTTTCTCTCTGCCTCACCATTAGGTGATGAAGCAAGGCTCATACTCATTTTCAGAAAAACCAGTATAGTTATCAGAGAGAAATGATTCTCAGTCATGCTGAGTGAAGGTAATTTAGAAATCATATTTCTCTCTGTCACTCTTTCAATCAGAAAAACCAAGGTGCCTCCCAGTATTGTTGCTTATTTGAGCCCTGTAAGTGTAAGTGTAAGCTTCATAAACACACACACACACACACACACACATTCACTCATTTAGATTACAATAAGCTGTTTCATAATTAAGGTTGTTTTAACTTCCACATGCATTAAGCTCACCATCACCCATTCTTATTGCATTAATAATATGGTTAAGAAAATTTCATTCATTAATTCATGTCATTTCCGGGTAACTATAGTCAAAAAGTACTATTGTAGGATTTGTTAGAGGAACCCAAAAAGGAATATCATTATTATTACCATTAGTGTTGCTATGTCCTTTTACTTGTACCAATAATCAAAGCACTACTGCAGGTTTCTGTAGAAGACCTGAAGGAGGATTTCATTGAAGGTGGATGTGAGAGACAGACTCACAGAAAACTTAAATTTCAAGCAACGAACAAAAATGGTCCACATTATGGGGGGCAGGGGAATTAACATAGTGCAGTACACCCAGAGAAAAAATTTCTGAATTTCTAAAACATAGCCACGAATGGTCAAGAACGCAGGTGAAGTAGAAATGCCACTCTATAGCAGCATTCTATAGAGATCTCAACCAATATACAAAGGCAGTTTTGTATACAGAGAATACATCTCCTTGAATAGAATTATGCCATGTTTGCTAGCATCAAGTATTTCCTTTAATTATTTTACTTAGAAAATTTCAAATAGTACTCCACTCTGTATGTATGTGTGCGTGTGTGTTACATGCTTTCAGGGTGTTTCCCATCAGGGTTTTTTCTTGGCAAGATTTGTTAACAGGAGGTTTGCCATTGCCTTGCCATGAAGCTGAGAGTGTGTGACTTGCACATGCTCACCCAGTGGGTTTTATGGCCAAGCTGGGGACTGAACCATGGCCTCCAGAGTCCTAGTAACATTCAGACCTCTATGCCATGCTGCATTCCATGCTATTAATGATTGGAAAATGTATTATATAAAAAAGAGGTGGACAACTTCCCTGTGTCCAGAGGTCAAAACCCACCCTCGGGACCTGCTACAGACTGCATCCAGTACCACCACCACTGAATTTGCCATTAGAATTTGGCAATGTGTCTGTGGACTCTTTCAAACGGGAGGAATTTCTCCCAACTCTGAATGGAGCCAATGCGGATTCATGTAAATTCGCTTGTTTAGCGAATTTACATGAACCCCTGCTCCATTCGGAAGAACCCCTGCTCCGTTCGGAATTACTTCCCATTACCCGAAAATAACCCCCTCCTGCCCGAATTTGCATGCAAAGCTTTAATTCGCAATAAAGTAAAACCCATGATTGCATTCGAATTGGCTTCCCTCTTGTCCGAATTTGCGTGCAAAGAGTTAATTTGCAATAACATAAAACCCATGATTGCATTCGAATTGACCTTAAATTATACTTCCAATTTAGCCTCGTATGAAAGAGTAGTGTGACAGCAAAAGGGACTATTTTCCTTTAAGAACAAATCATGTGGAGAGCATGAGCCTTGCTTTCAAGGGTAATTGTTCTTCCTGGAAGCTTGTAGGGTCACATTCATGCTTGAACAGAAGATGCCCATTCCCTAGCTACCTTTTCCTATAGTGCTGAGCAGTCTCTAATGGCCACTTATGGTGTGAGTTTTAATTAGGGATAAGCCAAAACTGCTCAAATGCTTTCAGTTTTCCTTTTGACACACACATAAAACACCCTTCTTCTTAACCCCTTAAAATCTATTCAAAGGGCCCAAACAGACAGGCCAAAACAAAGCTACTTCGGGTCACTTTGGAAGTATGCTGTTTAAATGCTGCATGCATCCTAAGAGGCCGGAAGCTGCACCAAAGCCACACTCTTGTCCTAAGGGACTAGAGCGCAGCTTTGGTGCAACTTCTGGCCTCTTAAGATGTGTGTGTCATTTAAACAGCATACCTCCAAAGTGACCCAAAGCAGCTTTATTTTGGCCTGTATGTTCATGCCCAAACTCTTCCTAAGGCTGGCTAATGCAGCAGAACTGCAGGATCTTCCTTCAGTGGACTTTAGCTCTTCTGCAGGGCTATATCAAGATCAATTTCTGCCTGGAGCAAGAACAACAATAAGATACCCCCTTCAGGTCCACACAAAGAGGCTGACTAAATCTTTCTTTAACACTTGTTGTGACAGACCAGCATTCTTCATTTCACCTGAAGGCAACAGGCTAGCTTACGGGGACCAGGATAAAGCAGAACCCTGGTGGCACAGTGGTTACATGCCCGTACCTCAGCCACTCACTCACAAACCACAAGGTTGTGAGTTCAAACCAGCCAGGAGCTCCAAGGTTGACAGCCTAGCATCCTTCTGAGGTCATTAAAATGAGTACCCATCTTGTTTGGGACAATTAGCTTACAAATTGTAAACAGTTTAGAGAATGTTTAAGTGCACTGATAAGCAGTATAGAAATGTATTTGCTATTGCTATTGCTGTGCTTTCCATCACCTTGCCATAACTCTACACACTCACCCAACATCTTATGCCCAATAATAGGGCTGGACCTGACCTAATAGAGACTAACAATGTGGCTCACACACTTCTCTCACAAAACCAAGGAAGGATTTTTTTTTGTCTCTTCATCTTGCTCACTGACAAAAGGTTCTGTCTTTTCAAACAGCATCAGTTAAAAAAAACACAAAAATCTGGCTCCTTTAACTAACTAAAAATTCTTTACATGGTTTGATTTGGTTTGGTTTGACTTATTGCTTTTTCAAGAATGCACGCGTATACAGAACAGATAGCATCTCATCTTAAGAGAAGATGAAAGATCCATCTTTTCAAATTTGGATTCAATAAAAAGAGGCTGTTTTATAACTGCTGATTTCCTTTACGTGGTTCATTTTGTGAAAGATTTCAGTTGCTAGCAATTTTGTTCCAAAGAGTAAACCACAAGGACTGTTATTAATTCTGTCGATGCATTAGAGAGGTGCAATTAAACTGTGGCATCTTTTCCATCAGGAAGAGGTGATCATAGCCTTGAAAGTTTTAAGCTTGGAAGCGTGCCTAATGGTCCTTGAAAATGTACAAAAGTGATTCCTTGGCATTGCAAATGCAGAATTCCCCCATGTAAGCAAGGTGAAAACTTTTTCTTATTAGTTCTTGTGTAATCTCTGAAATGACAAGAGTTTTTACTGTTTCACATTACTCACCAAACTGAGAGAGTGAAAAATGGGCCTCTACCATATTTGCTAGTAAATGACAATCATTTGCCTAGTGGAGAAAAATGACTTTGAAATATCAACATATTAGATCTTTGGCTGGAATACAAATAGTAATGTAGTTAGTTGCATGCATCCACGAAGAATTTTGAGTTTGTTTTTTCTGCACAAATTCACTCTATCCATATGATATACCATTTCCGATACAAATCATCTTCCAAAAGCAATCAGGAACTGGGTAGGATGGTGCATCTATTGGCCAAAACAGAAAATCCCATTTCATGTAGCCAAACACCCTGGAATAAACCAATATTTTAATTTATCTTGGACATCAAAGAAGAGAAGTAAATAAATGTTGCTGTTTTCCTAGAATACATGCATATAAAGATACTAATTGAAAACGTATGAGAGGGGCAGCAAACTATTTGTATGTATTTGCTCTCCATATGGAATAATGTTCTCTTTTTTTAACCATGAGCATTACAAAAGTCCACATTTAGGATGCTCTGTGCTGGCAATGGTAAAGACCAAATATCCTACCCAAGGAGTAGCAGCTGTTCACAAAAAAAACCTATTGGATGTTTTTCACACAATCTGATTTTAAAAAGTCTTCTACATGGCTGATGAGCATCACGAATCAAGCCACAGTTGTGTACATTTTTACCTGGGAGTTATCCCCCTTAAACACAGTGAGATTAGTGTCCAAGTAAACACAGATTTGCTAGAGATGACTTTTGTGATGGTTCATACAATATTGTCTAGTATGTGATTTAATGTGGATAGAAGGAAGTGACTCATTCCTTTTGTTCAGGTTGTGCTGAGTACTGAAAGGGCAGGTGAATGAATCATGATTTGTAGGAGGGAAGAAGGGACAGAGATATAAGACAGGACCAAAGAGCAACAGAGATATAAAGAGTGGAAGTGGAATAGAGTGGACCTGATAGGAAAGCAATAAGCTGGCTGAGATCATTTATACTGTCGCACAGTATAGAGCTTGAGAGACTAGAAAGCTTTTTCCCAACCTGGTGCCTATCAGATGTTTTGGCATTAACTCCAAGCAGTGTGGCCAGTAGTCAGGGATTGTGGGAGGTTAAGTCCAAAACATACAAAGGGCACCAAACTGGTGATTCATCTACACTGTAGAATTAATGCAGTTTGACACCACTCTAACTTCATAGCTCCATCCTACAGAATCCTGGAATTTGTATTTTTGTGAGGCACCAGCACTTTTTGGCAGTGAAGGCTAAAAATCTTAAAAATCTAAAAGTCCCAGGATTCCACAGAATGGAGCTATAGCACTTAAACTGGGGTCAGCTGCATTATTTCCACAGTGTAGATGTACGCTCAGAAGCCTGGTCTAAAGTCATTAATAAAATTGCTGAATGTGTTCTCATAGTAAGCCAGACATCAGAAACCATGTGCATTCATCCTTAGTAGCTTTTACAGAATAGTTTCTAAATACCCATAGACACCTCCACAATAGCTGGAGAAATTACAGCCCTGTAGAGCTAGAAATAAAAATAAGGAAAGAAAGTTGTCTTTTTAATTTAGATGAGGTCTTATGGAATTGGCATGGCTGGTCTAATTGACTACCCACTGACTATGATGTGACATGAGTTGAGGCCTGTGGTAACCTAAGTCCTGGGCACATGAATTCTGCATATGAATTGAAAGATCTATCAATTTCGCTTTCTCTTGCATTTGGATTTTAAAGGTATTTTTTAAATTTACTCCTTGTTCCAAAGGCAGGATATAAATTAAACAAATAAATAAATTTCTTAAGAAATGTGCACATTTTAATAAACTTACCAAACTCCAGTGAGTGTTTTCTCTATCTGCACTGGTCAAATTCAATAAATAATAGCTATCCCCAACACGCAGAGGACCATGTTATACCTCTTTGCTCTGTAGGGTATTAAAAGGATCTCTCGGGGGGCAGGGGGAAAGGTGGCAAATTCAACACAAAGATGGTTGGAAATTATAAACAACTTGGCTTTTCAAATCATTTAAAGAACCAGATTAGATGGACAAATATTTCAGATCCAGTTTCTCTCATATTCCAGTTAAAAAAAATAAAGCAAAGTTCTTTCCATCCAAAATATCAAGAACATCAAGACTTTAATGAATTCTGGTAAAAAGAAACAAACTGAAACAAAGTCTCACCCACCCCTAAATCTAGGCAAAAGCCCCACTGCTTTCAGTAAATATCATTTTCTTTTGTTATGTGTGCTTAGGGCTCCAGCCTTTCTTAAATCAATAGTAATTGCTTGCAAGCTGGTGTGTTTATGGCCACCATGGAAGCAACTGACCAAATGAATGACAATGGCTTAAAATAGATGGGCCAAATAGAACAGCTTCCGGATGCTTCAAGGTGTGGCATGCAGATGACACATGTCTCCAAAGCAGTTGGAAATTGCTCAAGGCCTCCTAAGGCAGCCTGAAGCTGCTGGCAAAATAACTGCTCCTGGCATCATCTTGTTTGGGACTTTGGTGATGGCCCACATTGGCAAAGGGCTGTCTAGTCACTCCAGTCCCAGGCTGATCGGGGTCTGATCACAGCTGGTCTGTCCTTGAGAAATCATTTTAAATTGTGAATATCAGTCATAATTTTGGTTGCCACTTTGGATTGCTGATGTTCCTCATTGCTTAGTTTTGTTCCTATTTCATAAAACTGAATTGAGAGGTGAGTAATCATAGAATCATAGAGTTGGAAGGGGCCACAAGGGCCATTCCAGACAGATGGCCATCCAGCCTCTTTTTAAAAACCTTCGAAGAAAAAGAGTCCACCACACTCTGAGGCAGTGCATTCCACTGTTGAGCAGCTGTCAAGAAGTTCCTCCTAATGTTTAGGTGGTTTCTCTTTTCCTGTTGTATGAATCCCTTGTTCTACACAAAAAGCAAGCTTGCTCCGTCCTCAACATGACACCCCTTCAAATATTTAAACATGACTATCGTGTCATCTCTTAACCTTCTCTCTCCTAGGATAAACATACCCAGCTCCATACGTTGCTCCTCATAGGGCATGGTTTCCAGACCATTCCCCACTTTGGTCGCTCTCCTCTGGACACTCGCCAGCTTGTCAACATCCTTTTTTTAAAGAAGAGGTGAAGCTGCTATAGGTGTGATCCCTAAAGTATGAAGATCAAAAATAGGCCAAACTACCATAGGATGAGGCACTCCTCTTTTCAGACCATGAACCACTAAGGTATACATGCAATGCAGCTCCCTCCCATGCCACATGACAAACTGTTTTTGAAATATGTGATATTTTCAGAATAAGTCTGTAATCAAAATGGTCTACAGTATATGTGCATTTGTGTGCATATGGAAAGGTTTTCATTCAAAGGTTGTGTGTGTGTGCTGCTCTTCCTCAAGGGAGCTGAAAACAATATACATAGATGTACCCTCAGAATAACTCTGCAGTGATATCAATTGACTATCTCAATGCCATCTAGAGAGACTAGCTATCCCAAATCATCCAGTGAGCTTCCTGACTAAGCAAGGATTTTGGCCCAAGTTTTCTTTTGGTTCAAATGCAATCCTATGCAAAGCATAGAGAAGTTACTTTTTTAAATATTCAGATGCTGAAGAATTCTGGAAATTGTAGTTATTTTAAAAAATGTAATTTTCCCAAGTGCTACTCTAGCTGTGAGAGCCAGAATAGTGTATTGCTTTCAATTTTAGACTATAACTCAGGAGACCAGGGTTTGAATGCCTGGAATCCCATTGAGCAAGTCACACACTCTCAGCCTCAGAGGATGGCAGAGGCAACTCTCCTCTGAACAAATCTTGCCAAGAAAATTCCATGATAGGGTCACCTTAGGGTCACCATCAGTCCGAAATGACTTGAGGGCATACAAGAACTCACTCTTGCAAAGGCACACAGTCCAAGGAATAAAAAACAGAAAAAGTGTGTGTGAGATTGAAACAGAGTATACAGTGGGTCCTTGTTATCTACTGGGGTTTGGTTCCAGGATTCCCCATGGATAACAAAATCCATGGATGGTCAATTCCCATTAAAATGGTGTCCAATGGGAAATCAAGGTTGGTATTTGAAATTTATACTTTTTCTGGAATATTTTCAAGCCGTGGATGTTTGAATCTGTAGATTAAAAAAATCTGTGGGTAAGGAGGGCTAACTGTACAAAAGTCTCATCACAGCAAGTAGGCATTGTGTATATATACATAGAAAGATTCTTTTTGGATTGCAAGCTAGAGCAATAATGATCTTATGACTCACTCTGTGGTGTCTGATGATAACACTTTTATAGTTAGGTTATTGAGTGATAACTGCAATTACTATGTGATTATAATAATATGTGGATTCACCTCCACATGAAGTTGTAGATTGGCACACCAGTGTTACTGCACTTCTTCAGAAACCAAGATCTAGGCATCACGTGACAAGAATTAAACTAAGCAGCATTACAGACAATAATTGTCAAGGAAAGCACAGAGCTAGATAAGATCATAACTGAAATTAGCTACTTCAACTGTGTACCCAATAGTCAAATTTTTAAAATGTATTAGAAAGCTTCTGGGGGAAAGCAAATTCATTTTAAAATATTAAGACATTCTGCAAAGATTATCTGGGTGTTTTCTCTCATTATATTCTTAGCTATAACTCTAAAAATATTTTATGTTGCTTGAATCAAACAGTAAAACTCAGTTTCTCCCTGTCCTATAAACTGCTCAGCCATTTCAATTGCTTCTCCCTTTCCTTGGAAATGGTACCCTTTCTTGGCAGAGTTTTTCCTGCTAGAACCACAGAGTTCATGTCATTTTCCTGTACTTGGATTCAGGGTTTTTTCCAGGTAGAGGACTCCACACTATAGTGATTAGAAGGCCACAAGGTGCTATTTCACCTTTTTTCACCTTGACACACTTTTTGCAATAAGGAAGAAGATGGAAGAAGTGGGAAGATTCCAAGCAGAGGAAATTTTGTGTGAACCCCCTGTAAAAAGTGTCATAAATGAAACAAGGTAATGGCATGATAGAAAATTTAACAGAAACCCAAAGTTTGTCATTAATTATGCTCTCAGTGTGTATAAATGATTCTCAGTTGTTAAAACAAAAATCTCTGTGTGAATGTTTTTCAAAGACAATGCTGAAATGAGAATTTGTATATTCCTATGGCTCTAATGTGAAAATTAAGTCTACATATTAAAATGTTTGCCTGGAACACAAACATACAACATAAAACCAACTTCCAAAATCCCATATGTAGTGGGATATTGCAGGCTGGGTTGCTGGAATAGATGGAAATGAGAGACCAATTACATCTGAATTACATGTTCCCCCACCATAGCTTACTTTTCCAAATTGTCCTGGACAGGTCAGATTATCGAGTTTTGGTGTCGATTGTTATTAGGTCCTGCCTTTTCCCCAGTTTGAGACTCTAAGTGGCTTTCAATTATTGTTATGAGCAGAGTTCTTGTTCAACTCCACACTTAACACAACAATCAAGTCTGCCATTAGACCTCCCCAACATGTGTTCTTGGACCAGAATCCAACTCTGTCCTTGCACTGACTAAGAAAAGAAACCAGACAGCATTTCATGAAGAAGGCCATTTCATCCGCTCCATGCAAGTCCCGCACATCTGGAAGAGGACGTTCTCCTTCTCTTCCTCCCCCCTCCCTTCTCAAAGCTCTTTTCTGGAGTTTTTTCCAGTCTGTTGGAGCAAATACTGAGGGTAGGTGGAGCTGCATGGGACAGTTTGGGCCTCTTGTACTTTCATTTCTACTGCAAGATGCAAAAGCATGTGGCTGCAAACACAGTTACCAGGCACAGTCTCTGCAACTGCCTTGAGGTCTGTGAGCAAACAGGTGTTCCATATTGTGAGTTATCCGCCAGTGACCAGTTGATCTCCTTTTACTGAAGATCAGTAGACTATGTGCAGTATGCTAGAACACATTTTAATTGTACAAAGCCAAATGCCTGACATGATCAAGGAAGGATGCAGAATTGCCCTCTAGTAGTGTCATACTGATGACCTCATGCCCTGAATCAATGGTGATATAATGAGGTACTAACAAGCATTTTGCAAGGATGTACCCAGAAGACAAAAAAGGTCAGCTATTAATTTTGAGAGGTCTTCCCCTTGGGCTGATAGAGAGAAAAACATGCAAAGCTTCTGCACATATTGGAGAATATCCATAAGAAGCTTGGCTATTATTCTTCACACTTTTGAATGGAATAAAGGCACCTCTCCCTCTCTCTATTCACTGACCTATGTTTACTTGGAAACAGGTCCGCATGGTTCAGTTGAGGTTGTTTCAGGCAAATGAGCACAAAACTGCATCTTTTATTTCTGTTTCAATGTCTTTTTTGTTAGTTTTCACATGTGCTTGTGTAATATTTTTTGGTGAAAGAAAGAGGCTGTATAGGAGCAGTGATCAAGCTCTTCTCTATTGCCATCTGTTTGCTTTACAAAATAAATCCCACCACCCCAATTCAAGTATGGACAACATGATTTAACAAAAGGAATGCTGACCTCTGTATTTTCATGGCCAGGTCTGTACTTCAGACATTGACATCACCAGCTGAAAATACATTTTCATTTTCAACCTTCTGTAATAAGACTGGTAACAGCTAAAAGTCAGAAGAAACAAGAACTTACCAGCATTTCCCTACCCAGTCATATAGAGGCAAACCCTATCCACCATAGCCAAGCAGCTGCTTAGAAGTAATATGTAATCATGATATATTTGGTAGCCACAGCAACATTTTAAAGGGAGATTTGATCAGAACCAGCAAATGTGCTAGAAATTTAACATCATTTAAAGTAATGACAGCTCTACCTATTGCAACAACAAATACTGAAAGTGTAACTATCATACATGCAAATACAGTTTTAAAACATGCATGATTCAGGAAAATTTGACTGAGTTAGTGTATCTGTTGTAAGATACAGGTAATGTCTGCACTGGCACAGGGCAACCTTGAGTATTTGGTCCTGGGAGCTGCTCTGACCCTTCCCTGTTAAAAAGGCCCTCTGTTCTGACGACACATGTCCCACTGAGCCACCCGGTACATCTGTCACCAGCATGGTTTGCTTTGCTCTGAAGCCAGAAAGAGGCACCCAGCTTTAATCCCATGGCTGGGCTGCTTATACTGACCTCAGAGCAATTGCAGGCACTGGCAGGGTGTGCTGGGCAGCAGAGTGACACATTTGAAACAGATGACTGACATCAGAATGGAGGGCTCCAAATCTTCTGCGAAGATCCAGAGCAACCGCTGACTTTTTAAAATCTGCAATAAGAGGGCTATATCCTATTTCTGGTGCTGAATGGGTCAGCCGTTGTCCAGTTGGGGTTTGTATGGTGCATCATCCAGTCTCACTGCTGAGAGGACAGGGAAGGCCATTTTATTTGACCCATGCAGACAGGGCCCCAGTAGGGCATCACCAACTAGAGTCTTCAATTGCGAGCTTCCTGTGTCCTAGCCCTATACTGCCAGCTAGTCACACTATGGTGCTGGCCTAAACTTTTTAGACTGAGCCCCATAGTCTAAAATGGTCAACTGACTCCCTACCTTAAAAAGGAAAAGCCAAGCCCTGAAAAGCCCTTCCTTTTCAATTGATCTAGCAGGTTAAACAACCCATCTCATCAATGCCAATTTCTAAGCTTGGAAAACCTACTTCTGAACTGGCCATGCCAGTCTACCTGCCATGATGGCTAGGGGGTTCTGGAACTATAATCCAAAAATAACTTTTCCAAATTTTTACAAATTGTCTTTTACCATACCACAACTGATTGGTTTGCCTTCTAGCAGCCCTGGTTTCCATGAACTTGTTCTACCAAGTCCAGGTCTCCCTCACCTTGATTCACCAGATCTATCCAGTACACTATTTCACCTCTACCTCATTCTTAAAGGATGTGTCTCATTGACCCGGCTCTCACTTCCTACATGCCTGATCTGATCCCTAACCTGCAACTTGTTCACTACCATGCAGGGATGTCACTAGGGGGGTACAGGGGGTTCACACTGGACCAGGTTACACTCTAAAGGGGGTTGACACCAAATATTTGCCTTTTGGCAGAAATGGTCTATGGTGTTTGCCTGTGTCCCCTTTAAAATGCTGAAGAGATGGTGTGATGAGGCAAGGCTTAGTGGGAAGTGAAAGGAGAGGCCTCAGGTTGTTGTTGTTGTTTTTTAATTCATTCTTTTTACCTTTTCTTTAAAAACACCACACCTCACCAAAATGTCACTTTAACTACATGAAACAATGTACTTGTAAACACATTTAGGCTATGCATATGATATTGTAAGCTAAAGCTATAATTTTAATTTTTCTAGTTGTTTATGTCAGAACTATTGCCATTATATTCAGCGATATATAGAAATTATAACTGATGAGCTACATTAGTATAAAAACTGTCTGGGCAAAAACAACCATAGTGATGCCACTGTTACCATGTCTTTTGTTTCTGGTCCAGGTGTTCGACAACTTTGCCGTTTCAAATATAAGGCCTCTACAGTCTGGCAAGAAACACCAGCATCAGGGTGGAGTGGGAGCATGTCGACTGCATGCCGCACACCCTGACTGCACCCATCATGCTACACACCTGACCAGACAGTGGGAAGTGTCACACTGTTTCTTTGGTGCAGTGTTTAGATGCACTGCACCGAAGAAATGCTGAAAAGACACTACCGCAGCAAGGGCAGCTTTTTGCCATTCTAAAAAGGAGCCCCATTTTGCTACTTATTTTTAGAATGGCAAACTTCCAGATCGGGGGCTGCGGCATGTAATTGCTATGTCCCCAATCTGGCACTGAAAGGGGCAGCAGGATGCTGCTCTATCAGGGCAGTCTGTTCATCCCCTTAGTCTCCTTTGGCAGTCAGTTATAGGCTAGCTGTCAGGCCTGAGACAGGTAGAACAATAATTCATATTCACTCTGGGAGGCACTGATGTTTTCTGCCAAAAATGTGCAAAACTTATATAAAAGCTTGTCATTATTTTATGTGATACACATTCTGCATTCAGTATTCTGTCATTTATAATAGCACTTAATATTAACCAGAATAAAAACCATACTGGAGAAATTCAGAACAATTTGATTATTCTCACCAAAAGTTGATTTCAATAGTCAAACTATTTCCCCTACATTTAATCTGTAGCATATGCTGTGGAGTAGTGGTTTCAGCATTGGACTAGGACACTAGGAGACCAGTCATGGAAACCCACTGGGTAACCTTGGGTAAGTCACACACTCTCAGCTTCAGAAGATAGCAATAGCAAAACCCCTTCTGAAGAAACGTGCCAAGAAAACCCTATGGCCTTAGAATCAGCATAAGTGGGAAAGGACTTGAAAGCACACAACAATGACACACATTTTTCTGCCTTCAATTTTCCAACTATTGTATTGTTTTTAGAGGCTTTGTTTATCTGGGTACAAACAACACAGAAAGGTTAAGAGTAAAACATAATTTCAAGGCACTTTTCAATTATTTGCAAGAATGTGGAAGATGAAAGGGGGGAGAGTTTTTTATCAGTGACAAATGTGCACTTCATTTTCTCAGTGATGCAAGCTTATTATTTTTGAAGGTGACATCCAAGACGTTCTATAGGAAGCACAGAAATGTGCAGGAACCCAAAACAGCAGATGATTCAAAATGCTGCTGTGAGAAAGTTCATTCTTGGAGTAGCATATTTTGAACTATTATGAGCAATGTTATTCTAATTGCTATTCCCTTTGGCCTATGACAGTTTTTTTAAAACAAACAACAACACAATAGTTATACACACACACACACACACACACACACAGTGTGTGTGTGTGTGTGTGTGTATAAGATTGCACAAGGAAGATACTTAATTGTCAATGAAACACTTACAATACTTGTTTGTATTAAAATTTAATGTTGACATTCTCTGTAGGAGTGTCATTCTTTGGCATCACCTTCTCACATGGTTTTTCCACTCCCTTGATGTAAAATGAAGTGTCTCTTTTGCATTTAGATGAAGGGTGGGTCAAAATCTGGTTTACAGGCCTGTGGTAATGGGTTGCCCTTATCTGGGCAACACAGCTGAGCAGCTCAAGCTCACTTCCAGGTAATCAAAGGGTTAATAATATTATGGATTAAGTTACATTTATTAGTTTCAGCATCACATAAGATTCACAGAAATCACAAGGGACAGTGACCCAATGGGGATGACTAACTTGTTAGAGCTATGAAAGCTTCCAGACAATTCAAGATAAAAGGTTATAAAAACACAAGACCTGAGACTCTCAGAACTGATGGAGAAATAGGAGAATTTCTGCCAGCCTCATCCCTAGGGAAGCCTAGACGGATGGTTAAAAAGGTCCAGACTCCCAGCTTCCCATGAACCTCCAAAGGCCCAGACTACGGTCTCTGTCTTGAGTAAAATAGGAATGCTTTTGATAGTTGCATTAGAGCTTATATTTTCTTTCCAACCTGTTTTGTTACTTTTGTAACTACTACTAAGTAAAACTTTAAGGAAGGTGCTTTCATGTACAAGGTACCCTTTGGTAATGGAAGATTTCGAGCTAAGAATAAAAATTTTCTCTAAAATATCTCCTTTCCACTCTCTCACTCCACATTCCTTTGCTTAATGTGTCTGCACAAAATCCCACATTTCCTCTGAAAAGGGAAAGTCTCTATAAAGTCAGAGGTGGGGGAAAGACAAGTTATACCAATTTCCCCCCTTTTCTGGCATCCTTTTGTTCAGAGGACATATGGCCCAAACCCTGGTTCTGATGGGAGAAGCCTGGACAACATCTGGCACTTCCTGCACCAATACTGGGACAAATCAAGGTTAAAAAATCATTTTTAAAACTTATCTGTTGCTCCAGATCTTCTGGGAAGATCTTGAGCTCTCCGTTTCTGTGGCTTAGTGGCTGTCTGCATGGGTGTCCTGCTAGGCTGCCTGGCACATCTCCTACCACCGCAGGTTGTTCGTTCTGAGGTCAGAAGGAGGCACCAAGCATGCGACCATCACTGAGCACCTTGTTCTGACCTCAGAAGTGAGTGACCTGGGCAGCGGCAGACATGCTGGGTGGCAGCCACTTTGCTGAGGGAATGGAGGACCAGGTAACCTGAGGAAGGAACAGAACATATGTAGGACCAGGATACCCTGGGCTGCCCCTGGAGTATCCTGGCCAGTGCAGACAAGGTCTGCACAATATAGACAAGATACAGACTGAATCTTGGGGTGCAAATATTAGTGAATGGTGGCAACTGGGGGGAGCTTTCATATTTAAGTGCAGAGACAGAGAAAAAACACGTAACCAGATTTCATATGGCTCCAAACTCTTTTGTTGCAGTCCCCAATGCTTCCCCAGAATTTTTTTAAAGCATTGTAGCTTGCTGACAAAATACTGGAGCACACTACTAAAGGGACTGTAGCCAATGGGAACAGGATAAACCTGTGAGGGTAAAATAGTAAGATTGTAAATAACCATATATTTTCCTAAAGAAATAACAATGAAAAACTGGCAAAATACTAAAGCAATGAACGGAGAGACAGGTCTTCATTCCAGTTACAGCCTCCAAATACTGCCACCCACAGTGTAACTATTACACTTAGCCAACCAAATACAGCCACCCACAGTTCTACTACACTAAGCACACACTGATGAAATAGGCAAGATTTTACCATTTACTTTACTTATCTTGCAAGTTTGCTTCTGTATTACCCTATACTTTCATTATGTCACTCTTTACTTGCACTCCATATAATTTATACTTTAAGTAAAGGTCCTCAAAGATAACTCCTTGAGATGTCCCACTTTTTTTACTTCCTACTGTTGTAAAAACTACATTGATTCTCATCAACTACTTTAAGGTTCTTTAAGGATCTTGCTTTCTATTCCATAGTTGTTTAGGAGTCTTTGGAAGAAGGTCTATGATAAAGCTTGACAATCTGGCTTGTATTTTTCCAGTATGTAACAAGTCAACCATTATCTGTTAGTAGGATCCACGTATTTACAAGGCACAGAAGTTGAGGCATTGGTGGTTTTTAGACTGAGTGGGGCTATACATTAAGCAGCACTAGTAGTCCTTCCGTCCTTCCTTCCTTCCTTCTTTCCTTCCTTTTACTTTTATTTTCATTCCTGGCAAAGCATTCAAAATACTTTAGAAATTATAGAACACAATCTGAAAATACATGAACTATATCAATCAAATGTAAAGCATTAAAAAAATAAAGCTAAGCACCCCACGAGTCACATAACTAACATTGTAGGACACATTTTCCAGATCTAGAGACATTCACATGAGGGAGAAAGCCTTTTATAGCAATTGAAAGTTGACAGAGAAGCAGGTCAGTGCATTGTTTTGTTCTTATATTGAGTTATTTAAATCACATGCTTAAAACAGGAATGTTTGTGTTAAATACTTGCTATGTTACTCATAGGGTTATTTCATTTTAATTCTAATCCTTTGTAGCTGTATTCTGTTTGTTTTGAATCGTGACATGCCTTAATTCCTGGCTCTAAGGGGGGGAAATGGGAAATAAATAAATAAATGGAATTAAAGAATGGGCTTCAGTAATAGGGAGGTGATTTCCCCCCACCCCCTTGCAATCCTTGCTGCTACGAGATATACAGTAGAGTCTCGATTATCCAACCTTCAGTTATCCAACATTCCAGATTATCCAACATTGTGACTACTGTGATTTCTTTAAATTTTCAGAGGACTGAATTGTTTATACGGTGCATCACAATGTTGATCAGTGATTTCTTTACATTTACATTTACTGTTATTGCAATAAAACTTCAATACATTTGCAATTCATAGTGATTTCAAGGCTTTTCTTGGACCTTCCGGATTATCCAACATTTTCAGTTATCCAACTATCAGCTGGTCCAGTTTATGTTGGATAATCGAGTCTCTACTGTACTTTGATACTGGTAACATAAGCTGCACCTACACTTTAACTGCCATGACTTAATGCTATGGAGTTCTTGGAATTGTAGTTTTGTGAGACATTTAGCCTTCAGACAGCTCGGATGCCACAACAAAATATAGTTTCCAGAATTCCATAGGATTGAGCCATGGTAGTTATAATGATATCAAACCGGACTATTTCTGCAGTGCAGATGCAGCTATAGTTGACAGAGCCTCCTTAGGCAACCCTAGGATGAAGAATGAACAGTAACACAGATCATCATTCATGCCATATCATGTAGGACAGTGTTGGGAATTGTGTAGTCTTTTCTACAACCCACGTAAAATCATGGCTCCCAAGAATTATGCTTCCAGAACCCTTAAATGCCATTTCCTCCCCACCACATCTTATTCCAGCACTCTTCTACATTTTCCTCATTTCTGGAATGTTCTAAATATACACTGTAATTTCCCATGAAGCAGAGCAGAAGTCCCATTAACCTTTGGAACCTACCTAACCTACCTAAGAGGTATGAGCAGAATCACAAGACGGCAGGAAATGAAGCCTATATACATGATATATCATTGTTCCATTATATATTTTCTTAACCAGAAAAAATGCATGGGACATAGATAAACCCTTGAATAATAATCACAGAGAAATACAAAGGGGATGTAAAAATAGCATAAGACTATATCTAAACAAGTGATGGGGGTACACCACAACTGCCTTACACTCTCCTTTTAACAGTGATCCACGCATAAGAGAGGTAAGCATAATTTATCTTTAAACAGAAACAGCATCTGACCAGTTCACTGATTACATTTCTAGGAATGATATCAAAACTAATAGCATCACCTAACAAAACTTGAATTTCCCAGATGAGTTGTCTCTGACATCTATGCAAAAACCCATTTCTTAAGGTTGAAATTGTGACCTTCTAGCTGTTGTTGGACTGATACATTCATCAGGTTTAGCCATCCTACTCAATGTCAGTCACACAACATCCAGAACATCACAGGTGCCATGCCATGCCCTAAAGAGAAAAAGGGGTTATAGTATGTGCCACCAAATTACTTAAGAGAAGATATGTGCTTGGACATTACTGCATCTCCTGAAGAGCAATTGTTGGATTTATCACTATTTTAAGGCTAAAGGTTAGTCTTATTGTCCCAGTGGAAATTCTAATACGTATGCATTTGGTTGGCCTCCTCCAGCCCTGGCAATATGTACTGGTATTCATTCAAGATAGTATCAGGAACATGTTTTGCTCTGCAGGTGCTCCTTCTACTAGCTATACGCTGGTTCCAGCAAAAATAACAATTCCAGAGATAATGTACATGGGGCACTTTGAACATTCAATTCTTATGGCTGTTATTGCTGTCATTAGGAGTATTTATATGTCAGAAATAATGCAGTTTGACACCATTTTAACTGATTTGGCTCCATGCTACAGAATCCTGGGATTTGAAGTTTGGTGAGGCACCAGCACACTTTCTCAGAGAAAGCCAAAGACCTTGTAAAACTACAAATCTCAGGATTCCATAGGCTGGTGCTATAGCACTTAAAATGGTGTCAAGCTGCACTATTTCTACAGTATAGATATGCTTCTGGTTAAAGGTGGTTGTCATTACTTTAATGAGAAAAATATTGATCACCAGTATATTTGTTATCTAATTGATGAGCAGATTTTGGAAGCTTTTTAAGTGTCCAGAATCTACTAGATGTAGATGGCTAGGGAATGTGAGAGTTGCAGTCCAAAAAAAATGATCTTTTGCAGCTCTGTCCATTGGACTTCCAAGTCCAGTTGCTTATTATACCGTCCCCTCCATTGCAGATGGTCAATAACCTATTCACAATATATCCTGTTCTCACCAAGACAGCTATTGATCACTGCCTGTTGTAAGCATCCACTGTGAAACTGCTGAGTCCTCAGCAGAGTGCACTCCTCCTCCACCCAACTAGATGGATGTGGTTCTTTCATCCTGTAATGCATTTGGAAAAAAAGCAGCTACAATGGAAAGAAATCAAATTATTCACCCAGAGAGCTCATTGCAGGAGATTCAGAGCAACAGCACCAGAAGGTCAAGACCCTGGAGCACTGACAGGTCTTTGTGGAAATGTCTACAATGGACCGGCCTGGCCTTCCACAGTGATACCAATTTTTCACTTTCATAAAAATTACATGTTACGTTGCTGTTTCTCATCCAACAAAGACAGGTTTAAATAGCAAAGTGCACCAGCATTTCTTCGAGATTTCAAATCCCCATTTTAAAGTGCAGCATTCTTTTCAATGACTTGGCTGCATTTTTTTGTTAAGAGATACTTTAGATTCTTGTGGTTATTTTAAGTTGAAAATCCTTGCAAAGAATTATCTACAAACCACAAACACACACACACACATTACTGCAAAAAAAAAAAAATCCAACCAGCATTCATTTTTTTTCTTACAGACAACCAAAACTTTTACACATTTTTGCTAGATCTAAAAGGCTGATTAACATTCATAAATAGTTCTCATAAAACAAGGTAATGAATCAAAAAGAAAAAAAAATCTATCTAGGAAGTACAAGAAAAATATTAGTATTTGGTTACTTCGAACATTGAGAATATACAAATATGTTCCGAAGAATAAGGAAAACATACAAGCAACTATTGATTACTTCATACTTAATTATTGATTAAACAAGGCATGTCCTAGTGGATATTGTGAGAAACAAATTAATTCATTTTGAAACCTGCAATATGGGAAATGTGCTTTATCCTGCTTGTAGCCTTGCTGCTTTGCCTGAACTTTAAACAGCAGAAACGTGAAATACAGTCAGTCAAATAGGCATAACTGACAACAAAACAAATATTCTGAATAAGTCATCTTTACCTATTTGTTCCTCTGGTCCTCTTACATGCGAAAGCTACTTTCAGCAGGAACCAGACTAGAGGAAGAGGAAGAGGAACAAGCAAAAAAGAAGATGAAGGCCATAGCATTTCCTAAGATCAGCAAGCAGTCCCAAGTTAGAGCTGTTACAGCCATCCAAAATACCCGATTTGTTTTGATCTGTGGTGTAATGCTTTGGACTATAACTTTGGAGAGCAGAGTTCAAATCCCAGCATGGCCATGGCCATGGCAACCCACTGCATGACCTTGAGTGAGCCTTGAGTGAGTCACGCTCTCTCATCCTCAGAGGTTGGCAGTGCCAACCCCCCTCTGAAGAAACTTGCCAAGAAAAGCGTGTGATGGGTTCATCTTAGGGCCAACAGAGAAATGACTTGAAGGCAAACAACGCACATGCACACATTGGTGTAAGAAGACTTCCTTTGCAGCCATCTCTCTGGTTCTTTCCTTTAGTCCAAGCTAGATGATAACGAACAGGCTAAGTCCCCAGGTGATGTCCTTCAAACTGGTCACTGCTTATTTTAAAATTTATGCTGGTCTGGGATATACCCTTGCTTTGTCATCGCATGGAGAAGTGTTGTTGAAATGTAACACAAATCTTTCCCTGGGTTTTATACAAACCTCAAAATATCTATAATAACGTGAGTTTTCTAACTTATACCAAATA
Organism: Urosaurus nigricauda; assembly: GCA_034509955.1. Lineage (NCBI taxonomy): Eukaryota > Metazoa > Chordata > Lepidosauria > Squamata > Phrynosomatidae > Urosaurus > Urosaurus nigricauda. The sequence goes on from JAOEGL010000003.1 coordinate 177,422,661, forward strand.
TTCATTGTTACACTATTCTGAACCTCTGAGCACCCTTAACTAGAGCATTAAATCCATCAGCTTCCCCGGCATAGTATGCTATAGCCATCCCATGCCTATAACAGCTAATAAACACAGAGAGGAAGGGAGAGGAAGGGAGAGCGAACAGTGATAATTAAAGACAGTGAAGGTCATCTGATTAGTAAGATCTACAACATCTCTGGTAAAATTTTGCCAGTCACTGCTCTGTCAACTTTAATTCAAAGGAAGTATTAATCATGGTTGCAGGCTAAATTACTATGCTCGCATACAGAGCACTTGGTATTTTATACATATTATGAGTGGAAATTTGAAATAATGTTTAACATGATCTTTTGAAACACTGTTTCCCCTAAAGCACACCTCTCTCTTGAATAAGAACTACATAAACCCTCTTCCCCTGTGAAACCCTAGAGAGTGAAGTTGTCTCAGTTGGCCCAACCACTTGACCTTCGCATATCAAGTCACCTTCTGTGAAGATTCAATGTATACATGAACTACATGTAAAGAGACTGTGTACACAGGAACTTATACCCGGCATATCCTGTGATGTGAGACTGGGGGACAAAATAATTTTCATCTATTTCAGCAAAGACTTTACCTGTTTATACTGGCAAGAATGTGTCCCTGTAGTCGGATGGGCTTTATGTAACAAGGTATCATCAAGATTTAGTAGATGCATAAGAAGATAGAAGCTAAAGAGTAGTTCTGGGTCACTTGAGCTGGTCAGGATACTTGCCTGAAGAGAGGCTGTATATTAAATCCACCTGATTTCCCCTTCCTCTTTTGATATATTTCACCTTCTCTCACTACATGTTTCAGCAGAGGACAGCTGTCACAACTCAGACAAGAAGAGAAATGGCACTTGCCTACAGAGAAGCTCATTCTCAAAATCAGCCCCCTGAGAAGCAGATTCAGATAACCTATTCCAAAAACATTTTCTCCCTTCTGCAGGAAAAATAATGATGACTTTAAAGGCTGGATATGTTTTATAGAGGCGCAGAAAATTAACTGTGAACAACAAAGCTAAACTTTAATATTGGGCTCTTAAATAAATGCTGTGTGTGCCCATGATTTATTATTTATTTACTATTAACGTTTATATCTCACATCTCTTCCAATGAGGTAGAGACATGGCTTATCTCTGCATTTTGTTCTCATAGTCACCCAGCAAGTCAGGCTGAGGAAGAATGACTGGCCCAAGATGACCCAGTGAGTTTTCATGGTACTAGAACCTGGATCTTGACCATAGATGAGCATGAAGAAATTTGATTAGCCATTTGTTAATAACAATGTTAAACACAGCTATTTTAAAAAGAAGACAAGTTCCTGATTCTTCATGAGTATTATCTGCATCTTTAAGCAAAGTTGTTGCCCCCTAGCTTTTGTAATTCTCTCTTATTTGGTAAAAAGAAACAGTAACACAGAATGCAGTCGTCCCCCGGGTTACGAAAGTAATCCGTTCCGGGATTACCTTCGTAACCCGGAAGCTTTCATTTCCCGGGGGACCGCTTTAGTGAACAGACCGCACGGCCGATTTAAAGGGGCCGCACGGGGGTTTTTTTCGTATCCCGGGGGATCTTTTGGATCCTGGGGGATACTGTAGCGGTCCCGCCGGTTTCGGATCCCGGAGTTTTCGTAACCCGGGGGATTCGTAAGCCGGGGGACCTCTGTACTGCTAAAAAAACAAATGGATGGGTCCTAGAGCGAATCAAGGCTAGACCGTTTGTAGAAGCCAAGATGACTAAACTGAGGTTTTCATACTTTGATCTTATCATGAGAAGAAAGAACTTACTAGAAAAGACAATAATGCTTTGTACAGTGGAGGAATAGGAAAACACAAAGACCACATACTAAATAGATAAATTCAATCTGGAAAGCCACAACCATGAATCTGCAAGACCTGAGCAGAGGGGTTGAGGATAAGATAACCTGGAGGTTTCTCATTCATAGGGTCAACACAAGTTGACATTGACTTGAAGATCAGTCAACAACAACACAGATGCAGAAATAAACACATCAATTACAACATGTGCAAGTCGAGCTGGCGGCTTCACTACTATCTATCACTGCAATAATTTTTCAGATGAACATCTAAGCTTCATTTTGGTCTTGGCTGGGTGATTGTTAGAGTTAATGAAAAATAATAATTTTATTTCCTAGCTAGACCACAATTTTGGTTCTACACAGGGCTGGCGCTACCATTAGGCAGAATTAGACAGCCATCTGAAGTTCGAATACGAATATTTATTACGGCACTTGGCCAGCACAGCTATCTGAAGTAGAAGATGCTAAAAGGCAGAAAGAGGTGGCACTGTGTTGTCAAACAGAGCTGTTTACACTCTGTGCTCCTAAGACAGACTGTGGCCCTCAGGTATAATAGTATTTCCAATGATGAATGATAATTTCTGTGTCACTGAGCTGGTGAATCCACTCTGAGTTTTAGTCCAAACTATGAAGGAGATATCTAAGGGCCTGTACAGATGGGCATTTTGTGCTGGCCTAAACTAAGGTTGTGGAGCCTGTACAGATGGTGTGCACCATTATGATATGCCTCATGTGCAGTGCCTAAACGGGCTGTTTGTACAACCCCTAAGTTGTTCATCCCAACTCTTAGAACTGCTTCTGCACCTTTAGGTTTGTACTATAATATGGGCATGGAATCACCTACCTCAACCAGCTACTTCATATTGTTACTAAAATAAGAGTCAGCTCCTTTCCATTTGGCTTCCATGCATGGAATGCAGAGGTGGGAATAGGAGATGCTATCATGTAGCAAAATTCCTTGGGATAGCCCTAATTTCACCTCCTTGTTACATGATGAAGATTCCAGTCCTGTTCAAAAAGGTAGTGCTGAGGTTTGCAAGACTCAAGAGTAATTCTACATGTTAACAGAGGCTATGTGAAGGGAACGTCTATCTGAGGAGGCTTTTTACACAATCTGGAATATTGAGTTTCTAGGATTCTGGATGGCACTGAGAGACTTCCTAGATAAAGGAGACTTTTCAGTAACAAAGCCACTCTCAGGTGAAAAGAGAGATGGGGAAGGTGGTTTGGAGGGTGAACTAAAATACGTCTCATCTTTTCATGTATCTCCATTTCCTAATATCTGAATGGGGCTACAGAGAAAAGTTTGCCATTTCTCTCAAAGCAGACCATCTTGCTTTTGGGGGAAGAGAAGGTTAAGTGGTGACATGATAGCCATGTTTAAATATTTGAAAGGATGTCATATTGAACATGGAACAAGCTTTATTTCTGCTGCTCCATAGAATAGAACCCAGAACAATGGATTCAAGCTACAGGAAAAGAGATTCTACCTAAACATTAGGAAGAACTTCCTGACAGTAAGAGCTGTTCATCAGTGGAACATGTCACCTTGGAGTGTGGTGGAATCTCTTTATTTGGAGGTTTTTGAAAAGAGGCTGGATGGCCATCTGTTAGGAGTGCTTTGTTTGTGTATTCCTGCATGGCAGGGGGTTGGACTGGATAGCCTTTGCGGTCTCTTCCAACTCTATGATTCTGTGCTGTTTATTTTTCCTCATTTTTTTTTGTAAAAAATACAATAAAATCAAAATGATATGTATGAAAATAAATAGTGAATGAATAACAATGAAAATGGAGAGTGAACACCCTGATGCACTCAAGTAATGTCAATGTTTGTCAGTGGCAATGACAAAGAATCACATCCACAAGACAGAATATGGGGGGGGGGGGGATAGCACCATGACCATAGCAAAAGAGTTTTATTATGGTTTTCATCAGGAAGGAAGCATGAAGGAAATATAATTTGATTGTTTGGAACCCAAGTAAATTACTCATCCTTAGTTGTCTGGCCACTGATTAAGCATTGACTCAGCATCATTCATCATTCACTCCTACCCAAAAGACAGAACAGACAAAAAGAGGCCATTTCAAGGCCAATGGTAATGCAGTAAGAAAACAAAAAGCCCATGGTTAAGTTTCCCTTTGTGGGACAGCAGTTCCCATCATCTTTCACCATTGCTTATGCCGCCTTGGGCTGATGGGTATTGCAGTTGAACACTTTCTGGAGAGACACAAGTTGCCCATCCCTTTGTAATGCATGAACATGCTCTCCTCTTACGAAGATTGAATTAAAGGGGGGGGGGATCCCAATATCCCATTTCAATACATAGACTGAATTTCAGCTGCTGATAGTAATGTATACCAAAATAATTACCTAATGCAGAATTTCATACGTTCTGAATTTGGAATTTGGAACTTCATAGCTTTCAACCTTTGTAATTTTAAGTACAACAGTTCTTGTTATATTATGCAACAGAGGACTAAAATGGCTCTGCCTCGACATATACCTGGCATTCACATTTTACTATATGACCAACAAACTAACACAGGAAAATTATTTGTCTGTGGATTTGTGAATAAAAAATAGAGGTAGGGAAGAAATGAAGACAAGATTTGGGGATGGAGATAGCTGTACATTATTTATCATACTGCTGAACCCTTAATTTAAAAATAAAACACCTGCAGCCATATTCTGCTTTGATCTTATCTTCATAAGCAGATTTACTTTGATCTTCTCTGAATAAGTAGACCTTGTTATCTTTAAACCTGTTTAGTGACAAGGAAATTAAGCCTACCATCCACTGTTTGCCAGTTTAAAAAGGGAAGTAGGACAGTATTCATTCTGTGCTTTCAAGAATTATTTGCTAGTGATTTTCCAAAACAGCAGTTACGGCAACAGGAGGAAAGTAAAAAGCTTTTGCAAATGGTCACTGCCATGATTGCTTGTGGCAAGAATCACTAGGTTTGCCAATATTTTTTCTTACACTTTAAATGAAAGCATATTATGCAGATATTAGCAAATGACAATGCATGTCTTCATACTGTCAAGTTTTCACTACTTGCTTTCTGCAAATCAAGACTCTGTTAAAGCTATAAGAGCTAATCAAGCTTTTAAAAATAGACTTCCAGACAACTAGGCAGGAGAGAGTATGTGAACTACAACATAAATGGTTTCATCCTGCTCAGCCACGGATTACCAGTGGTGACCAGTGGCTAGAATGTAAACAAAATGGTGGATTCATCCTGCTGGAATGGGAGTTTTACACTGAAATTTAGGATGCAAAGGGATCTTGTAGCACCTTTGAGACTAAATGAAAGAATAAAGCTGGTAGAATGATCTTTTGTAGACTTGAGCCTATTTCCTAAGATGTATCATGCATGCGCCAAAGTAGGGTCTAGTCTACAAAGGTTCATCGTACCAGCTTCTTTCTTTGTTAATCCCAAAGGTGCTACAAGATCCCTTTGCCTGCTGGTTTTCCGACTAACACAGCTATGTCTTTGAATTCTGAAATTTAGGGTACATCTACACTATAGAAATAATGCCATTTGACACCACTTTAGGTACTGTAGCACCACCCTATGGGCTTTGTAATTTTATTAGGCCCTTAGCCTTCTTTGCTAAAGAGAAGGCTGGTGAATCATAAAACTACAAATCCCAGGATTAGGTAGGATGGAGCCACAGCAATTATAGTGGTATACAGTCAAGCATTGTCATTGGCCAATGTCTGTATATTACACTACCATTTAAAGTGTAGGAATAGAGGAACATTTTAGAATTGTAATGAGCTATCCAAGGTGCTGAACTCCTCAAAACTAGTTCAGTTCTTGGATTGCCTTTTTTTAAAGATGTGAAAAGACAGAACAGATTCACTGTAACAATGACATGATCGCCACTAACCACCATTATTAATATGATTGTTAATGCACAATTGTGGGGCAAGCGGGCTAGGCAAAATGTTTGTAGGCTCAAAGTATTTCTGGGTTTATGTCAAAGGCCATGCAACATGTCCTAGCAGAAACTTAGCTCACATTACTCACCTACCATAGAAAGTGATCCAGTTGCAGAAACCTCAAGTGCCAGTTCATAAAGTCTGGGATTTCCCATTCCAAATACTTGCCAATAAAGAAAATGCACTAACTCAAAACCCCTACAGCAAGCATTTGAGTTACAATTGCACTACCAGGTATGTTTTCCATTGATTTTTAGAGAACACAGGAAATAAAAGACATCTGGGAAAGCCAAACATTATAAGGCACTTCCCCCTCAGCCATTCTGAATGTTATTTGTATGGAACAAGAAAAGCAGCTTCACTGAAACAAAAAACAAAAGAACAGATCCTCATGGGGCAAGTATTGTTCAGCCTGGCAGCAATTTTCTCAGTACCTAGAACTGTTAGCATTAGTTCTTATAGTAGATCAATTCGTTAACATTAAAATATTAAGAAATATAATTAATAATGAATGGTTCAGCATTTTACAAATGTAAACATCATCTGTTAAAAATAGTCAGCAACCAATTAAATTCATGAAAACAATTAACTTTAACTGGGAAAATGACATTATTGTTATTTCACAATTTTTAAAAAAATACATTTAAAATAGTTGTAGAAAAAATATTAATTAATTAGGAGTAACAAATTCATTTTAGGAAACATATATGCATTTGGGCTGGCCAATAAATGTATCTCTCTTTTGTGAATTTTAGATTTTGTTTTATTTTACTGTATGGCCAACACTGATATTCCAAATGTGTTTCCTGGATTTAAACATACCAAATTTGGCCACAACAGGGAAATCTTTTAAAAAGATGGAACTAAGGACTGGGGCTTAACTCTTTCAAGTTTCTACTTCCAACAAAAGCAAAACTTTTTTTCCTTTTGGAAAAAAAATTGGCTCACTTTTACCTATACAACACCTAACTTTTTTCCAGATTTAGCAGCAAAGAGAATTCATGAGAAATTCAGTATTCTCTGCCTAAGAAAAGGGCCTGTATTTTCACAAAGTATAGAGACATCCCGAGAAGTTACTTTTCTGCTGCTAATAGAGTTTAAATTTTATTCTCCTTTGTCTTGGTCCCCATGTGGCCAAGAGGGGAACAGCTTCTGCTTGAGATCCCCCAAACCAAATGAGCTACACAGAAACAACACCTGATACAAAATGTAGGCCTGTGACTCCAGCACCGTCATCTTTCTTCTCCTATATGATATTTTAAACATTTTTGCCTGATGAAGAAGCCAGTGAAGCTTTGAAATCTTGCATGGTGTGTTTTGTGCAGTCTGTTTGGCCAATGAAGATATTACTCTTTTGCAGATTTTTTTTAAAAAAAAACATTTTACCAAATTGTCATTTCCAACCTCTATGTTTTCTTTAGTGCATAGAATTTTTAAAGGAAAATCTGAAAACTGACAGACACACTTACAGTTCCCACTCAAGTTCCACAGCCTAAACCACTCTGAGACCTACAGCTCTGACCACTCCACTAGATGAGGGCAAAAAGCCCTCGACTGCCATCACTGCTAATCATGAAATCCCATTTCTCATCATTTCTGCACAAAAAGAGAAAATCAGCTCAGGGCTAGTGCAGCCAGGTGTCACTGGAGCCTGGACTGGAATCTCTTCTTAGCTGTCACTGCATAGCAGAACATTGCAGAAGGCCATGAATGAATGTGCTTGGCTTCTTGCCATGCAAGTTGTTTGTACCTATAAACCAAAAGGCAGATTTATCAAGGCACAGGACTCAGTCAGCTAATGCAGAAAACTGCTGGTCAGCAACAGGACAGAGGAATCACACTTGGCCTTCAGATCTGTTATATACCTTAAAGGGTTGCTGAAATAAATGTGCCATAAAGAATAAATCATCCCTGTGTGGGTGTATGACGGTGGTATGGGTTTGTTATTTCCTGGGCATTTGTTAAATAGAAAGAGCAGACCAAAGAGGGGGAATGAAGTTTCGTTCCTGAAATCTCACTTTTCTCTACTTCAGGGTTTGTTCCTCTTACAAAGTATGAAGAATGAAGTTGCCATAATTGGAATATGGCTGTATGTCACTCTAAGTAGGAGAGAAGGAAAGATTAATCACAGAGAATCCACCGAGGGTCACTGATACTAATAGGCTAGATGTTATCCCTCCTAAAAGATCTACTGTATATACTCATGTATAAGTCTAGAAATTTTAGTCAAAAAATTGACCCCAAAAACCTGAGTCGACTTATCCAGTGGTGACTTATCCGGTGGTGATGTTTTAACAAGATGGTTATATAATCCCTATAACATGCTCCAGTCAGCAACCTGGCTGCAGCATTTTGAACCCACTGCAGATTCCAAAGCCACTCCCCATATAAATGTAGTAAGATGCAGCCCCATATAAAGTGTGCTACAGTAATCCAAACAGAATATAATCAAGGCTTGTGTCACCATAGCAAGATCTGCTGTCTCAAGGAATGGGCATACCTGGCACACCGGTTATAGCTGTGCAAATGCACTCCTGGCCATGACCGAAACTCTGGCATCCAGGCTCAGAATCCCCCAGAACCACCTTCTGATTTTGCCTCTCCAAGAAGGACTGGAACCATTACTGAACAGTGGCTACAAGTTTCACCCCAAAGAAGTGGCTTGCAAAGATACCATGGCTGTTGGTATCCAAAGCCACCGAAAGGTCCAGCAGAACCAACAGGGGCATATTCCTCCCCATCGAGTTCCCTGCAAAGGAGATCTGCGAAGGCAACCAAAGCTGTCTCTGTCCCACAGCCAGATCTGAATCAGATTGAAATGGATCTAGATAAAACTATTAATCCAAGAATCCCTGAGCTTGGATGCCACTACACGCTCCAGAATCTCTTCCCCAAAAAAGGAATATTGGAGACTGGCCATAATTACCCCGTGTAGTCAGATTCAGGGAGTGTTTTGGTAGCAGGAGCCCCGCCAAACTTCTTTGAGGCAGTGAGGTATTCACTACTCCTGTAATCCATTCAGCCAGTCCTTTTCTGGATGCTTTTATAAGCCAAGAAGAGTAAGTTGGATAGTGGTGGCCAATGGAATAGTTTGCCTTGGCAAGGTGGTTGACTCTCCATCTTTAGAGGTCTTTAGACAGAGGCTGAATTGCCATCTTTCAGGGGTGCTTTAGTTGTATATACATTGTAGGGATTGGTCTAGATGGCTCTTGTAGTTCTTCCTAAAGTTTCTATTACTCTATTCTAGGATTTGTGTTTTGATGAAACACTAGAGCTCTCTGGCAGAGAATTCTAAATACCCCCCCCCCCATCTACAAATCCCAATATTCCATAAGATGGAGCCATGTAAATTAAAGTAAAATGAAAGTGCTATAACTGTGCAGTGTAAAAGAGACATTTAAAAGTGATAGTCATCCTTTGTCTTTTGTGCAAAAAAATACAGAATGGTTGCTGTTCATGCGTTGGACTGTGTGTGCCTTTTTCCCCAGGGGAAAAAAATGAAAGCCTCTCTTGCAATACCTATAGGAGGTATTGACAAGGACTCACTTTAAAAAAATCATTTCTGGGGCAACCTAAAACAAATTATGTGGAAGAACTTTGAAAAGGACACTACTTGCATATGTATGCCTGAACTCAAACACCAAGCGTTGTGCAAAAGCCATAGATCGGTGGGGAACATGATGTAGTTGGAAAATCCTGTCCTTGAAAAGCAGTAGGATAAGCCCGGGTTGCATTCATGTTGTATATGGACTGCATACGTCCAGCCATGGGAGAGTGTAGTAAGATCTGTTATCGACAGTTAAATGTGCGCATATCCTGTCCAGGAAAAGACCGGATAAGGCACGTGTGATAATGTCCATTGAACCTTATAGACTGGGAAACTTTACTGTACTTCACAGTAAAAAAGCTGGTTTCTTTTCAGAAGGAAAATGTGTATGGTTTTCTTTTTTCTTCTTTTTTTCCCCTTTTTCTTTTTGTTTGTTTTTGTTTTTGTTTTAAATGCAAGAAATTATGCCACTGTAAGCATCTTGATCATCAGGAGAAAAATGTTCAAGGAACACTTACTTTCATTTTGGGGGATTGCTGTGTCAGTCTGTTTCAGCCAAAAAAAAAAATCATGCAAAGCTTGACTTTAGAGCCAAACTAGCTCTAACTATAGCTAATATGGCCCTATTTAGGTAATATGGTCAAGAAGCACTTGTTCACATATGTAGGAACATGGCACTGAACCTTCCAGCTTTCCAGCGTTTTTACCCTCCTCAAACCCAGTCCATTGATTCAGGACTGATGGGCGATGGCAGTACTATATGTGCCTATGCTCAAAAGTGGATTTAAATGGAGTACAGCCCAATTATGCCTGGCTTGGTTGTCAACAGCATTCTGTAATATCAGAGTGCTGGTTCTTCTGAGTCTTCTGTTAATCCTTTTAGGTGGAGATACCAGGGACCACCTACTCACCCTGTCACTAGGCAAAGTGACATGACTACTTCAGGCAGCATATGCTGAATAGGCAGGAATATATGACAGGCAGATGGAGGGCTAAATTTTCTGTGCCATGCAGCTGGCCTTATGCCCATCAAGCTAACTTGCTACCCTCAGATGTGGTTTCCCACATCTAGTGTTTACATAAAAATCACTTGCTGGTCCAGGTAAACTTCTGCAGGTAGAAGACAGGAACTATTTGTATTTGACCCAGACATCAAAATGTCTTGAGCCATCTCTGATTTGCATCTCTGAACTGTTAAAATAAGAGCTATCAGCACTTGGATTAATGGATCAGTGGTGTTGGTGGCTTCCGTGTGAGTGGGCCAGTGAATGCATGTGGGGTTTTAGCCAAAAATGAACTATTCAGGTTGCTGACCCATATCCCAAAATAGATTCAGCACCATGGATAGTTCCTTTAATGTATGGACTATAGAACAGATTTTTAAACCACTGATCTGTTAGCATGCAAACTACAGGCTACCATTGTCTTGGATCCTTGCCATGAGACCCACTCTCGGAATGCATCTATGTTAATATGACTGAAGATAGCACAAGTTTTACTAATACCAACTTTCACAAGTATATTGAAGCTATAGACTTCCTGACTGAAGAATTTGTTAATTTATCCAATATATCCTTTGATTTCCCCCCTCCTCTTTTTTTTTTTTTTTTTTTTTTTTGCCATATTCTATTTCTACAAATTGGATTACATTGTTCAAAGTCATCACCTGAAAGGAATAAAGAGTCCTTGAATCAAACACGTTTCCTGCATAATTTGGAGATAATGTATGCAACATCCCACTCCTGATATAAATGATGTGTGACATTTTTTCAGAATAAGGTTTTTCTTCCTCCTAAATGAGGGCATTTTCAAAATAAGCTTTAAAAAAATGAGAATGGAAGAGGAATAACTCTAACTTGGGGCTGGTTCCTCCCTCCCCTAATTATTCAAAGCTAGCTTTTCTTTGCATTAACTAGACTCCTAATGAGAGCTGTCATAGCTGAATAAAATGCAATCATTAGAAGTGCTGTAGCATTAGTAATTATGCCATATGCGAATGTGTCCTTGCTGTAGCACTTCACAATATTTAAACCAATAGCATTCTGCCACAGGGTTACTAGCAACGAATTGAGGACTCTCTTAAATCAGAGAAGTGGGATCTGTAATTACGCATTTTTAATTAAGATTTACTCAGCATCTCCAGAGCAAAGCCTCCCCCCCCCCCCCCCTCAAGTGGAGCTGGCTGACCTCCGTAGCTTTCCTCCCAAAATATTTTTTGAATTATTAGAGACAATGTTGCAACTTCAAGCACTTTAAGACATGACATGATTTTTTTTAAAAAATAAATGAAAAGACAGAAACCCTCCCAATGCTACAAAAAAACCATAAATGTGTCTGAAGACAGCAATTGCCAGCAGCCCACTTCATCACGTTTCGCTCAGAGATTATTCCCTTAGAGAACTGAGCTCCACGTTGCATTAAATGCACAGTGTGAACGTTACTTTCTCTGTTTTACTTGAAAATGAGTGGATTTGCAAGGCCCCTAGATCTGAAATGGACCCATCATGTGTAGGTGGGTGAGTTTTAAACGTACCCCTCACACAAACTGACATCCTAAAGTCAGTCCCTGATACAAAGGCTACACAAAGATTTCCGATGTGCCTAAATAAGGTTTCTCCCATGTGGGACTTGGTGACAAATACAAGGGACAAAGCAACTGGGTGAGTCTTGTACACAGTAAGCCCTACCTGTACTGAGATGAGAAGGCTTCTGATTTAAGAGGTTACATGTTTTCATACATTCCATGCCTTTAATGGAACTGATAAGATTGTCAAATGAAGAAAAAAAATGGGTAAGGTTCCTGTCCCTTTAATGGGTGTGCAGAAGAGAGAATTTCAGCGATTCCTGTTGAAATTTACAGTGGGCCTTGATATCCATTGGAGTTTGATTCCAGGATTCCCTGTGGACACCAAAATCCATGGATGCTCGAGACCCATTAAACACAATGACATAGTAAAATGGTGTCCCTCACACTGTATACAATTGCAAAATCAAAGTTTACTTCTTGGATTTTTAAAAAATATTTTCAAGCTGTGGATCGTTGAATCTGTGGATAAAGAATCCATGGATATGGAGGGATGGTTGTATACACAACTATTAAATACCTGTTTCACCTGACAACCCTCATTTAACCCTTTAATTGAGTGAGGTTGCTCTGAAATATGTTTGCTTCAGATTATAAACAAAATCCCCAAAATTCAAGTTTTGGGGGTCAAATTAGAATACAGTCAGCTCTCCATACCTATAGATTCCTTATCCATGGATTCAACCATCCACAGCTTATGTGTGTATTCTAAAAAATCAAACCTTGATTTTGCTTTTTTATATAAGGGACACCATTTCATTACACCATTGTATTTAATGGGATATGAGCATCTATGGTTTTTTGGTATCCACTGGGAGTCCTGGAACCAAACCCAAGTGGATACCAAGGGTCCATTGTACACAGATTAATTCTGAAATTGCCCAATCATCATTTAGTATCTGAGTTATAAATATAATTATGGAAGTTTTATAATGTTTTTCACTTTCTGCCCTGGGGGCGCAGTGGTTAAATGCCTGTACTGCAGCCACTCAATCACAAACCACAAGGTTGCGAGTTCAATACCAGCCAGGGCTCAGACTCGACTCAGGCTTACATCCTTCCAAAGTCACTGAAATGAGTACCCAGCTTGATGGGTACAATTAGCTTACAGTTGTAAACCACTTAGAGACTGCTTAGTTGGTATGAAGCAGTATATAAATGAAGCTGCTAGCTGCAATTGCTATCCCATGGTTCCATATAAATTCTAAGTTGAAAGCTGTCAAATGGCTTGTTCCCACCACCACCACCACCACACTCACTCACACACACACACACACACACACACAGAGTGTGCCCCCTTTCTGGACTATGTCCTAGTTTTTGTCAATGGAATTGGAATTCCACACTTAGATTCTTGGAGATGTTTTTGGTCAAATGATTAATTCCCTTTCCATTTTAGTTTCCTATCTGGAAAACAAGAGAATTGCTAATAGATGGTAAATCAAGAGATGACTACCATTGCTTCAGGCAATCTTTCCCGACTGTCATTTGAATCAATCATTCACGTTTAATTGGCAAATTGGAAACTAGAATAATATCTTCTGGTAATGTCTCAGTAAATTATGAACATGTGTCATGGTGACAGAAAGCAAATGGGTTGATTCTGATGGATTTTATTGCAGGTACAAATACCAGACTAGTCACTAGTATCAGGATTACACTGTGCCTTATGCTTGTTATCAAAACACTTTCAAATTGCAGCTGATAAGGCCAACTTAGCACATCTATGCTGCATGATAATGGATGCTTGGAGAAAATAATGACTACTGAAATATCAATTAAATACTTGTATTCCACATTTTCCTCAGCTGAATTAGTGTGTGCCTATTTGTTCTGAATTTCTTGTATTCCACATTTCCTTCAGGCTCGATTCAAAAGCAAAACATCTGCCCACAAATGGATTGGCTACTCTTCATTGTATATCTAATTTGCTGTACTGCTGTAAGATCTATCATAAAGACAGTCATGAAAGAGATTAAACACAATTTATGACAGAAGACTGTCATTTCTTTAATTTTTTTTAAAAGTAATTCGCCTCTGGTACATTTCACATCATACTTATGTCAATATTGCTACTTTATTCTGCTTTGTCAAAAAGCCATGTTATTGTGTCTAACACAAGGTCACTCTTCCCTGCACGTATCTCTTAGTTCTGAATTGTGGAAGCATTTTAAAAAGTTTCTGTAAAAGGAGTAACATAAACTGTATATATTGCAAATAAAATGTCTGATAGGATTATATAAGAGAGGTCTTCCAACTGGAGCTCACTTTTCAGATGAAGTATTGTTCTTTACTGAAAACTGTAGCTACCACAGACTGAGACTAGCTCTAAACAAGGGTAATCATCAAATGAGAGGTAGTTATCATACTGATATCTTGAAAGCATGTAATGGCAGTTAAGATAAATCAATTGACTGTTTTTGCTAGATATTGCCTGAAAATCAGATTCACCGCCATCTGTGGGCGCCCATGTCGTCCCCCTTGTAGTATGTGTTTTGAATTGCTAAAGTCATCTGAATATAGTTGCTATAAATGGCCATTTCTGTTGGTAGTATATTCTATTCTGAATTGCCTGAGTGGATTTATGCAGAGGGAGGGCCTAGTTAATAATAAATGGACCAGGTTTAGCCCTGGATTCTCATGAACTGTCCTTTCCAGGGTTAAACAGTAGAGGCTTGAGACTTCATTTTTTACTGCTAAAATTTCTCATTACTAATTTCACCCAAAGACAGCAAATTTCAACAAGGGCGTCACACTTTTTCTTCAAAATATTCAGTTTTGCTCTTCTTCATTTTCTACTTCATTAAACCATCTGCCTTCTTTGTGCATGTGGCAACATTCCTCTCACTTCCTCCTTTCTATAGATTTAATGCCCTGCCGTAACCTACAAATTCTCACCATGCAGTTCTCCAAGTTTTTAATATGCCCACAGGAATTTAGTATCAAACTAATTCCTCCATCTTGACTTTTATGTTTCTAGTATTAGTATATAATCATTTTACATGGCACACACACACACACCCCCAAAAATTTCCTTTGTGTGTTCTGTTCTTCCTGTTGTGATCCGTTGATCCCTTTAAAAAGCTGCCATTTCCTTTCTGCCCTGTGATTTCAGAACCTGAAATATTACACTATCATCCCTCAGGGATGTCATCAATTTTATTTGTGTCTGAACTATCCATATTTATTCACCTCTTTCTTCTTTCCCTCACCTTCCAATAAAATAGATCACCGGGAGTAACTTTTTTTAAAACTCCAAATCTAGTGCAGGCAGCTCTGTTAAAGAATTTGTGACATTAGCATTCTAGTTGGCCATTAATTTAATTTTCAAAAAAGATGATGAAGATTACTTCCAAAAATGAAGCATTATTTCTTTGTTTTTTGCTTACTGGTGAAAATCTGGAAATTACGCTCACATCCGAGTTTATTGAGCTAGTCAGCATAATATACCAAAGAAGCCTTTTAAAGAAAGTGCACTGCTTTATATACAAAATGACGCACTGTTACATGCCAGAAATGTGTGGGAAGGATGTCCATCAATCTCTAGAAGTAGAATACCAGGGAGAAGAAATAAAAACAACTCCATTAACTCCATTCCAACAAAAGAGACATATAGCATCTCAGTTCAGTATCCTAATAAATACACCAGGACAGGCACATAAAACTTGTAGTGTTGACCCCAGTGAAGCGTGAATAATGTAATATGCAGCAATGTAGTGTAAAAAAATGAAAAATAACTGCTGTAATGTGATATGATGCACAGCGAGTATTAGCATTTGATTGACTACTAAACTTTACCAGATAGAAAGTTAAGATTGGTGAATGAGGTTGCATCGTGATGGTAAAAGCACTTAGAAGCACTGAAAAGCATTTTGTAAAGGAACTAATATCTTTCAGCTCACCACATAGCACAGTTACTAATAGACAGGGATGTAGAAATCTTTCCATCTTGCTTAGGATGTAAAGCATATTTACAAATTCTCTCATTCTCTCTTAACACACCAATACAGCCAACTGGAAAAAAAATGGCAACCACTGTGCAAATAGAGTAGCATTTTTCACCACCAACAACAGCCTATGTGCACATATTTTGAACATAAAAACATGTTTCTGGGTGAAACATTGTATTTGTACACAAAAATGTTTTTTTGCCAAAAAATAAAGTTGTGGAAATTTATCAAAGGGTCCCCAAATGAGGAGAAAAATGAAAAATGCATAAAAGCTCTCATATTCTTGCCCACATGGAGAAAGGGGATATTTTTCCCTCACATGCATGAATGAAATGATTTACATGAGCTTTAGTCTCAATCTCTGAATTTCTTCCAATTGTATCTACATCTATTCTCATATTTGCTTTGTTGTGAGATTTTATGTTTTCTTCCTACAGTGATATTTGCACAATGCAGCTAATTTATGCAACATTTTCCCACTGACAATAGCACATATCTTTATATTTTATTTTAACAGCACATTTTAGCCATTTGCTTTTTCAAATATGTGCACTGTTTTGTACACACTTGAGTTTTTCAAAAATTCCTTGTAATTCCCCCCCCCATTTTTTTTTTAATCCTTAAGTCAAAGTGTATTTTTCTTTTGTTGGCAACAACTCTTGGCAATTGTGGGAATGTTCCTTTTGTTGAATCCATCAAACTCAATTATTTTTCTTCATATCCCTGCTCCTAAAATTTCAAGATTTGCCTTCTGGTGGAGTCAAAGGCAGGTTCTGAGTTATAGGGATCACTGAATATTTCATACAAGGCAAAATGCCCCAAGTCATCCAATCACCATAAAGCTTCAAAATACATCAATAGTGCAAGCACCTTTAGTTTTGAAAAGAAATACAGAAAAATTTCTTTTCAAAGCCATTATATATGGCTTCAACAAAGAACATCCACATAATAGTGAATAGTGAGAAAACAGGAAGATGAGAAATAACAACAGAAACGAGACAGAGATGTCCATTATCTCGATTGCTGTTTATCTTCTGTCTGGAAACATTATGTGAAAAAAAATCAGATTGAATAAAAAGCTACAAGGAAAAACTATAAAAGGAATAGGATTAAAGATAGGAGCCTATGCTGATGATTTCCTGATCTTTTTAAAAGATCCAACAGAAAAAGATGCTAGATTAATACAGACAGATACAGACAGAAAGAATACAGAGTTTGCAGGACTCAAAATAAATGAGGAAAAAATCAACAATAATGACCTTTAACATGACCAGAAAAGAAGAAAATGAATTAAAAGGAGATCAGGCTTTCAAATACAGAAGAAAATAGAATATCTTGGAATAAATATAACTAAAAATAATTTTGGAACTTTTTGATAATAATTATCAGACATTATGGAAGGAAACAACAACAAAAAAGATTCAAAAAATGGTCTAACTTAAATCTCTCATTGTTAGGGAGGATGGCTGCAATAAAAATGAATGTCCTTCCAAAATTATGTTTTTATTTCAGAACCTAGCAGTTATAACTAATGATGTACCCCTAGAACAGTAGAATAAAGAAATTCTGACATTTATCTGGGCTGGAAAAAAGCCAAGAATCAAATGGAAAGTGATGAAAGACGGAAAAGAAAGAGGTGAACTAGCTGTCCCAGATCTCAAATTTTATTACCACGCCTGCCGTCTTGATTGGGTGAGTAATTGGATCCACTTAAAGATAAGAAACTACTAAACCTCAAAGGATTTGATGCAAGATATGGATGGCACATTTACTTGTACTATAACAAGATGGAAGTAAATAAGATTTAAGGATCATATAATTAGACACTCCCTTTTGAGAGTATAGCTAAAATGTAAAATGATACATTTTACAAAAAGATACTGGACTGGTCATCCATACGAAGCTTTTATGAAAACCTCTATTTGGCAAGGAGGTGATTGGATAAGGTATCAAGGGGCGAGGTGTTATCAGTACTCTGATGACACCCAGATATATTTTTTCATGCCTCAGTCATCAGCTCTGACTTCAGATGGCATCTCTCCTCTCAATGACTGCCTTAAGGCAGTAATGGACTGGATGAGGGGAAACAAATTGAAGCTGAATCCAGACAAAACGGAAGTACTTACGGTATCGGCCCCAAACCCAGGTATTGGGATACAACCTCCAGTCCTGGAAGGGCTCACACTCCCCTCAAAGGACTGTGTTCGCAGTCTGGGGGTGATCCTGGATCCGTCACTTCACATGACAGATCAGGTGAATGCGACGGTCAGGAGTGCCTGTTATCAGCTTCAGCTGATACGCCAGCTGCACCTTTTCCTGGAAATCAGGGACCTTGAGACCATAGTACATACACTGGTAACCTCACACCTTGATTTCTGTAATGAACTCTACATGGGGCTACCCTCGTGCTTGGTTCAGAACATGGCAGTCAGACTGGTCTCTGGTACATCCAGAAGACACCATATAACACCAATCTTAAGATCACTGCACTGGCTGCCCGTTAGTTTCTGGGCCCAGTACAAGGTGTTGGTTATCACTTTTAAAGCCCTAAATGGCTTTGGTCCAAACTATCTTCAGGACCGCCTCCTCCCATATAATCTACCCCGCACACTTAGATCTTCAGAGAGGAACCTGCTACAGCCTTATAAAACAAGGCTGTCCACGACCTCCCAGAGGACCTTCTCAGCTGTCACGCCCAGATTGTGGAATGGTCTGCTGGATGAGATCTGTCATATTATCACCTTAAATAGCTTTTAAAAAGCTGTAAAGACAGATCTCTTCCAGAAGGCCTTTCCTGAATAGTCTCTCCAGCTGTTAAAAGAACTCTAAGAACTCTACTGCACTATAGTCACAGTCTATAGTTTGTTGTTGTTGTTATTGTTGTTGTTTTTTAATTTATTTTAGTTTTTTTAAGTATGTTTTAATTCTTACATTATGTAATTGTATTTTAAGGGGGGATTGACGATTGTGAACGTATGTTTTTAATCTTTGTAAGCCGCCCCAATTGCATCTTGTAGAGGGCGCGATATAAATAAATATTATTATTATTATTTACTAATTTGGGAGACAACAAAAGTGAATTGGAACAGCAAGGGGGGGAACTCCAATGGTTTTTCTACATGCAACTAAGAGAAAGAGCAATAGAAAATATAGAAACAGTGGACATCTCCTGAATAAAAACTGAATTAGACAAGATCCTCTTACCAGAAAGAAAGAGAAAGGCACCATCTCTTAGCTATACAAATTACTACTGAAATTAGATACAGAAACAGGAGTGGTGAAAGGAACAATGGTAAAATGGGCTAAAAATATTGGCCACACGATCCAACTGGATAAATGGCAGAGGACATGGGGAAAAGACCTAAATTTTCACTAAGTATGGAGATAAAAGAAAACTATTACAAAACACAGGTGGTACTTAATTCCAAACAGGCTAGCAAAAATATATAAGATTAATAGAGGGTGCTGCTGGAAGTGCGACCAGACAGAAGGATCTTTCTACCACATTTTGTGGACATGCCCTAGATCAAAGCAATATTTGACAGAAATCTGAAAATGATCCAGCAAATATTTAAATTACAGGTAAAACTAGAACCAGAACTAATCCTATTAAATAAATTGAAGATAAAGATCTCAAGAAACATCTAAAGCATATACTCTATAAAGTCACAGCTGCCAAAATCTCTTTCATGAAAAAAATGGAGAAATACTGAAATTCTGAGAACATATGACTTTCTAAATGAAACTTTAGACATGCTTGAAATGAACACATTTACAATTCTATTAAAGGATAAATTAATGAATGAAAATAATGAAGACTGGGACACAGTAATGAATTATTGTAAAGAAAGATGGTCCAAAGTTTAAGAAGAGAAAAGAAATCTGTCAATAATTATAATCAGATGTAAAAAAAAATCAGTATTAATGATTCAGAAAAGCTTCTGATGTAATGATAACTATGCCTAACAATCATGTCAAAGTGTTTAGACATATATGATATAAAATAATTAAGAGTGTATACTAGGTATACTTTAAAGATAAATGGAGAAGATATATATATATAATTTAGACATGCTGTTATGTTGCAATGATATAAATTATGGAAGAAGAATCTTGGTGTGTGTATATATAAATACACGAAGGGGTATCCAAAAGTTTTAATTATCACCTTTTTAAAAATTTGACAGAAAGTTGGTTTTGATTTGTAGTTGTGAACTTAGTCAACATCTAGATTTACACATTTTCCCCAGCATTTCTTGACCCTCCAAATACCATTATTGTAGAAGTCTGCAGATTGCGCCTGACAAGGATTTTACATTTTAGTCACTTCTGGCAGAGCCAATCACAAAAATAAAGGATGCGATGAGCTGATTTTCTGAGCAATGTGCACTTAGGGACCAATGTTGACACTGACAAAATTTCATCAATATGCCATAATAACTTCTGGATGATAATTATTACTTTACAATACCCCCTCCTAAGGCACAATCTGCAGACTTCTACAATATCAGGTATTCGGAGGATCAAGATACGCTGGGAAAAATGTGTAAATCTACATAGTGACTACATAGAGATAAGTTAACAACTACAAATCAAAACAAAATTTTTGTCGATTTTTTTAAAAGGTGATCATTAAAACTTTTGGATACCCCCTCTTGTTTTTATAAAATGATATATAAATGTATAATTTGAAGAAGTTAAAAAAGGGGAGGAAGGTGAAAATAATACTATGTAAAGAAAAAAGTACAGTGCACCTGCGTCATACATCTTATGCGGCTTTCAGTTTGCAATGGAAGTACAATGGCGCACACATGCCTGTGGCATGCACCACACTGTGCACTGTACACAAGCCCCATTATTTTCATTGGGGCTCAAGCATATGCACCATTTGCCTTATGCTGGGTGGGGGGGGGGGGTCCAGAACGGATCCCCTGCGTAAGGCAAGGGTGTTAGAATATGTTTCAGACAAAACTCAATAAAAACTATATATAAAAAAAATATTCTTTAAAACAAATTATTTAAAAGACACAGATAAAAATCAAACTACGCATCATTAAAAGACCTAGCAGTCGATCCCTAAAAGCCAATCAGTATAGAAAATGTTTTCACTAGTCCTTGGAATGGCAGCAAGGAGGTAGCTATTTTAACCTCCCTAGGGAGGGAAGATCTGGAATTCTGATCTAACTGTAGCCAAGTTTAAAAATCAAGATAATTAATCCAAGCCATTGCCATTCTCATTATTAAGGGCAACCAATCACCCAAGCAAATTACAGTGGTAAATTTTAGTGCCCTGTGAAAAGCAGCAAAGCCAACCTCTGTCTGCACAAAAACTTTGCCTTTAATCCAGTTATTTAAACCCAACTGGACTAGACTCATTACATTGATGTGAATTTATTTTATCAACAGGTGTAAGTTCTATTTATTCAATGGGCCTATTCTAGTTGGTGTTAGTAACTGGATTTAGGCATTGGTCCCACTCCTACAAGGAATATCCAAGCCTTTTTCTTTTTGTAGAAGAACATTCACTATAACTTTTCAATTCATTTAGATGTCCTCTAACACCCTGTGTTCCTTCAAAGCCTATATAGCTGCATACTTTGCTTGTATTTTTCCAAATACCACTGTCCTAAACCTTCTAAAGCTGACTTAACTCTTGTAGATTAGGAACAACATTATTTGCTGGACATAGTATGTCTTTTTTGCTTGAAAACTGTCACACATCAGATTTGTCTTCAAAGGATCGAATTCAGATCTTGCCAAGGATAACTTAAATCAAAGCATTCCACGAGTTACTGATTTTGGTGCACAACTTCAGGATATGTTTAACATTACAAACATATTTAACTTCCATTTATGCTTAAGAGAACAATCAAACTGGAACATTTATATTGTAAAATACAAATGCTGGCAAACAGACTATCTTTGGCTGAAAACATTATGATTAATGGATTTAATGTGTACAGAAAAGCTTTCCACCCTCTAGCTCTGAAACTCAAACTCTGGTAATCCCAGGTTTAAATGCTTACTACACCCACAGGAATCAAAAACAAATAATGTTGGATTTGCTCTGTGGGACTTAGAGGAGAAAAAGTCACTGTAGAAAATATTAACAGTGGGTGAATGGGTGTCGGAAATGCAACCACAAGAATTTGTATTGTTTGAGAATCCAGTTTTCTTCTTGTGATTTTGGTTTGGCATACTATGTTGTAGTTTGGGGCAGCAGATACTTCCAAAAAGACTTGGTGCTAAAGGTTCTAAACACACTATCAAACAACATGCAATCATATTCCCCCCCCCCCCTCAATTCCACTCACACTTCCAGAGTTTCTGTTTTGCCAAACTTCTGGTCGGTTGAACTTCATATTAACCATGCGTAGAACATAAGTGAAAGGTTGATAGTGAGTGGTGGCGTCCATGTTAGTGGGAAAGTGAATTCCCTCTGGGCTTTAGTCTGAAATTTCAAGGAGCTATCCAAGGTGCTGAAATTTATTCCCCAAACCTGGCCAGAACCTTGAATAGCTTCTTTAAAATTCAGGCTAAAAGTGGAATAGACTCACGACCTTATTGACATGGAAGCCACCCACAACAACTGAATATACAATACAAAGCCCAAAAATCATACAACTATTTAAAACAGTTTAGAATTATATTCCTGTACAAATCTGGGTAGGATAATTAGGTCCCAGACATTTTGGTTTTTAAAAAGTCCACAGATATTAACTTACCATTGGAATGAAGCACATGTCAGTGCCAATCTGAAGAAAGGGTATTCTGCAAAAAGTTGCATCCCACCAGAAAAGGTTCTCATCTGTCTCCCCACATTGGATATGTTTCCCATTGGATGGGCACAGAGGTGAATCATCTCACCAGAATTCAGTGCTCTAGTGAGTATATATAGGGATAGACTCATTCAGATATCAAAGTCATAAAACATTTAGGATTTTAAATATTAAAATCAGCATCTCAGCTTCAGATCAGAAGTGTTATTGACAGTCCGTAAGGTTACTTTAAACCCACTGTTATTTCTGTAGGGTGTTCCCACCAGCAACCTAGTTGCAACATAGTGCACCACCTGCAACCTCTGAGTCCTCATGTGGAGTCCATTATAATAAACTAACAGGGACTAATGCATGAACCAGTAGGGCCAGGTTATCCCTAGTACGGAAAGGCAGTAGCTGGTAGGCCAGTCAAAGCTAGACCCAGGCACTCTGAGCCATGGTGTCTTCCTGGTCCCAAAGGACAGAGACAAATATAAGAGTATTCCTGAGCTACAAATCTGCTCCTTTGGGGAGTGTGCAGTCCCATCAAGGGTAAATTATTTTCCCAGACGTGAAAACCAGAAATCCACAGAGCCTTTATCATATTAGGATTTGCATTCACTTCTCATATCTAGCATCTCCATAGCCCCAACTAATTCTGACAACAAAGAAAAGTAGAGCTGTGCGTTAATGAGAAGAACTGCTGGACCTCTCCCCTTCCTCATCACCATTCCCTTCTCCTTTTGTGTCATGTCTTTTTTATTTTGTAAGCCTGAGGGCATGGAACCGTCTATTCAAAAAAAAATTGTATGTACAGCACTGTGTAAATTTACAGCACTATATAAATAAAGGTTAATAATAACAATAATCTCACCATAATCTTCATATAGAGAAGGAACAGCATGGGGTGCAGGATGGAATCCTGTGCCCCCCCCCCCCCACACTTTAATAGACATGGTACTGCCTAATGCCACTTTCTGGTATCAGCCCTGTAGTTAGGAACAGAACCACCACAACATAGTGCTCCATATTCCTTTCCTATAAAGCCAGTATAGTAGGATACCATGGTCAATGGAAGTGAAAACCACTGAAAGATTCAGGTGAATCAACAAGGCAACACTGCTTCTATTGTTTTTTACTTGGAGCAAGCTGTAAAGGCACCTATAGCTGTGTCGGTACCATGTCCCAACTTGAAACCAGACTGAAATGTATCCAAATAATCCATTTTCTCCAAGAAAATCTGAAGCTATCCAGCCACTACATGCTTGATTATCTTGACGAAAAGAGGATATTGATGATAGAATCGTTCCCATATACTTTTGAGTCCAAATAGACCCTCTTCAGGAAATGGTCACTACAGTATCAGAGGAGCAGGAATTATATTTGCTCAGCACTTGATGCTTGAACTTTGGGAAGTGTCTAGTATTCTGTTTAGCCAGGTGGAGGCACCATCCCTTGACTTAAAGAGACATCTACCACACCTGATCAATCCACCTACACTGAATTGGATCAGCCAATATGGAGCAAAGATTAAGTTTACATTTGCTGGAATGGACTGTTTCTAACTTCTCCATATCATCAGGCTGCAACAACTGATCAAGATCTGGCTAAATAGAATACCAGACACTTCTCAGACCTTCCCATAATTTAGGCATCAAGAGCTGAACCAATATAACTCCTGCTCCTCTAAGATGTGTCCACAAAATCTCCTCCCCACTCAGAATAACTGATAGGCAACAGAGGATGAGAAATAGAGCCAAAATAAGATGTTTTGCCAACCTCCTTGCTGCATATTAGGGGACGCCTAAGAAACCCCAATAATCTTTGATTATACATTCTTTGTGGCCTAAGCCACCAACACATTAGTTGTTGGCCAGTATGCATAATTTCCCATAGATTTTCTGCAAAACCAAAGGGAATGATGCACTCCACAGCACTGGGAAGTGCACTGTGGAGATATTTTATCAATGGCCTATTTCATCTCATCATTCCAATTTGCTACTTCCAAGCCAAAGGAGGCAATGATTCTGGTGCAATTGCCCTGAATGTTTCAGTTTGCTTCACATGTCACATTTTATCTCCTGACTATCTGTATACATTTATAAATAATGAATAATAATAGTCTCTCATTCTTTGTGCCCAATGGTTCAGTTTTTGGGGAGTGTCTTATACAACTCCGGAAATTTCTGTTTGAAGGGGGGGGGAGGTGTATACACACACTTCAAACAATGCAGTTTATATGTTTATAGAAAATATAACCGATTTTTTCTTGTCCAGGTTAATAAAGGGTTCGTGCAGATGGCTGCTCCCATCCCGATAAGTGTAGGACCAGGGCAACTGCATGGCCCCAGGCCTGATCCAGGCTGTCACTGCCATGGTCCTAACTGGGATGCTGGCAAAGAGTGGACTTTTCCCACTTCTTTTGTAGTTAGCTTTTACCGGCCAGGCACACATTCCGCATGGTTTCCAGGTGCATTTGGGCTGTGCATCAATTAAACACCATGCACTTTTGTTCCCTCTGCTTCAGACCATAGTTAATGGAACTTTATTTGTATTTGTTTTAGTTTAGCCCCTGAAGAAGGCCAGTTTTGATAAAGGATAAACTGTGTTGGACTTTTTAGAGTAATAAGAAAATGACAAAATGACCATCTATCAGAACATGGAGCCTTTCTCAACAATGCACCAAGATGACCAAATTGTTATCAAAGTACCCATGAAGTATTTAAGACAGTTGTGGTACAGATGTTGAAATTCTATCCCCCCAAAAAACACAGTCCTAAGCTTCTAGAATATCACCAGGAAAACCATTTATGTTTTCCTAGGGTAGGGAAACAGCTGGGAATAGGATAAATGGTATCCCAGCAGCATGCTTGTTCTATCTCTCTTTGGCCCAATCCAAGGCAAAACTTTCATAACTCATTTTGCTTTTTGAAAATCTTTCTACTATTGGGAAGGAAAATAAATAAACAAGCTCCAGACCTGACATAGCCCATAGGAAAAATGTGGTAGCTTTACATCCAAGATCATTTCTGATCAATCCCTGACAAGCTGTTCTACGCACATGTCAAATCAGAGCAGTAACAGCAGGGAAACAATGGTGGTGGAGCTTGTCCAGGGGAGACTTCTAGCAGACCTGCAAGAGTGGAATAGACACCCAAAATCCCCCCGTCACTTCCCAAGAGAGTATAGACCTGTTCCCCACAAAGCAGACATTCTGTTACAAATGAAAGGCATACTAGCAAATATAGTTGGTCTTCAGTTTATCAAAACTGGTAGTAAAAAAAAATGCCCAAATTAAAGGTAAAAAGATAAAGGTTTTCCCTTTGACAAGATTGTCTAGTTGCATACAACTGTAGGGGACAGTGCTTATCTTTGTTACTAAGCCGAGGGAGCCAGGGTTGTCAAGTGCTGATGGTCAGCATGATTATATAGAATACTTGCCTTTTACATGCTTTCGAATTGCTAGGTTGGGAGAAGTTGGGACTAGTAATGAGAGCTCACTCATTTACATGGAGCTTGGGTCTCAAACTGCTGGCCTTGATATTGTCAGAGTCAGCATCTTAACTACTAACCTACCTTCTTAATTACTAAGCCACTGAATCGGTTAAGATACTGGTTAAGACACTTCTTAACCACTAAGCCACTGAATTAATTACTGAATTAAAAATTGAGACAAATGGATTGTGCATTAGATTATACAGTACATGTGATGGCTGGGACTATTATCAGAGGTAAAATGAAATGTATATGAAGGATTTGTTCATCTGGATAGTAAGCACCCCTGGAACATCTTCAGTTAATACTATTAGTACAAATAGATTTGGGAGTTCCAAATGAGGGGAGATATTATTTATTACTCATATCAATTATATATGTTTAAAGGAGAGGCTGGTTTGCATTAGTCTGATATTACCCATAGCAGGATGTCAGATTTAGATCATGATGGGATTTTAAAAGAGGGTTTTAAAAAAATTGACCTTGCAAATATCCCTGGTGCAATAAATCACTGATGCAGTGTTGCATTTAAAAAATCAGGGTGGATAATATTATGCTTAAATCTATGAGGAAAAGCTTGGGAAATTAATATTAAAGACCAGTACCAGTGCTTGTGGAATACTGGTCCAAATTAGATTGAGGTGTAGCTAGATGTAGCCGAACTTAGCATAGACTCATTCAAACCAGCGAGATATGAACAACTTAATTCTGCATCCAGCCTATTAAGCAAGAAGGAAAAACTTGTGAACCTACAGATCTTGTTAGACTACAACACCTATAATTCCTAACCATTGGCAATTTTGGCTAGAAATACCAGTTTTACAAAAGTAGTGGACATCTAGATACTTTAAGGGATGTCTTTGTGTGTGTGTTTGTGGTGTATGTTTCCTATCCCTAATTCTTTGTCCTTGTTGATGGTCTGTGCAGATGCCAGAGGATCCATGGGTCAGAAAAAAAAGCCTGCAGACTCACCAAAGTACTTTATCCCTTATCTAAAACCATACAGGTCTTGTAGCAATCACATTTTCTAGCAGCAAACATTCATCAATTGATTTCATCCTGATTTCAATACAGGACATAGGTGAAAGCTTCAAAATATTACTTCATCTTGTCTTTCCTTTTCCTTTCTTTCTCTCTGCACTACAGTTGCCAGAATCTCTCAGCCAGCCTGGACAGCACATAGTAAATCTGGGAACTGCTAAAAAAAAAAAAAAACCAACCAACTTTTTCGTCTGGAATTTATTATTATTATTATTATTAAACATAAAAAATTACATGAACATATAATATATTATACAACATGAAAATATAAATACATTACAATATCACAATATAGACATACAAACATACATCCTAATACATATAACTAATTACATATAACATATAACTCAGTCTCCCCAATTCATTATTAATGATACTTTCTTCTAGGCCTTCTGATATAAAATCCATTCAGATACCTTCCTGTGTTAAACATTGTTTATATTATTTTATTTTATAGCCACTATCTTGTACCTTCTTAATAATTACTGTCTATCTTCTTGGATATAGTCACATTCTACTATAAATTATGTTTCCCCACTTGATGATATAATTGTAATATAAGTAAAGATCATTAATTAAACTCTTTCCATTAATTTTCACTGCTAGTTTTAAATGATCTACCTATATGTTAGTAAATCTTTTGCATTGTCTACTTTAGGTAATTTCCACAAGATTCTGAGAAAGCTTCCCAATCCTTCATATCCCATTTTGCATCATATATTTGATTTGCAAGCTTGCCTAATTCCATAATCTCAACCATATCCAGTAACCAATCTTCTAATCTTGGAGGGTCTATTTGTTTCCATTTTTTTTTTTTTTTTTGCTATCAGTATTCTTGCAACAGATATCATATATAAAATGATTCTTTGATGTTTCTTTTCCCATTGCTTTTTGTTTTTATTTAACATATTCAGTTAAAAAAAAATTCAGGGATCATATCTAGTTGTATCTTATAAATTGAGTTGGTTTTTTGTTTTTTGTTTTTTTACAAGTAAGCAACCAGTTTCCCTTGGTAAATGAATAACACTGATGGTAGAGTGACTGTTTTGAAAATCTTGTATTGTGATATACTATATTTGAGGTATTTATTAAATTAGGAACAGAGAAAAACATGTTCTAAGATATACACATTGTAATTAGGCTATAATGGACTTTCTTCAGCAACTGGAGAACTATAATTTGCTCTGGATTTTTTTCCCCGCTGCTTTATCATATGAAGTGGTCATGCCTGTACTGTTTTAATTATTCCCATTAGATTGGGGTGTGGAAAATTTACAGCCCATGGGCTTCATATAGTTCTTGGGACATCTGGATGTTTCCCCCTGTAGCTACCAGAAGCCACATAAAGCCAGAAGACACCCCCCTCCATTTTAAAAAGAATACTGGGCTGATTTTGTGGATGATGTTTTGCCCCAAGACTGGCAAAAAAGCCATCCAACCATTTTCAAATGCTTCAAAATAACAGCTGGATGTGACATTACATTACTTCTGAATCAGTGCATCCAAACATACCAAAGGACTCTGCAGGGTGGACGCCAGGGGAAAATGACCCTCACATCCAAAGGCAGACAGGCACACCCAAACAAATCTGGCCAAGAAAAGTCTGAGACAGGGTTCGCATAAGTCAGGACCAACTTGAAGGCACACAACGACAACAAAAGTGGTCAAGATTTTATTATTATTTTTAATATTTTCTTTATATTTTTGACCTAGAAAGGCACTCTGAAGGAAGGGGAACAATGGACTGTCTGGATCAAATTAAATGTAGTTTTCCTTGAAATACATAATAAATGGCTGCGGCGGAGGGGAGGGGAGACTTTTGGAACAATGGCATGAGAAGAGACAAGAGCAATAATTATTTGCCCTGCTATGATCCCAATTGGAAGCCTCCCACCCACACCTGCTATTTGCAATGTGGTTTTCCCCCTTCTATTGGCCCTGTATTTGCTTCTAACTGCAAATACCAGGTGTGGAAGGCTACTCGGATCTACAGCTCAACAAAGTCATAGGTTTAAAACACCCTCCCACCTTGTCATGGTTCCAGTCAGGACCACCTTGCCCTGCACTGGCTATTTATTTGTCATAAATCAAACACATCATACAAATTAGGTGATGAACATCATGGGGCTTTTTAGACCGCCCAAAAGGGGTGGTCCATAGTTGCCCCTTCAAGTGGCGAGATGAAGCCGAGGCTGCCGCACGGGCAGCCCCAGAGGCCTCATCCCGCCGCTTTTGGAGGCCGCGGGGAACCGGCAAACTGCCGGTTCCCAACGGCCTCCAAGCGGGGTGCAGCGGGCACTCTGGGCGCCCCCTGCACCCCGCTTCCCTCGGTGGGGCTGAAGGGGGAAAGGGGCCGCCGCCACGGCCCCTTTCTCCCTGGGTCTTTGCCGCAGCCATTTAAAGGCCGCGGCAAAGACCCGCAGCAAAAAAAGAGCTCCGCGTTGGAGCTCTTTTTTTGTGGCGCGGGAAGGGCACGATTGGCGCCCTCCTGCGCTGCAAAAGCGTCACAACGTGCGCAGCGTGTCAAAACGCTGCACACGTGATGACGCCTTTGCGGCGCCTCCGTATGGACGCCGCCATCTTTAAATGGCGGCGTCCATACGCTTTAGGCCTAGGGAGGGTGTAAAAGCTACGCCCTCCCTAACCCTAAAGGCGGGCTTTCTAGCCCTATTCACGCCTCTTTTTGCCCATCTAAAATGGGCCCATGTGTCAATTGACTGTTATAAGCAGCGAGAAAGGCTTCCAAGTATTAGAACATGGCCTGGCTCTCCCCACAATTTCAATGCTCATTTTTTGCTGCTTCAGCAGCCACCTGTTCTCTTCCTTTTGGCTGCCCTTGTAGAGAGAAAATATTTAAGGAAAAGCACCTGGAAAGTATTAACAGTAATGGTCCAAGAATAAAATTATGCACAAATGATGAGAGGGTGACGCTTAAGCAGATAATTAGGCAGCTGTTCTCAGATTTAACAAACTATCCTGAAAAGGTAGTTACTCTGCTAGAGGCAAGTGAATGTGTAGATGCACCTTTTGGCAGGCATCTCTCTATTTGGATGAAGAACCATGTGCTTAGATATTCTCCAGCACAGTTCAGACCAAATGCAGCACATGATGTGTAGCCTCCTATTTTAAAATGGGAATCCTGCCCATTGGATATCCAAGCAACCATTTCTTCTCCCAATTCCACATTTTCAGACCGGGATATCAACAAGCACTTCAGGCTCTCTTTGCATGTCTTCCATGGGATCGAGGCCAGGATGTGACAGGAGAAATGCTTAGCAGAGCTGCAAAGGTTACTTTAAAAAAAAAAAAAAACTTTACTTAGAGTTATAGTTCCAAATCCTTGCTAAGTCGTTTGTTACTGTCACTGCAGCAGTTCTTTAAAAAGAGTTCCTTAGCTTCTCATTTCTCGAAAGTATCCAAAGAATTACTTTTAATTACTTTTAAGCTGTTGCCCTGTAGTACAAACCAGACGCTCCTCCCATCCACATTGCCATTTCCTCAAGATCCACAAGACAGCATAATGCATAGCATGAATAAACCTCTTGAAACAAATGATATTCTATGGGATATTTTTCTTCTACCATACAAAGACAACACTCATTACTATAAAAGTAACTAACATGATGTAATGGAAAGTCCCTTATAGTCATGATGTAATGCAATTATGGGTTCATGCTTATGCAAAGTAATTAATTATAAATAACTATATTTAACTAATAAGTCCCAACCACTGTTTTTAAAAGCACATATTTTAGAAAAGAGCCAGTGTGGTGTGGCGGTTTGAGCATTGGGCTATGACTCTGGAGACCAGGGCTTGAATTCCCATTCTGCAATGGTAACCCATTGGATCACCTTAGGCAAGTAACACTCTCTCAGCCTAAGAGTAAGGCAAAGGGAACAAATATTTCCACGGAAAACCTGTGATAGGGTCACCTTAGGGTTGCCGTAAGTTGGGAACAATTTGAAGCCACAAAACAACACATTTTTCATTGAAGGCAACATCAAGCTAATGCAGAAGGAATGCAAAAAATGTTCGTCTGATGCTTAGTGGATAAGCAGAATTGGGTCGGGGGATGAATGGTGTGTATTGTAAAGTTTTATCCCTATCACAAAAACAGATGGCCCCTGCTCCCTACATATGCAATGAAGGAATTGATGATACAGTGCACAGAATTCCAGAACTAGTTACTATGCGCTGCGGTTTAACTCAGATCAGCTGTGTCACTCTGAATGGAACAAGACCATAGCCAAGGTGGCGGAGGAGAGGAGAGATTGCTTAACAATTTATTCCCCCAGCCCTTTTGTAGCTTAGATGTGGGCTTGCCTACATAGGTTGTTTTGTTGTTAGATGCCTTTGACGCAACCTCAGCTCATGGTGACTGAGTGAAGCAATGCCAAGCCCTTCTATCATCTACCTCACTGCTCAGATCCTATCAGCTCAGGCCAAGAGTTTCAATGAATGAGTCTATCCAATTGGCATGTGGTCTTCCTCTCTTTCTACTGCCCTCTACCTTCCCCAGCATCATTGTGTTTTCTGAGTCATCTCTTCTCTTCTCATGATGTGGCTAAAGCCTCAGTTTAGTCATTTTCACTTCCACTGAGATTTTGGTTTGACATTTTCAGTGTCCATGGAATTCCCAGGACTCTTGTCCAGCACGCCATCTCAAATGAATGAATTTTCTTCCTATCTGCTTTCTTTACTGTCAAGATCTTACATCCATGCCGGATTATGGGGAATACAATGGCTTGAACCATCCTAACTTTGGTGTTCAGCTGTATATCTTTACATTTTAGCCTTTTGTCTAGTTCTTTCATGGTTGCCCTTCCCATTCCTAATTTTCTTCTGATTTCTTACTGTGGTCTCGATTCTGATCAACGTTGACTACATTCTGAATTTTTTACAGGCTCGTTGTGTCCTGTTACATGACGCAGGGCCAGAATCCCAAATCGGGTGCAGACTGAGTCATGTCATCCGCATCTGAGTCATGTCATCCAATTTGGCCTTTCCTCCCCTCAACCTGAATTTTAAAACCTTACCTTTTGCAAGTGGCTGCCTTCCCACAACATTCCTGCAATCTGCCCACTGATGCCACTGCAGGCATGGAGTTGCCCTGAGGCCAGAACAAGGTGCCCAGTGTCAATAACATGGTTGGGTGCTTCAATGGGATCTCAGTGGTGGTGCCAGGTGACAAATAGGGATCAAGTGGGAAGGCAGCCACCTGTCAATGCTGCACAGAGTGGATGATGGGGGGAATTAGGGGAGAATTCAGGGCCAGACTACTCCAGAGATAGCCCAGAGTATACTGGCCAGTGAAGATAAGCTCTGTGTAATCCTTATGATGCCACCTTTTTCAGCAAAAGGATGGAAAGAAGCATTTTCCTCTACAGGTAAAAAAGTTGCTTGAGGGAGGTGAGAAAAGACAAGAGGATGAAAACAGTTACTGGATACCCACTCACACACAACCTGTCTTTCTTCATCTTTGGGGAAAAGCTGCAGAAGAAAGTAATGTAATTTGAGCCTGAGTTGAATGGAAACATTATTAAGCAAATGTCTTCAGGATATAATGGCATGCTGCCTAATACAGAAGAAGGGAAAAACTGAAAAGGAATCTACCTCGGGGGGGAAATGCACAGATGTTATGTAGGAAAGCTCATATTATCATCACAGCTCTTTGACCAAACCAAGCAACATTAGTTTGGCACATCAATAGGCTGTAATGAGCTTTTGAAAAATGGTGCTGTTGCTAAAGAAGTCTCATGATAAATGAAACTCATGTGACCTTCTCAAAACAGGACATGTTTTCCATTAGGAAATTAACAAAAAGGCAGGGACTCACATCAAACAGGTTATTAGGGTAGTTTCAGATTGCCCATGCTGGGAAAAGAAGAGCTCCTTCTATTCTCCTTCTAGTCATTCAAGCTACCATGATCCAACAGAGGAAGGGATGGGGAGGTGATATCTGAAAGTCTTATTGTCCCCTGCAGACTCTTGCATCACTCCACCTTTCCAAAGCAACTTTTTGGGAGTTACGGAGAGCTCGGAGGGGAATCACAAAATCACTCAGTGTTTCAGTGCTGAAGAAATACAAGGAAACTCGGTGATATGTAACAACATTGTGAGAAAATAAATGGGGGAAGTTAGTAACAACTTTCCAAGATTAAAAGTAAATGTTTGAGAAAGAAAAGAGAGGAGTTATGACTAAATAACTAATTAAGATTTCAGTAGAGAGGATAATTGATCAGAAAGAGGGTATGGATAGAGAAAAAGATGTAAATAGCCCAAGGCTAGAAAGATTGGGAACTGGAACTGGATTTTATTTAATGATGTGTTTAAGGATGTATGATGCATAATAGATTATTACGATTATATACTGTGGAGTTGATATTAGAGTAATTATAAGACTAGGATCATTAAGATGAAGAAATAATGTTATAAATGATGAAAAATGATGGGAATGTATTTTAATAACCTTAATATGGTGTAAAATTAAAAATATTGATGGATGCTAGTCTGGACCCAACCTCTAACCATGGCAAGGGTTTGTTTAGCAGCAGCAGATTAACACAGAAAATTCCCTTCTGTATTCCCCTCAATCAACTTCTTTTTCCCCACTGCTGAAAAAGTTACATTCACACCATTATCAAATATTCTATATGAGTTGTGGTCCCACTGTAGCAGTTCTACTGTGCTTCGTTCAACTAAACTCTCTTTTCTTTGCCTTAACAAGCTAAAAAACTTAACAATTTCTACACACTGGTCATAGGATTTCCTTACAGACCAAACTGCCTTTATTTCTAAGCTACAAGCATCAGGATCAATGTCATTCAGGCCCCTGGGCTCAATGAATAGTATCAGCAAACAAGGTACAATAATGCAGCAGAAATCACAGGCTGGTCTTCTTCTCCAGCATGTAAAGGACTGGATTGCTACAGGGGAAATGAGGCAATAGACTAAAACAGAGGAACATGTAAGTGACACTGTATGCGCATCTAGGGACAAGAATTCGCTGCAGGGCCTATTCATTAGCATCGTGAAGTATGAGACTATCAGGGACAGTCCAAGTACATCACATATCAAAAGGAGAAGTGTCGGCACAGTTGTAGCAATTTGCAACAAGGCAATAGTCATATTGGTTGTGTGGCAGATCACTTAAACCTATTCATTTCTTCATCTGAATTTTTAACACTAACTACCTTGGTTGTGTTCTGTTATGTTGTCTTTCTACTCCCATTAGGTCTATCAAAGAGGGGGAACATGACCAGTCCTTTTATCTATGGGAGAACACATGCATTCCTCATGGGAATATAACGACAAAATTGGAAGTGACAAAAAAGGAGAGCATAATTGTCAAGAAAATGTGTGGGAAAACTAATTTTTCTTTGTCTTTCTATGTATCTCTTTATCTCTTACACATGTACACACATGCACATGATAATGCCATTTGAATTAATTTAATGTATTGGGGCAATACAGATGAACGGCTAAAAGCCGCCCCTGGATGCCCCTCTAGGCAGCTCCTTTTTTTCTGGCATCATAGGGCTGCGATGATACATCTGTACACTGCACCACACCTGCGCAGCTGTGGTACCATGTGGAGGGACGCACACACCTGCAGTGATAGAAGGGCTGGGCGTGTCTGGACACCTAGCCCTATTTAGCCCTAATTTTGGCCCCAGGGCACCACAAAGCGCCTGACTATACCAGCCCTTAGTTTGTCAAGATAATTCTACATTTGATGAGTAAGGAGCAAAACAAATAGACAGGAAAAAGCAGCTTGAAGCTGCATTTTCCGAAGCCGCGTTGAAACCCCAACACACCACTCACTCCCAAGGCACCTGGAGTGCGCATGTCATAACTGTAAAACATGGCTTCAAGCTGCACTGCTGGGTACTTTTTTTTACTGTTCCCCCCACCATCTCTGTGCACCTTCGCAGGAGCAAAGCACTGGCAACTGCCATCCCTTTGGATGACCATCCCTGTGAACCTGCAAGCATTCGCATGTGCAGTGCTTCACTGGGACAAGGCATCAGAACAGAGGTATGCCTATGCAGATGCTGGCAAGGTACAATCATGCAACCCTTCACCCCCTTTCACCTCATACCCCCTCTGTGACTGTCTGTTTTGTGTATGTTGTACTCATTTCCATGAGAGGTGTCACGGTTTCTCTTTTGGGCATGGCCAACTGCTTGGATATGGCAGCTCTGTCCCTTTAAATGTGCTCCTGTGACAGAGTGTTTACATGCAAAATTGGGGTTAGGGTATCAAAAGAGCACCCCCTTAGAACCACCCTGGTCTCGTTGCATTTATAAGTACATGGGAAGGTACACACTTTCCAGGAACAAGCAGAAAAAACAGCTCCTTTTTAGTCTGGCTTTTCTCCCCATAGTGCAGCTTGGATATGCTTTTCAGCTGGCTTCAAGGCACGCAGCGTCTAAATGCCCCACTTCAAAGCCAGCCAGAAACCTGCTTATTTTGACTGTCTGTATCACCCCTAAGTCTGTCATGGATACAGCATTCATAAGTATTTATATTTAGGTGAGACGTGTAAGACTTGTGTTACAAACTTTGACAGCCTTTTGGATTGTTCAGATAAATTATGGCAAAGAAGGAGGACACAAAAAGCATGATGAACATTTACATCATCCTTTTTTTTTTTTTTTTTTTTTTTTTTGGCTTTCAAAACTTTTACCTTTCTTCCATAACACTTTTCTTCTAGCTTGGTAGGATCGATGGACTTCCCGTGCAGTCTGCTATCAAGGCACCACCAGATCAACCCCCAGACTATCTGAACCCATCCTGGGGCTATTGGTCTGCATTGTCCAGGCTATTTGACATTCTTACCTCATAATGCTAAACAGTAGCTTTCAGAAGCTTTTTCTTCTGACTACCATAAAGTTAGTGTCCTTTATAGCTTTTCACATGATTCTGCAAATACGTATACTGGTGAAACAAAGAAATCTGTGTAATTTATTGGAACTTGCTTGTGGGGAAGATTTAAAAATATTGTTTATGGATGGGAAACACACATTTGTTTGAAGTTCCTTTTTTATCAGCAGAATAGAATCTAGCTCATTATGATGCTGCTAAGATAATGAAAAGATTCAACATGTTTATCACTAATAGTACTCCTGTTTTATAAGACTTTGTGCTTGAGTAAACATGATAGAATTATGATTACAAGTAAGATCCAAAGCATTATATTGTCTTAGTATTTTAAATGTAGACACTATCTTGAATTAAGTGTGTACAACCTGAGAAAATTGAAATCCGATTTTCAAGTTTTATCATTCATAAGATCTGACAGCTGTTATAGAGTGAATACCATACATGTGAGAAACCGTCCTTTTTATGAAGAAGCATCATTTGAACTTTGGCTTACTGATCTTTTTTAAAAAATCTAACAGTTTACAATTTGGCCTTGCCAGTTTATCTTGCCTTTTAATCAACCCATCAGTTGTTTCAGGATGCTCAGATTTCATGGTGGATTAAGTAGATCAATCAAGTGACTAACTGCATTACTACTGAGGTCAACCATATTTGATCTGTTTAGTAGTATTTTCACTTTGCCTGAGAAATCTGAAAGTTAAGGGAAAACATCTTTAAACAACTCTTTCAATAGTTTTACAGAGGACTGTGCATGTAACTTAAAGGAGGTAACTTAAATGTGTCACCATTGCGTATGCCACCATTTTAAACTTGCATGCAAAGACATATGCAACAACCATGTTTGTGTTTAATGGTTAAATTAAAGGGGGGGGGGATAAGTTCTGGCTCTGTTCATAGGATCATAGAAGGGGAGTCATGGGCCAGAGGGTCTGTCCCCCTTCTCAGTGCAGGATCTCCAGCTAAAACATCTCAAGCAAGTAGCTGCCCAGCCTCTTTTTGAAGGCATCCAAAGAAGGAAACCCCACCACCTCTCTAGGCAATTGGTTCCATTCCCAAACTGCTTTTACTGTCAAGAATTTCCTTCTAACATTCAACAGAAATCTACTCTTCTGTAACTTAAAACCATTAGACCTGATCCTACCCAGTGGGACAGGAGAGAACAGACCTACCTCCTCCTCTCTGTAACAGCCTTTGAGTTATTTAAAGAGTACAATCATGTCACCTCCTCACCACACTGAACACGCCCAGTCGCTTCCACTTTTTCTTATGCATTTTGTTCTTCATGCCTCTTATCTTCCTTCTTGCACTTCAAACCTCCTCCAACTTGTCTATATTATTTCTAAAATAAGGGGCTCAGAACTAAACACAATACTGCAGATGAGCAGCACAGAATACTTATTATTATTATTATTATTATTATTATTATTTATTCCCCTCAAGTGGGACTCTATGCTTCTATTAATGCAAGCTAAAAAGCATTTCCCTTGTTTGCTGCAGCATCACACTGATGACTCCTGTTTAATTTATGAGCAACAATAATCCCAAAGTCCTTTTCACATATAGTACTGCTGAGCCGTGTACTCCCCATCTTATGCCTTTGGTTTTTGTAGAATTTTGCATTTGTCTGTACTGAATTCCATTTTATTAATGTCTACCCAATTTTCAAGCTTATCTAGGTCCTTTTGAAGTCTGTCTTTGTCTTCCAATGTGTTCGCCACCCCTCCCAGTTTTGTGTTGTCTGAAAACTTCATAAGGATTCCCTCCACCTTATCATCTAATTCATTCATAGATCTCTTTCACATCACAAGGAGTTCAGGGGACAGTATACTCTATGTCCGTGGCCAGCCCTGCCATTAAACAAAGCAAAGCAGTCACCTCAGCTGGTAGGATGCTGGGAAGCAAAAGGAAGGTGTTGGCGGAAAGAGCATCACCCATCTAGCAAACCTGCTATCTTTAGACGTGATGGCAGATGCTCTCCCAGTGCAAAAGAAAGATTCACCTGAGAGGTCAACTACCATCCACCCAGCCTCTGCAGATGGAAAAGGAGGATATTTATCTTATTTGTGTACTTGTCTTGCCATCAAAACCTAGAATCTAAGATCTATAAGCAACCCTAACATTGAAAGTATAAGCAAATAGGTTAATGAACTAACTTTTCCTCTCTCGCCTGTAATCCTGTTAATAAACTGCCCTGTTGTTTATGTTCACAGTGGAGGGGCAATTTCTTGTTTAGCGCTCAAAATAATTTAGGACCTTTATATATAATATTCCAGAAGAGTTCTTGCCTTAAAAAAGCACAGTTTTATTTTTATTTCCTTAAGCTGCAAGCTAAAAGGCTATAGCAAATATCAATATATAGAAGTTGCTCTTTCACTGATCAGCAGACTCTTCCATCCTCTGGATAGTGAAAAAAAAAATAGATTAGACACTCCCTCCAAGTGTGATGAAAATGTCTTGTTTACATATCCTTTGCTTTGAGAACAAAAGCTTTGGAATTACATTCCTTCAAAGCAATTTCCACCATCTGTGTGAATGCCTGGTCATCATCATCCCTGGCCACATTCCAGATTTCATCCAAAGAAAATCATGATAAGAACTGTGATGGTGGTCAATTCTTTTATGAATCTAAATTGAACATAATGGAGATTACCTTGATGGAATTTGGGGGGGGGGGGAATCCCCACAGAACACTTCCTTTGTAACAGATGGATAGTATACAAGGAAGGCAGTTCAGATAATCAAATACACTTAATTTCCATACAGACAGCTTCCACAACACAAGAAGATACAAAGCTGGAAGACTGCATCATAGTCCAGATTTATTCCCTTATATTGGCCAATATAGGCAATAACCAATATATGTATATCCCACGAAAGATAATGTTACAATGTGTACACAATCTAATGAACAGAGCAAACATCTGAAACTATGGTAGGAACATAAAAAGAGAATAATAGATCAGTCCATAGACCTTTTTAGTCCAATGTTCTGTTCCCACAATAGGAAACTAAATATTTATGGGTAACCCACAAAACATAACAGGAAACTAAAATGCTCTACTATTGTTTTTATGCCTAGTAACTCATATAGGAAGTAAAGCATACAAACATCTTAATTTATCAACATGTGTGTGTGTGTGCACACTCACACACACACACACAAAATCTCTTTGATCTTTACTGTACATCAAAAAAAAAATCTAACAATCCCAGACTTTTCCAGTATATACTAAGTCCTCTAACATTTTCTTTTTGAAGGATAACATAGTTCAAAAGTTATCCCAGACTAGCTCCAAATAATTTAACAAATGGGAAGCAGATAAGTGATTAAATGAGATTATCCACAGCACGTTGAATAGGATGATGTTACAATTATTATTTCTTTTGCATTATAGATAATAGCATTGGTACAGCACAAACACAGCAGTGTTTACTGAAGTGGAATGGGCAGATGAAGAGGCCCCCAAAAGCATTCTTGGACTTCCTTTCACACCCACATACTTACACCCACAATCATTCTCAAAAGCCAAGGACACAAACATTACACACAAATAAGTCTATTCATAAATTGAATACCACTCTGTAGACTCCTTACTTTACCTGAATCTGTCCTTTGTATTTACAGTTTATTCTCATCATTAGCAAGTTTGGATCATGATCACTCATGAAAGAAAACTAAAATAGGCCTAGAAAGGAACCAAATAATGTCTTCCTACAAGCATTGCATAAAGAGTTGCTGTTGTTGTGTGCCTTCAAGTCACTTCTGACTTATGGTAACCATAAGGTGAACCGATCACAGGGTTGTCTTGGTAGGATCTGTCAATAATAATAATAATAATAATAATAATATTTTATTTATATTTCCCACCTCTCCCTGTGGATTGAGGCGGGATTACAACATATGCAAACAATACATACAATACATATGCAAACAAAACAATACATTGCCTTCTCCTGCCTTCCCCTGAGAGGATACTTGCCTAAGGTCACCCAGCAGATTTTCCTTGGCCAAGCAAGAAGTTATAGCCTGGCCTCCAGAGTCATAGTCCAATGCTGAAACTACTACACCATGCTGGCTCTCAACATACTCACACATAATCTCTTTGATCTTTACAGTACATCAAAAAATTACATTTTTGTGCATTCAGATATGTATGTACCTACTCACTTTTGATATTTCCAACCCCAAACCCCACTGACAATGGATACCAGGGATTTAAATCTTGACTTAATTCATTCTTGCATGAAAGAACAAGTGTTTTCTTCTTACTAGGCAAAATTATAAGTTTTGTGCACTTTTGATGGTTTTTCACACGTTAAGATTTTTTTGTGAAAAATTCAGCTCTGGTAAAAAAAATCAGCAAAAATTTGAAGTGTGAGCAAAGGAAAATGGTCAGAAAACTGTACAAACTGTATTTTTTTTCAGCATTAACTTTGTGTGAAACCCAAGGGTTTTTTTACACAAATGAATTATTCACAAAAACGTGTGGAAATATCTCACAGTGGTTGATCGTTTTCTTGTATCTCATGGTGTTGAAATGTCATTTTGTGTTGAGCACAAGAACACTTGTGGGTTTGTTGTTGTTTTTTTACATCCTTAATTCATGGCAGTTTATGCAATGTCGGAATATAAAAGTCCACAAATCACAATATTATTTTCTAGGCAGGAAATGCTATTTTCTCCCAAAAGCCATGCATACATTTTGTGCAGAATGTGTTCCAAAATGCGGGTAGTCTTCAAGAACTGCACACTTTCTTACAACAAAGGGAAAATTACTAGGATTACTTGTTGCTTCGTTCAAGAACAAAATTAGCGAAGAACTACATCCCAATTATTTTTGCATTTCACTTTTCCTCCCAAACACAGTGGGCCTGAGCAGATGGAGCGGGAAAGCCAGCTTAACTCTGGAGCTTCCCAATTTGCAGAGAAAACCCACTGTCCACCCAACCAGCTCCCACAGGGGGCTGAAAACACAAGGCCATGATGTCCCACACCGCCCCCTTTCATCTGAAAGGTCAGACCTGCCAAACAAGGTATTCACAGGTACAAGCTGTGCCATACCATTATTTTTCCCTGCCATCCCAATACATGTGCACATGCACACAGACATGACAGCAGCAACCACCTACTTCCTCTCTCATTCTGCCCACCTATCAGCCCATTCAACACCCTGCACAACTAGTCATGTGGCTGCCCACTCAACTGCACAAGTGATCAACCACTCATAGGGTGCATCATTGCACCCAGTGATACATAGACATAACACATGTAATCCACATGGGAAATGTACAGTAATTGTGGTGTCACTTCACAGATCTTTCCAACTAGAAAACTGAATTCTTTAGGACTCTAGGCAACAGAGACTCCACTGTGCTGGGGAGGGGGGCTGGCCCAGTTTTGCTGCTGCTTCTTCTATCACAATCTTCAAACCTGTTGTGAGGTAGAAAGCACTCGAGTTGTTGTGCCTGTCAACTCTGACACCTTGCCTACTAGAAATCCAGACACACGGTCTTCTTTGGATCCTGTTGAGGCTGGATGAAAATTTGGTTTTGGTTCATTCTTATTAAAATTTCTCAAAGAACTGAAAATGTGATATTTGGGGTGACAGGAATGTGAAAACCAAGACTGACAGATTTGTCCATCTAACCAAAGGCTTTGAGACCTTCACTCTGAAAAATCTGGATTTGAATCCCTACATACTCAGCCATGTTATTGTTTGAATTAGAGTTACCGCCTCTCTTTTTTGGAGAGGCTCCTTATCTTGAAAACAAATTTGTCTTGTGCCAATGGGACAGGATTTTGATTCAAAGTTTTCCTTTGAAGAATTTACCAAAATTTGCAAATTTCTTCATATTCAAGAGGTAAAGAACTTGAATTTAAAAGAAACAAACAAACAAACCCAAATGTGGGAGAGACAGTTTTCCCTTCCTAGATGTTGTTTGTTTGCCTTCTCTTGCCAGCTGGTTGGGTTTTTAAAAGCCATGTGAGAGTCCAGGCAACTGCAGCATGAGAAAAAAAATGACTTACCTATTACAGAGCAGAAAATTATGTCTCTATTACCGTCAAAGGAATCCCAAACACAGACACACCCTACAGATTTTGCTGCTGCAGTGTGGGCCAATGGTAACCAAAATATCCCAAGTTATAATAGGTCCAAGACAGACCACCCAAAAATGGGGGTCTGGAGGCATCTGTTTTAACTCTGGAGGGACGTCACAGCAGCCAAACCGTGTGATGTTCCTCCAGAGGTTTAAAAAAAAAAATAGAACCTGGTTCTTCTGGGTTCTTTTTGCAGTGCCCAGCTTATGTCACAAGTGCGCCATTGGCTGCCATGTTGCCCACCACTGTGACACATTAGGGTTCCAGAGTGTGTGGTTGCTGCACACTCTAGAATTCTAGTATCACCGCCACTATGCTGCTTTTGGGCCATCTGTCTTGGCCCATAGTGTACAAAGGTCTTTGTTCTTCATGTCTTTTCATAATCTCTGTGAAATGCCTGAGATGAGTTATTTAAGATCCTTTCTTTCTTTTGCTCTCACCAGGCAAAAGACCTTTTTATTTAAGCAGATCTTTGGTTCTTAACTTGTAGTAGTGAAAAGGAAAATTAATGGCGGGGGGTGTTGTGTTTGTGCCTTTTAACTTTGTGTTTTTAAGAGAAATGTTTGCTTTTTAACTTTTGTACTATTACTTT
This sequence comes from Urosaurus nigricauda, assembly GCA_034509955.1. Classification (NCBI taxonomy): domain Eukaryota; kingdom Metazoa; phylum Chordata; class Lepidosauria; order Squamata; family Phrynosomatidae; genus Urosaurus; species Urosaurus nigricauda. The sequence goes on from JAOEGL010000003.1 coordinate 177,465,407, forward strand.
TTTCAAGGTCTACTTTGTATTAACATGTTGTAAGCTCCCGGTACTGGGAGAAAAGCTGGATATAGATGAAGTAAATAAATAAATACAGTACATTTCATACTCAAACTTTTTCTCAGTATGAGACCCAAGGCAGTTTACATTAAAACAGAATGCAGCTAAAAACCAGTCATAGGCTGCATCGGCACAGAATAATCCTGTTTGACACCACTTTAACTGCCATGGCACTATCCTGTGGAATTCTGGGAAGTGTAGTTTGTTGCAGTACCAGAACAAACTACACTTCCCAGAATTCATGGCTCTATAGCCATGGCAGTTAAAGTGGTTAGATTGAACCAGAGTAAAAGAAAGAAACAAAAGCCATTAAACTATCCTATTAAAAACAACACTAATATAAATCGACGTGAAAGCATTTGAAACATAACAATAAAAAATACAACAAATGCATCCCATTAAGGGTGCATCTACACTGCAGAAATAATCCAGTTGGACAGCTCCATCCTATGGAATCCTGGGATTTGTAGTTTTGCAAGGTCTTTGGCCTTCTCTTGCGAAGAGTGCTGGTATCTCACAAAACCATAAATCCCAGGATTCTGTAGGATTGAGCCATGGCAGTTAAAGTCAAAATACATTATTTTTTACAGTGTAGCTTCATCCTAAGAGATACCTTGCTGCTACCAGGAAATAACCTAAAACCTGTGTAAAGCAAAAGTGAAGTGAAAGGAGACCAAGGAGAAGGTCAGCCTAGCCTCCAGTGAGAGGAAGTTCACAAAGATAGTTTGGACAAAAGCCATATGGGTCTTTGTAGGTTAAAATCAGTGCATTTGTAGTTGCACCTAGAAATGATTTAGTAGAAAGTATATAACAAGGGAGTCAAATATCCCTTGTAATAGCCCTGACCAACAGTCTGCCTACAACAATTTGGGCCCACTGAAGTTTCTCAAAGTTTCCAAAGGCAGTCCCAAGTAGACTGTTTCACACTAATCCAAATAGGATGGAATCAAGATATGCGTCACCATGCCAGATCAAACATCTTTGGGAATGGGCATATATGATGCTCAATAAACTAATGCAAGTTATGACCCACTTAGACCCACTTTTTGATTTTCAGGTTTAGTTCTGAGGCCTCATGTAGCAGAAGACATCACTCAGTTTAAAATTGCTACAGAAAATGAGAAAGGAGATTTTGGTTATGGTGTAGTGCACCAAATTGCTTTTAGCCATCTGCTTCTTCATTTTGAATCATGGTTTGTACTTGACTGAATCACTACCAGGCTTTAATCTCAAAATGTTGTAACATATATTGGACAAACATCAAGTACACAACAATTTGCATGAAAGAACCTTTCCCATCTGCTACTAGAAATCTGGATGGAGTCTCACTATTGTCTTTTCTACTTATGCTCTTTTTTTATTCATGGTGCTTTGAATAGAGAACACATCATGTTTTAGGTTTAAAATTTTAAGAACTCCAAATGCAAAGCCCCTGAGAGAAAGGCATTCAAATAGAATCCTGTAACTGGTATACTCATTCTGTAGTTATTCATTGGGGATGATGGAAGTTGTAGTTAGAGATCAAGAAAACCTGAAAGTTTTAATTTTTCATGGTTTAACTTTGTGTACGCTGCATTTTCTCACTGTGAAAGTGACAATAGAAATGTAATTTTTTTTTTTCAAAAGGAAATTGAGACTTCATGCTCCATTTGCTCCAGCCAAATTTAGAGAAGTACTGCTATTCTCAGCTATGTTCTTCCTGCGTGTCATACAGAAGCATATCAGGTCAGAAAGGTATCAGCCATAGTTCAGCACAGAAATAGTTAAATATGACAACCAGACTTTTAATACTTAGGCATTCAAATCCCTTTGCCTGGATAAACAAATCTGTTAGCTTCACCCACCCACCTTCCAAAAAAAAAAAAAACACCCTATAATCTTGCATTCCCAAGTGTTAAGAAATCTGCAAATTTTAAAGAATGAACTGACATTACTCAGCCATCTTTAATTGTGGTCCAATATATATGGAGGAGAATACATTCATGACGGCTGCCTTGGGTCATGGGCGGAATTTGAAAAACCTGTTTTGTTCACATGTCCCAGAAGTCCCATGGCAACATATATATAGGATGGACTGGTTGGTGGATTCTTTAAGTTGTCTTCCAAAAAATAATGCTACTAACCTCTGCTCAGAGGTGGCTAAAGAATAGCATGACTGCCTAGTCAGTATTTGTTAATTTCTAGACTATAAGAGGAAAACCTATTTTCCTACTGCAACCAAAGAAAACCAGGCTGGTGGTGACCTCCCAGAGGACCTTTTCAGCTGCCACTCCAAAAATATGGAATAACCTGCCAGAGCAGATCCGCCATATAATATCGCTGGAGACCTTCAAGAAGGCAATAAAGACGGATCTCTTCCAGCAGGCCTTCCCTAACTGGCCTCCTCAGACTTTATTACCCCCATCGGATTTTTCCGATTTTATTGTGAATTTTAAAAAATTGCTATTTTAGATTATTGTTTTTTATGCTGCATTGTATTGTTATTTGTTGTTTTTGCTTTTTTTGCTGTTCAACACAGGGAGAGGCATACAAATAAAATTATTATTACTATTATTATTATTATTATTATTATTATTATTATTATTATTAAACTCAGAGGGTGAGCACCCATGGCTTTCTGTGTCTAGAATCCACAGCCATTCGTCATTGGCTGCCATGGCCCAGGGAGTTATCAGGTTGGTCATGCCAACTTGTTCTCCTTAGCCACCTCCAGATACAGTATGGCATGGGCCTTTTCTTTTGGGCCTTGAATTTGGCCCCTGGGTCCATGTTCTCACTGGCTAAACTTATTTCATGTTCTTTCTCCAAAGACACGGTTATTCTGGGAAAAGCCCTACACTTGATTTCAGATCTTGCTGTATGTGATATCCTGTTTCTATCTAACTCAATGAACACATTTCAGGGATGAAACCAGAAAGAGTGTATTGACAGTCAATATCAGCACAGAAGCAAATCATTGCCAGATCTGAAATAGTAACTTAAGTTTCATTTGTATAACCCCCTTGAATTCTCCTTCTTTCCTCCCACAGTCTTCCCCACATCATACCGGTCAACAACGTGGCCTTGGTTCTCACACAACAATCCCTGGTAGCTGATCATTCCTCCTCATACTCTCATGCTCTCCACATGGCTACAGCACAGCTAAGCAGGTCTCACTTAACATGGCAGAGAGTTATAAAGGGCAATTCTGACATAGATAATATGTCATGCATACATCACAATTCACTACTGGTTTCCATAAATGTTCATACGCAAGGGAAGAATAGTTTGACCTGCAATTTCAGGAGCAAAGTTCATGGCAACACCAGATTTTCTCCATTATTCCACATTGCACAAGATCTTCATTAAATGGAGTAAACTTGTATGTCACTTTACCTTGTCTATTTGCAGTACCAAAGCAATCCATGCAGAAAAATATAATAAAGGAAGTCAAAGGCAATTAATTTTAACCTGGACACAAAGTGAATGATTTAAGATGTTAGAAATCTGAAGCTTATTTCCTGTGCCACAAAGATTTCTTAGTAGGCCTCTTGATAGAAACATAATAGCTATCTTGCATGTAAAATTAAATGCTTTAGCTTAGTTGATCTGATTATCTTTTTCTAATCCCATAAAGGTCACTGTTATCTTGCTAAAACCATATTTCCATAATTTGTTTTCCCATAGTACATCAAGGGTCAGGGTTTTGTACACAAGTGATTAACATTTTAAAAGCTTTGAAAATTCTGTTTCTGTAAGATGTGGAAGTACTTTTGATAGCATATTTAATTTCTTAACATTTGAATAATTAAGTTTTTTTAAAAAAATCTAAATGCCCAGTTATGTGCTCAAGCAATTTACTAAACCAACACCTAACATCTTAAAATAAAAAAATATTCTTCTTCCATGAAAAGCATTGACACGTTTAATCTTTTAACCCCTTACTCATAGTGTCAGAGATTGACACATGTACATATTCACACATATTAATTAATGCCATACTATAAAAAAAAACTTGGCATTTCTCATCAAATGTATGATTCTCACAACACACATTTTGATAATTCCATATGTTAAATCAAAGCATTACATGCGAATAACTTATTTTTATTTACAGCACTTCTTCTGTTGCTAGGGAAATTATGTTCATGCTATCTTTTACCATCAAGGCTCATGAGAATGGATTGCAGCATCCACAATCCTAGACAGGAAATAACTATAATGTAATTTACCCCAAGAGAGGTCTGACTGAACCAATGTAATTAATTGTATTGATTTGATTTGAGAGTGTTTGAAGTGTTCATAGTAACTGAGGTACAAAATTCTATAATGTCCACTGGCAAACAATACAGGATTATTTTTATGAAAACAGCACCCCTGGGCTTCACCTGTTTTTGGAGCCCTCTTTTAACTGCTAGAATTGATGGCATTGTGCATGAGGATACTTGATCCTGGATGAATGCATTGACCTGGCCTTCATAACAGGGACTGGCTGGAATTACTCAGAGCTTAAAAAGAAAAATGCACAGCTCTACTTGCCTCTGTGTAGCAGCAGGCAAGACATGAGGAGCAGAGAAGCAGCATTGCAGTGAGAGTGTAAATATTCAACTATTTCCTTCTCACATACAAGGATGAATAATTTCCACAGTTTTCTCTCAGCTGTGGGGAAAAAAATGAATATTTCTGTTCAGTTTATGCCAAGTATTCTTGCATACAAAAGTATTTCAAGAAGTTATTCTGTGTAGACACAAACAAGGTTGTTGTTGTTTTTTTTTGGGGGGGGGCATTCTCTATGTATTTAAATAAAGCAAGGATTCTGTTTAAAACAACAACAACAACAACAACAACAACAACAATTTTGGAGGGGAAAACAGTTACCAGGAACATATATTTGGTGTAAAATAATAATATAATAATAATAAATGTTATTTTGCACACAAAACATCAGTTTTTAACCATGGCCCAAACTTGTTTCCAGAAAGCGTTTTTGCAGAAAATGGGGGTAGAATGGGAATAAGGACACATTTTTGTGCAAAAAAACACTCTTTCCAGCAACACCCATAGGTTTTTCTTTTAAAATCATGGTTTTTGTGCAAACTCACATGTGTAATAATTTCCCAAAACACTTTTGAATGCCAAAATACCATCCATGTTATTATGCCAAGACAGAGAGGCTAGCCAGACACTGGAATTTATCACATGGGAGGAATTTCTCTCAATTGCGAATGGAGCCAATTCGCAATTACATAAATTTGCTAGTTTCGTGAATTTATATGAAATCTGATTGCGTTTGGAATGCATTCAGAATGACTTCCCATTTCCCGAAAATGACCCCCCATTGCCCGAAATTGCGTCGCATATTCTAATACGCAATTATGTGAAACCCCATGACTGCGTTCGGAATGACTTCCCATTGCCCGAAATTGTGTGAGATACACTCATTCGCAATAACGGGAAATCCCGTGATTGCGTTCGGATTGCCATTGCATTATACCCCCAAATTCCATCATATGATAAGCTCCAAAATGTAGCAAAGTAAAGTAGATGGTATACTGATCCCAATGGCTTCCAGACCAGCAAATGTTCAAGCAAAACATCAAGCTGTGAGTGTCTGGTAAGCACCTGGCAAGTCCTACCGCATCAACCAATCTGTGAGATAAGCCACAACAGTCTGCTGAAGGTGGGGCAGCCTGCATATGCCCAAATTACTGATTCTTCCTCCCCTAATTATCTAGCCAACCCAGGGCTTCCCTCCTACCAACTTAACACATGCCCTATGTCCCTTTTTTCTTTCCAAACCTGCCAATTGTGACAAAGCAATGTGAGCAATCAGACCGATAGTAACAAAACAACAAAGTAATACCAACAAAGCCAAGAAATTGACGGTGCACAAGAATACCCCATGTGGAGTGGGGAGAAACTCCAGGGAAAGCAAAAAGCCGATGCTACAACAAAATGGAGGGGGATTGTTCCCAGCCCCCAAAGGCATTCAGATGCAGCCTAGAGATTCTCAAGGAAGTTAGTTGCTGCATTTGCATTGAAGGCTCACCAAAAATGGCTGCTCGTCATGCTTGTAGGCCTATGTATTAGGTTGTCTAAACTCCCTGGAAGTCCAGCAAGATCTTCCCCAAGATCCAGCACAAGAATCATACATGATCTAATTCAAAGTCCCATGATGGCTATGCCATTGGGGAATTCAGGCTCAGACCTAGCCGAGAGGCCACTCAGAGTGACCCGGGAACAACTAGTGTATATTAATTCTTCCAATAGTTTGCCATGTCTAAGGGCCTGAGAAAATGGAGGGGGAAATCTCACTGCCCTCCAGGGTTTCCCAGTTTTCAGGAATAGCCCACTTTCCACACCACTCACTCCAAGAATGGGACAAACACCTATAGACAGTCCATACTGCCCCCTTTTTCTGAAAGGACGGGCCTGCCAAAACTTGGCATTGTACCACGCCATTATTTTTTTCTGATCTGATCTGATCTGCCCTAAAGGCAAAGAGAACTTAGATGGCTACATCCTCCAACACACAAATACACACACACAAACACACACATAAAATCAAGTAAGACATGGAAGGCATTTTGTGCCATGTTTTAGGTCCTTCTGGATTATTCTGGATCCACAAGTGGCCCCCTTTTTTAAAAATAGAAAGTGAGCAGAAGTCATTTGTGAGCAGAAGTCAAAAAGCCATACTCTTGGGCTTAAATTGCTGCAAGGCAGGCAAAAATATTTCACAAATGCCCCCATTCTGCATAGAGGATGTTTAGAGGCATTTTGCGGCAAAAATTTTATCTCTGGGAGCAAAGAAAAATGACCCTAGAGTTACATGTTGCCAATAGACCACAGTCATCCTAGCTCCACTTTACAAATTTAAAGTCACATTGTTGCTATAAAAACATAAAATAAATTATATATAAGTTGGCTTGGCAGAGAAGTATTATGTTTAATATATTAAAGGTAGTCTTTTCAGGGAGGAAAGCCAAAAATTGAATTTACTTTTAAAAATTGTATATATTTCATTACAAATGGAGCTATAAGGTCCTGAACTATAAGTAATCATGGAACTATAAGAGCTCTCTTTGCTTTTATCAGTTTATGAGGACCTGACTAATCAACATCATCATTCCTACCATCCAAAATAAAAACAGAAGAAACCAACAATAGCAAGACAAAGAAAATTATTTTATTTCCTCTAATTCTCTGTAGAGGACATAAAACATTTGTTCCTATCATCTTGCAAGAGATGGGTAGCTTCTCACGCCAGTTGCTAAGATCTTATTTGCTAGGAGTTTTGCAAACTTGATAAGTAGGGATTTAAACTGCTAATCTAGTCCAATACAGAATGGCACCATTGTATGATCACTTGTATGTAAAATGGTCACACTGAGTGCTTCATCACATTAGTTTCCTGGATTTTCAAGGCAAGTAAACTTTTCTTCTGCTACTACTATGGACATCCCTAACACTACATTCTGACTCCTGTTTGCAACCTGAGAGCCAGCCTTTATGACAGTGTAATTTAAGATCAAACTCCTTTGATATTTAAAGTATCACTATCATGTCCCTGTGGTCACAACCAGAATCGAGCCCAACAGATCCATATGGCAGAATGCATATGCCCATGGATCACTATACACATGACCCTTTAGTCTGAAAAAATCCAGCTGGTTGGGCCACTTGTTTTATATTTACTGTAGCACTGATCCCAAGGAGCCAATTTCTTGGACTTTATGGCTTGCACTCAATAAAGCTAATCAATTTAATTATTTGCATTCCAGAGACTATCTGTGATAACAGAGTATTCAAAATACCTTATTTAAAATGGGAACTAAATTTACTAATAAAAAATGCTGTTCCACTCCAACATCTCTGTGATTTGCATATTGGTGAGACATAAAGCTGTCTAAAAGGTGTTGTCATTGTTGTGTGCCTTCAAGTCATTTCTGACTTATGATGACTCTGAAGTGAACCTATCATGGGGTTTTCTTGGCAAGTTTCTTCAGAGGCAGTTTGCCACTATCATCCTCTCAAGCTGAGCAAGTATAACTTCCCAAGGTCACCCAAGCTTTACATGGCTGAGACAGAATTCGAACCCTGGCCTCCATAGCTGTAGTCCAATGCTGAAACCACTGCTGTACCTCAAACCCATTTCATTCATGATCCTGCTTTCCTGTTATGTGCCTATAATAGTAAACAAGAAGAAATATAATTGATCTTTTTCTCCGGGAGTTTCACTACCTGCTTGGCACTTTGAATATAAAGCATTCAACGGCTCTGCTGCAAATATAAGTTACATGTAACAATTCAGTGCTGAAGGTTGACAAGATGAAAAATAATCAAGGGAAGCTCAAAGTCTAGACATGAAGGCTACAAGCAGTCGTACTTTCCTCAGCATGCAACTGTTGACATGACAATATCCTAGACAGTTTCACACATTCTGCATCTGTTCATCCACAAAATTGCTGAACATTGCCATTTTGAAAAGATGTTTCCGACATCAGGGGCTCTTAAATGCTTTTGTTCCCAAAGCTTTATAGTAGAAAGTCATTGTATGCAAACTGGTTAACATTTATAACACTGATCACCTTTTTGGTAAATCACTAGAAGTTACCAAAACAGTATTAACTGTGTTTGAACCACAACAATGACTGCAGTCAAGATATATGACATTATTATGGCTTGATTTTGTTTTTAAAAAATGCTTCCAGTCAGGATTTTGGAAGAAGAAGAATATAATTAAGATGGCTTTTAATTTATTTTTTTATTTTACTAGCTTGGGGTCACTAATGAGGTTGTAATATCTCTCTAATTGTTGTTGTAAAAATTTATTTGATTTCTTATACGAAAAAGAAATTCAAAGTGTTTTTCTGTAATTAAAATTTATGGTAGTCTAAAAGACTGAATGAATTCAAATGAATGATCTAACATAAAATGGCATCCCATAACAAACCAGAGACCATTGGCATTAATGTCAATATTTAGCATTTTCCACTTGCTGATATTGATCAGAATCCTATTGGGGTGTTACACTGGTGTAACACCTTATTATGCTGGCAGTTGTACTTTGTGAAATATCCAGTACCCTCTTCTGCAGACGGTTCTTCATTTGCCCACAGCACCATGATCTGGCTTAATGGTAAATCCAGAATGCTGACACAGCTTTTCCAAGCCATGACCTAGAATGGCCACTGGAAAAATGGCTAAGATGGTCATCCAGAATATTGCATAAGTGTGCAAGTGGGTTTTTATGCTTCACTAGTATTGACCATCACATTTTCAGTTTACTTGGCAACAAATGGTCTCTAAGTATACACATAGCACAATTTGCTTATAGACTGTCTACTGATCAGTACACTGTTCAGAGGCTTAGTTTCCAAACAATCCTCACTTATTCACATTAAGAAAATTACTATTTAAATATCTCTGTTTAAACTATATTTTTTTCAATCTGCAAATGCCTTTGAGTTCCATATTTGGTTGGAAGGCAGAATGTAACCCCCATACCTATCTAACTACCAGCGTATATTCATCTAGAGACCCACTTTCAATCTTTCTACATGAAGAGGTTTAAAAAAAAACTTCAGAGACAGGCAACTTTGAAATATCCTGTGTTGTGTGTTCAACTTTAGGCTATTTATGTACAAGATTTAGACACTAAGAACAGTTTGGCCTTTGAACATTATGCCTTGTTGGGTTTTTAATGTTCAGCAGTTTTGAGTGAAAATATATTGGTTAGTTTGTAGCACGAAGGTAAGGGGTAACCTTCCCCCAGCAACAATCCTGACCCTGAGATCTTTATACACACATGAATACATACAAAGATACAGCTGTTTAATTTTGTTTAGAAGGATCACACTATGCCAATGTACATGGTTAAAGTAAACAGAATGCAGATTTACCCAGTACGAATTCAAGAGGGAAAGCAGCAATACCCACCATTCAGATGTTCTCTCTATAATGAAACTTTATGGAAAATATGCATCAATATTCCTTTAACTAAAGACTAGACTATTAAAAGGTGGGCATAATTTGGATTTGACAAGACTCAAGTGACCTTTCCAATCATTTGACTTGGGTTTTGCTGGGTCATATAGAATCCTAGTGAGAAGATATAAAGTTCTCTGTACTTCCTCTTCTTTCTGTTTCCAAAATAACCAATATTTCTATTATGATCATTTTGTAGCTGAAAATGTTCAGACTTGTTCCCTAAACACTCACTTGACCAATCAAGCATCAGTAAATTGAAATTATGACACAGTGGTGACTTGTCTGCATTGCAAGGCAACTACTGCAAATTGTTGTTAACACACTCAGCTGACAGAATCTCACATGTCACAATAGCATGGCAGTATTGTTTGCTAAGCATTGGCTCCACTATATTTTTACCTCAAAGAGCTTCTGGACATGGCTCACTGTTTCACAGTAAAATGTGGTGGAGGAAGAGGAAGTGATAGTTTGAAATTGACCTGCATTTTTATGTTCTTTACATTTAAAACAAGAACACTCACCTGAAAGTAAAGATTAGCACATTGAGAAGACAAACTCTTGGATACAAGAAATTTTCTACTAAGATTGTTTTGAAAAAAACAAAATGATATCCAAAATATAAATTCACCTCTGCAATCTAAAGTGCACACTGGGCCACTCCTACCATCATCCCCTGGTGTTCTTTCAGTTTTTCCTTCTTGTTGCTGTATACCTTCAAGTCAATTCCGACTTATGACAACCCTAAGGTCAACTTACCACAGGATTTTCTTGGTAAGTTTTTTTATAGGATATTTGCTTTTACTTTTGCCTTCTTCTGAGGCTGAAAGAATCAGAATTGCCCAAAATCACACAGTGGGTTTCCATTGCTGAGTAAATATTCTAATGCTGGTCTTTAGAGACATAGTCCACTACACTACACTGGCTTGTCCCCTGATGTTTGTTCAGTTTTTCCTAGACGCAAAAATATTTTCATTCAGTAACTGCTCAACAACTTTATAGATAATGCTGATTATGCTTGTTGGAGGAGGCCAAATAGGGAGGAGAAGGAGAAGAAGTACAAAATAAGGGCAACAGCCCAGATGATCAGGCTGAAAAGATGTGGGTGCACTGGAAACATGCACATTTATTCAGGTTTAAGGCACCATCTGCATGGCTACAAGCAAGCTGTTTGACAATGTACTCCAATCACTACTTGTTATTTCCAGCATGGAGGCACGTATTTTAATTACACAAAACAGCATCATCCCATAAAGTTCTCATCTGTCTTGAGAGATGCAGTGCTAAATGCCTCCTCACTAACTGCTGCAACTGAAAAATGGGCAATGCCATGTCTAGCGTGTGAAGCCAGATTGTATAATATTTTGTCTGGTTTCCAGAAGGAGGTGTAACAATGTGCAGGCTTAAAGAGATTTCAAGCCATATGTTTCTTTCTGCTTCTGAAAGAAAAGGCCAGCCAAACCTGACTAAGCGGGCTCTCAGGAGGGTGCAAACTAAGACAACTGGCAATGCACTGAAATACTTCTCTGTTCCTCTGGGCCTTCAGAGCTTCTTAATGGAGACTCTTAAAGGAGTGAGCTGTATGTTCTACCACTAAACAGCCAGCATCTGGGAAGCCTCCTGAAGTTAAAGCTCCTTTTCATTGCAAAGTGATCATTTAGCATTTCCACCTTTCATACTGCTCATTTTGACAGAACCTTTAAAAAAATTAAAGTTTCAGTTCTACAAACCCAACCAAAATATAGAAGGGTCATAACCAGCAAGTGTGAAATTGTTAGTGTGAGAAAGTTTTAACAGCAAGAGTGGGGCATTTCTTTGTGATCTGTATTTATAACTCTTGAAAATGGCACACAGAAAACGTGACATAAAATTATACAACAAGCAGGAGCCCCATGTTAAGTGCTACTTAAAATAAGGTGGGGAAGAGATGTGGAAAAAACAGAAATGGGGAACAAGCAGAAGAAAACTTTTCTTGCTCTGGGAAAGGAAGCCAAGCAGGAACAAATGGATCCAGTATCTCGACATGACTTTATTCAGGCTTTCCAGTATATTTGTATAATCAAATGCTTGTATAGTTTACATTTATGCTGAGATCCTGGCACCATTAGGCCCCATAACTCAATATCATAGGTCTTGATAGTCAAACAGAGTGGAACAAACCAAGAGAACACTTGTTTTGTAGCAATTGGAGAAGTAGGTCTAATTCAACAAAATACAATTTCTCTCCTTAGTGATTATTGCCCTAGTTGCTAAAATGTTTTACATATTGTTCATGACCATAAACAGTTGGTTCTTGGGACTTGATAGACTTGGTTGTAGACATTCCCAGCTACAGCCTATTAGTGCTGTTGATAAATCCTTACTTATAAAATGAGCTAATTCTATATAGCATTCTACCACCTCTGGACCCAACAGTGTGCCAAGGTCTGCTTCCTCCACAGGGCTTGTCTACACTGGAGAAAAATGCTGCACTCACCCCAATGCCAGTGTTGACAGTACTCACAATATCTTTCCAGGAGGTTTTTTGCCCCCATCTTAGACCATAAGTAAATGTAATGAAAACTCTAGTTCCCCAGAAATCCCAGAGTGATCTCAAGGTTCATTGTGCATGTGGACAGCTGGATAGGCCTGAATCAGTCCAATCCAGTTCTTCACACTTTGAGAGCTATGGAATCCCCCTTCCACATGCTGAGCAGCTCAAGGAAAGGGATTATCTATCTTCGGAGCTGCCAGTGCTGCTTCCTCACAGACAGAAGTACTGTGTAAATTCTGCCTGGCCTGACACACCATTGCTTCTGCTAGGATCAGAACAGATGCTCAGGCAATCAGTGAAGAGGGGGTAGAGCAGCTCCCTCCTTATGATCACATGGAAAAGCATCTCATTCTGATCTCAGCAGAAGTGATGAGGATGGCCAGGTTCTCACTTGGCCAGTGAGGCTGCAGAGGTGGCAGTATGGCACCAAGGGAGACTGGCCAGCAGGGTTGATGTGGTGTCAGCTTGGCTGGCCTGTGTGCACAATGACACAGTATCACACTGGATTCAGCCCTTTGGGTGTGGTTGCCGTTGTAGTTGGTCCAGGGACAGTCCAGGACATAATGTTCCAGACTCACCCCAAATTAAGTGGTCAATGTAAATGCACCCGCAGACCAACAGCACAAATCCCACTCTTTGGTGTCTAGCAGCATTCATGAGCTTTCCCATTTTTTCCACTCATTCAAATGGCCTTGTCCTTTTCTCCTTTTTCCTGCTCCATCTTGTATTGAATTAAACACTTCCTCCTAATTTCCTTAATCCAAAAGGCCCATTTTTCTACATGTCTTTTCACCTCCCTTAACCATTCCCCATCCTGTTCTATTCCAGAGTATCATGCTTGCTGTCTTTCTCCCTCCCTCCCTCCATCTCTCTCTTTCTTTCTCTTCTTACCAGCACTGGATTCTCCACATGCCACCTCAGCTCCTGAGGCTTACAGATCTATAGTCTGTTAATATGAAATCACTAGCTGAGCTCAGAATTTCTAAAAAATTGATGCAACCAATGTGAAATCAAGTATAGTAACAAACATTCTTTGAGCACAATATCTTTATATGTGCAAGATGCCTGTATGTAGGCTAAGTATGCGTGCTCTCTATTTTAGCATATACAAAACTGAATGAAAAAGTGCATATGTGTATATCTATGTGTGTGTGTGCAAGGCCCATGCCCAAAGAATAATCAATAGGAAATTATCAAAGGATGAGTGTGTTGTCATACTTCCATTTTCCCTACCCCAAGCACACACACACAGTTTTTATCCAGTTAATATTTTTATCCACTGTACACTAGGAAGGGCAAGAATCTGCTCCTTTGAAAAATGGTGTGAAGTTCCCAAAACCTACAGCTGAATAATTTCTTCTTTTCTTTACTTCACACTATTGCAGTTGGCACTAAATTCCTTTGTGTTTTCACAATTGCTGTTACTTGTTATGCACTGTACTGGTCAGATGTCTCTACTCCTACAACCATTTCAGTTTCATCTTTCTTCACTTTTCATCCACCTTTCAACTGTCTCACAAGTGATATTTCTCAAGCAAACACACACTTACCCCAAAACCTTTTTCTCCAGCTTGTCATGCTGTCTGATGTCAAAGTTCTCTAAGACCAGAATGATTTAACAAGTCTTTTTAAAGGAAAAGAAAGTGATGTGGATTCTGAAAGGAGCAGATTCTTACTGAGGAACCCAGTCATAGGTCAGGTCATTCGCTGACTTAAAATTTCAGAAATAGCAGATGTGTCTGAAGACAGATAATCAGCAGGCTAAGCTTTTAAGAGCAAGTATTAGTTATACTACCAAAAAAAACCTAATTTGGGGGGGGGGGGGGATTCAGGTTTGTTATCTTAAAATGTGTGCCACCAAATCCAGTTTTTAAAGTAGATTTGAGGCTCCAAATTGGTGGAGGGGGAGGATTAAATTATTATTGTTATTTATTTTGAAGGAACACTTCCCTGCAATCTCTCATGCTCTTGGAAGAACAAGGTACTTACAGCATCATTTGCTATAAACACATTCATTATCTTCAGTACTGAAGTCTAAAATTCTCTGCTTACCTGATCTTCATTTTTGCAGTCATGTTTCAAAATGTTGCTCCTGACCTTTAGATAAACAATTTTGATGATTAGCCATAGGCTGAAGTTAAGGCCATATGGAGCCCCTCCCACCATGATACTTTTTTAAAGTATTGCCATCCAATTCAAACCCCAGTTCCTGCATTCATCCATCTCCCTCCTTGCCTCTTCATCTTAGTTCTGTCCTTAGAAATTGTCTGAACTATGTAGAGTTAAAGTTTACATATCTGTAATGCAAAATAACAAAAAAAATTTTTTTATAAAAAATGGCACAGGTCAACAAGGAGCCCTGTTAAAATGTCTTTTATTCTAAAAGTGCAGACAAATAAAAATAATTTAAATTGCGCAAAATGGGGAAGTGTTACATCTGATATTTTTAAAGATTTGAACCCTAGATTTTCAGCTCATTCTGTTTTCAAAGTGTAATAGTATAATAAACACATAAGCAATTTCTCATCTGCAATGTTGATATTATAAGAGGCCATACAGTATTAATACTGGGTGGGATCCAGACTTCATCAGAATAGACCCATTGAAATAGTGAGATTTAAATTATATCATGCCTAATTTAAATTCAATTGAATCTACCATAAGTATAATTAAGTTTCATTTTAACCTATTGATTGAAATGGGCTGGATCCAGTTCATGACTTGGAATGTTATTTTTGAAAATAAATTGGGTAATCTTAAATGTTAGAAATTGAATAATTCATTCATTGTAATCTGTGTGAGCAAGATTACAAAGGGATTCATTGCCGTTCACTCTAAACAATATTGTTGTTGTTGTGTGGCTTCAAGTCGGTTCCTACTTATGGTGACCCTAAGATAAACCTATCACAGGGTTTTCTTGACAAAATTTATCCAGAGATGGATTGCCTTTGCCTTCCCCTGAAGCTTAGAGGGTATAACTTGCCCAATATCATCCACTGGGTTCCCCTGGCCTCCTGAGTTATAGCCCAGCTCTCAACCCACTACATTATGTTGGCTCCCTAAACAATATTATACAAGAATATAATATAACAATAGTCAAAAGAAACTAGTCCACAATACAATCAATAGAAGTTACTGGAGGAGTCACAATGTAGTCATCCCATGAGATAAAGGGAGATGAATGTCTTTCAGACCTCATAAAAGGCCTCAAATTCTAAAACAGTCCACCTGTTTTAGTGTGTTGTTGTTGTATGCCTTCAAGATGGTTATGATTCATGGTGATCCTAAGACAAACCTATCATAGGATTTTCTTGGCAAAATTTGTTCACAGGAAGTTTGGCATTGCCTTCCCCTGAGGCTGAGAGCATGTGACTTGCCCAAGGTCACTGGTTGGGTTTCTTTGCTGAGCAGGGAATTGAACCCTGGTCTCCAGAGTCATAGTCCAACACACAAACCACTATACCACACTGGCTGCTAAGCAGATAAATCATTTCTCGACCCTTTACTATATCAGTCCCCATTACACTCTAAGGGGGGGGGGGGGAATACAGACTGGCAGAAAGGGACGTTGAGACGCCACCCTTTCTGCCCCGGATGGAGGCCTCAGTAGACAAATGGCATGGCCTCTGGGAGGCCTAAAAATAACCCACTCCTGGCGGGTAATTTTGACGCTGCGCACAAGGCACCATTGGCATTCTTGTGAACAATAATGACATCTGCATGGTGCTGTTTGGGTGCTGTGCCGTGCGGACGTCATCATGGTGCAGCCCGTCTATATGAGGGAGCATCAAGATGGTGCAGGTGGATGCCCAGCCCTACCTAATCCTAATTTCAGCCCCAAGCCAGCACAAAGCTCCGGTCTGTACCAGGTCTTAGACTCTCTTTTATTCATTTCTCTAACTCAGCCCTGCTTCTACAAACCCAGCTCTGCTATTCTCACATAGGCTCAACAATTGATCTCTCTCCCCTATCCTCTCTCTGTTGTTCTAAAGAAACTAGAGAGATGAACCTGCCTAATAACAGGATCATGTGGCATATTTTATCCAATTCTAATATATTTTTTTCTCTTGTTTTCCTGGGGCAGAAGACCAGGCACCCAATCTAATCGATTCTAATAAATTCTAATGACCTATTTCACTGAAGCATATTTTTAACCTCAGAATTAATTCAGGCATCTAGTGAGTTGGTAAATATCACTAGAAGAACTAGCTAATTAATAACTTAATGGGTTGTGATTAGTGAGTTAATTTCCTCCTCTGATCCAGACTAAATTCCATTGAACTTTGTTTTAAGTGATGTTTGATGGGGTTTTAATTAAATTGAAACTAAAGCTGCATCTGTAATGCAGCAATAATGCAGTTTGACAGTGCTTTAACTGCCATTGTTCCATGCTATGGAACCCTGGGATTTCTAGTTTCAAGAGATATTTAGCCTCTTCTGTCAGACTGCTCTGGTGACACAACACGCTACAGATCCCAGGATTCTACAGCATGAAGCTACTGGTATTAAATTGTATTAATTCTGCAGTGCAGATGAGGTCCCAAATATCACTGATTTTATTGGAAACAAAGGTCCAAAACACACTGCAGAAATAATCCAGTTTGAGACTGCTTTAACTGCCCTGGCTCAGAGCTAGGGAATCCTGGGAATTGTAGTTTATTGTGGCACCAGAGCCCTCTGACAGAGAAAGCTAATGTCTCACAAAACTAGTTTCCAAAATTCCCTAGTATTGAGCCAAGGCAGTTAAAGCGGTCGCAAGCTGAATTATTTCTGCAGTGTGGATTGGACCAAAGTCTAAAAAACTTAATCCGACTCCAATTCAGTAATAATATATTAAGCCAAATAAAAGGACAATAATTCAATGTGTAAACCTTACTTCTACCATAGCAAAAAAGCTCATCCTTCTACTTTAAACAAATCTGAAGACAGGTTGCTTGGTTGATCTCCCTATGATTTAGCTTCACAGCAACTTGTGTATTTCTTTCACTGGAGGGCAAGCAGGGATATACCCTTAGCTTGTTAAGTTAGTTCACTGTTAGTACACTGTCCACAATTCAGTGGACGACGACTTTAAGGCTCGTCCAGCCAGCATGACCATGATGACCATCCTAGCTGGGCAATTCTGGGAACTGTAGTCCAAATGAGAAATTTTCTGAAACACTGGATATTCCATCTGGAGTGCTCATGCTAGGATCTGAAGGGGATGGCAAGAGAAGATATGTGAACATATCTTACATACCAAATTATTTCGCTGGAAAGGGAGAGGAGTTTGGGCCTCCCCTAAGAATTAACTGGACCATCATAGAAAGAGTCTGCCCCCCCCCCTTTACAAGCAAAACTATAATACTGCACTGTCATATCAATTTTTTAAGCTTTATTATTATCACCTTGCTCAGGATTAAGGTTTTTTTGAAAAGTCACAAGTTTGCATATTGTTCTATCCTATAATATAAGGAAAGTAATTCCTATTTTATTACATACTGTAGCACCATTAACAATCAGCTGCTCCTTTGGATGCCTTTCTGCTTTATTCTGTTTGCTTCATCTCCTAATGTAAAATTATTCATCATAAATTCAGTTTTACACCAGAGAGCACAGAACTAAATTCTCTCATTAAAATAAGATTTCCCTTCTCCTTTTACTTTAGTTTACTGCATAGTGCATTTGAACATATAACAGCTACTACGTTAAAATTGTTTCATGTTAAAATTGTAGATACATTTAAAGCTTAGATATACAATAAAGGAATGCATATGATTTAAATACCAGACTTCGAAATTAAATAATATGATACTTTTAATAGACATTGAATCTGAATGGTTCACTGTGGTGTAAATAGTAAAGGCATCATGGCTATAATACTGCTCAGACTCACTGGATCTTGGAGGAAGAGAAACAATTCAGCACTTAACTTTTTTTAAAAAAAAGTATAATAACAAAGGCAACTTTGGAGAAGAACTTCCACACAAATTTTGTATCACATTGTTTATTTCGTCACTGTTACAACATTGTCATTTATTCCAGGGACGGAGAAATAAAATCAGGGTATGAAATTCTACTAAAAGGAAGTAAGCAGTGTTGAAAGGGGAGAGAAATCTTAGTAACATAAGCTGTTGGTATGGGCCATTGTAGTGTAGTGGTTTGAGCACTGGACTAGTATGCTGGAGACCAGGGTTTGAATCCTGACTTGGCCATGTAAACCCACTGGGTGACCTTGGGAAAGACACACACTCTCAGCTTCAGAAGATGACAGTGGGAAACCCCTTCTGAAGAAACTTGTCAAGAAAACCCCACAATAGGTTCACCTTCAGGTTGCCATTAGTCAGAAATGACTCGAAGCAACATAACAAAAAACAAGAAACTAAATGTGTAGTGTGTAGTCTGATGAACAATGTGGTGGCTGGTTCTTGTCTTGAGGAGCATCTAATAAAATCTACAAGAGAAACAGGAGAAACATCTCAAGACACTAAAAGGATGCTGATAATGATCACGGTTGCTGCAATTAGAACAACTATTTCAGTATAATTGTGTAACATACAATTGCAAAACTGCAGGTCTCTTTTGTCACACAGTGCTTATATCTAATTTTGCAAGTATTTTATTATTGCACAGGTGGATAATTGTGGAAGACTAAGGTCTGCATTAGCCCCTCAGGAGACCTTGCAGGACCACACACATACACACCCTCCTGGGGGGGAAATCAAAGGGCCTCAAAAGCCTTTTAGGGGGGCATGTGACCATCTTCTCTATGTTTCTTGTCCCTCTGAGCCATTTTAGTCCCAAAAAGCCTTTTTTCTAACAATAAGAAGTAAGTGGAAGTAACTTCCTACTTCAAAAACAGGACTCTTCTGGACCTAAATTGGCCCAGAAGGAAATAATTGTGCCAAAAATGCCCCCATGCCTCCTATAGGGCATTTGAGAACAAAATAAATTGACCCCTTGGGGCTATAAAAACAGTCCTAGGAGGTTGCATGTAGCCCACAGGCCACACTTTCTCACTCATCGTTTATTAGAATTTGGCACTGTTATCCTCTAGGACAGGGATGCTGGGCCTGCACGTAAGGCTGGGTGAGGATGTTGTTTCGTTTTGTTTTTTAAAAAATCAGTTTAACTGAATTTACAAAACTAAAATGTTGGTGGAAGCAAATAATCTGAGAGTCCCTACTTGTTATTGGATTCCAACTCCTATCAACTACAGAAATAGTAATGATTACACATTATAGCAATTCATAATCCAACATTTTGTTTCTGATTTAAGGCAACCTTAGGGTGAATGCATCACAGGGTTTTCTTGGCAAGATTTGTACAGAAGAAGTTTGACTTTGCCTTCCGCTAAGGCTTAGAGAGTGTGACTTGCCAACAGTCATCCAGTTAGTTTCTATGAGAGAGCAGGGATCTCCAGAGTCACAAACCAATCCTCAAACCACTACACTATGGAGTTTATCACACAGGAGGAATTTCTCCTAATTTATAATGGAGCCAATTTAAATTCACATAAATTCACTAGTTTAGCAAATTTATGTGAATTCTAATTGCATTCGGAATGCATTCAGAATGATTTCCCATTTTCCAAAAATGACCCCCATTGCCCGAAATTGCATGAGATGCTTTAATATGAAATAACATAAAACCCATGATTGCGTTCAGAATGACTTCCCTTTTGCCCAAAATTGTGTGAGATACTTTAATTCGCAATAGCGTGAAACCCCATGATTGCGTTCGGATTGCCATTACGTTATACCCCCAAATTCCGTCGTATGATAAACTCCCATGTTAACTAACAACATCTACTGCTTTATCACACTAGGGGACAAACAGGATTTAAATGAGAGTTAAACAAGAATTAAACAGGAAATGCCTGATGTTTATCATAGGCATTTCCTGTTTAACTCTCATTTAACTCTTGTTTAAATCCTGTTTGCCCCCTAGTGTGATAAAGCGGCTAGACAGCCCATCCCTTGCTTTCAAGGAATCCTGTTAAATAGAACAAATGTCCATAAAGAAAACACAATAATGCAATCACAGAATGCATCCAACCTTCAGCATTCACTGATCTATCTTAAAAAGACTTTACATGTATACACTTACAGGCACATAGATTCTCTTGAGAGGACAAACAAATGTACATAGGTCAGAAGTGGACACTCATTCCACCCAGATCAAGTAGCAGCAAAAGATTTAATTTATTAAAGATCCCTGAAAAGTGGGATAATTAACTATTTATGTCCACAAGAGAAAAATATTTGAGAAGATAGCCCTTTCCAGATATATTTTCTTTTATGTTTTTTAGTCATTGCAAGTAGTTTGCCCCAGAAAACAATAATCCCTTCAGCAAAAACATAGAGGTTCACTGGAGGTGAGGGTGGAATAAATAATACCAAAAAGACTGTACGTACAGAAGATTGCAGAATAGATATAGTTGTTTATTTACTGGTTCAACAATTGCAGTATCCTCTTGCCTAGGGAAAAACATAATTTCTCTTTGATCGGATATCATTAACTCATAACAGAAAAAGTGATGTTTGAGAAAAAATTAATCAAAGATGAATCATAGACTCATACAGTTGGAAGAGACCACAAGGGCCATCCAGTCCAACCCCCTGCCATGCAGTAACTCCCAATCAAAGCATCCCTGACAGATGGCCATCCAGCCTCTGCTTAAAAACCTCTCCTAATGTTGAGGTGGAATCTCTTTTCCTGCAGTTTGCATCTCAAAGATTATTGCCAATGGTTCCGATATTACATTTGCCAGTTCTTTTAGTACCCTTGGATGTAGTTCATCTGGTCCTGGAGACATATTCATTTAGATTAACCAGGTATTCCTGTACTATCTCTTTACTTATTCTATGCTGAAATACTCCTATTCTATCCCCTGCTCCACTGTACTCAGGTTGAACACTCTTTGCCTTTTCTGAAAAGATTGAAGCAAAGAAGGTGTTGAGTAATTCCGCCTTTTCTCTGTCGCCTGTTAGCATTTTGCCATCTTCTCCACACAGCGGCCCTATCATTTCCTTCTTTTTCCTTCTACTGCAGACAAACCCATAAAAGCCCTTTTTATTGTTCTTAACCTCTCTAGCAAGCCTGAGTTCATTCTGTGCTTTAGCTTTTCTGACTTTATCCCTACAGGTGCTTGCTATTTGTTTGAATTCCTCTTTGGTGATTTCCCCATTTTTCCATTTCTTATACATGTTCTGTTTAAAACTTAGCTCAGTTGAAAGTTCCTTAGTCATCCATCCTGGCTTCTTGAGACATCTTCCATTTTTCTTCCTCATTGGAACGGTTTGAAATTGTCCTTTTAGTATCTCCCTTTTGAGGAACTCTCATACAAGTTAGAATACAAGTTAGAAACCAGGGCATCTGTATAAAGTAACATTCCCAGTAGGTTGAAATCACTGATAGAGTTTGGTGAAATAGGACAGGACATCAGGGGCCTTTGACATTGGTGTTTACCGGGGGATATTCTTCGAGGAGGAAGCCCACAGTCCTCTTTTAGTGATTCCTTAATACTTCTCAGTATGGGCACCGAGGGAGCGGCTGCAGTCACTTGAAACACTTGTGGGATGTTTGTCTTTTTGCCTACAGATGTGGCGAACTTCACATGCCCCAAGTGCAAGTTGGTAGCCCTCTTGGAGGAGAAAGTACAGCAGCTGGAATCCAGGATAGCGACATTTCAGCATGTCAGGGAGCAAGAGGTTTTCCTCGACACAAAGGAAGGAACGATCTTGGAAGGGGACCACACAGAGAAAGTCGCTGGGGGTGAGAAGGTCACTTCATGTACACAGGAGGCAGACAGCTGGAGGAATGTCACACAGAGAAGCAGAGAAATCAGAGATAGCAGTAGAAGCTTGCAGCTACAGAATCGTTTCGAAGCCCTTTCACTTGTCAAGGAGGATCAGGAAGAGCAGCATGGACAGACTTCAGGGACACAGCAGGGGAGCCTGGGAGTTCCATCGCAGGGAAGAGTTGCTGCTAAGCCTCAGAGGAGGCGCGTGGTTGTGGTGGGGGACTCCTTGCTGAGGGGTACAGAAGCAGTGATTTGTGGGCCCGACAAGATGTCTCGTGAGGTGTGTTGTCTCCCTGGAGCAAAGATCCGTGATGTGACGGAGAGGCTGACAAGATTGGTGAAATCTACTGACAAATACCCCTTCCTTTTGGTCCACGTGGGAACGAATGACACAGCAAGACACAGCCTTCACAATATCAGAAGGGATTACGAGGCTCTGGGGAAGAAGCTGAAGGAAATGGACGCACAGATTGTCATCTCGTCTATTCTACCAGTAGAAGGGCATGGTCCAGGAAGAGAGAGGAAAATAGCAGATATCAACAACTGGCTCCGCAGATGGTGTCGCCGAGAACAATTTGGATTCTTGGATCATGGGCTGCGGTACCATGAGGAGGGACTTCTAGCAAGGGATGGGCTACATCTCACGCCAGTTGGAAAAAACGTTTTTGCCAACAGTCTGAAGAATCTGATCAGGAGGGCTTTAAACTAAGTGACCTGGGGAAGGGAGACAGCAGTTTGGAAGGCAAAACGGCTAGAAAAAATAGTCAAACTGACATAGAGGGAAGAACACAAACAGTGCCAGGACCCAACAATAGGAGCCAAAAAAACATGCACAGGCATCAAGTAAAGGGGACACATGGTCTTAGATGTCTCTACACTAATGCACAGAGCATGGGAAATAAGCAAGATGAACTTGCACTCCTAGCACAACAAGGGAAATATGATATAATAGGCATCACTGAAACCTGGTGGGATGAGTCTCACGACTGGAATATAGAAATAGAGGGATATAACCTTTTTAAGAGAAATAGGCCAAGCAGGAAAGGAGGAGGAATAGCATTATATGTCAAGGATATTTTCACCAGTGAAGAGATCCAGGAAATCAATACTGGAAGCCAGGTGGAGAGCATCTGGATAAAAATTAAAGGAGAGGGAAACAACAGGGATGTTACTGTGGGAGTCTACTACAGACCCCCAAGTCAGACAGAGGAAATGGATGATGCCTTTCTAGAACAGATGACCACACAATCAGGAAGGAGAGATGTAGTATTGATGGGGGACTTCAACTACCCGGATATTTGCTGGAAGTCAAACTCAGCGCTATCCTCAAGATCTAGAAAATTCCTCACTTGCCTGGAAGACAATTTCATTGTCCAAAAGGTGGAAGAGGCAACAAGGGGATCAACTATTTTGGATCTGATCTTAACCAACAGGGAAGACCTAGTTGATGGGGTGCAAGTGGTGGGATCCTTAGGTGGAAGTGACCATGTCCTCCTGGAGTTTGTTATACAGTGGAAAGGTGAAGCTAGGCATAGTCAGACACGCATTCTAGACTTTAGGAAAGCTGATTTCAATAAACTTAGAGAAATACTGGGGGTGATCCCATGGTCAAGAATACTAAAAGAGAAGGGAGTTCAAGATGGATGGGAGTTCCTCAAAAGGGAGATACTAAAGGGACAATTTCAGACAGTTCCAATGAGGAAGAAAAATGGGAGATGTCTCAAGAAACCGGTATGGATGACTAAGGAACTTACAAATGAGCTAAGTTTTAAACGGAACATGTATAAAAAATGGGAAAATGGGGAAATCACCAAAGAGGAATTCAAACAAATAGCCAGTACATGCAGGGATAAAGTCAGAAAAGCTAAAGCGCAAAATGAACTCAGGCTTGCTAGAGACGTTAAGAACAATAAAAAGGGCTTTTTTGGATATGTCCGCAGCAAAAGGAAGAAGAAGGAAACAGTTGGGCCACTGCGTGGAGAAGATGGCCAAATGCTCACAGGAGACAGAGAAAAGGCAGAATTGCTCAACACCTTCTTTGCTTCAGTCTTCTCAGGAAAGGCAAAGGGTGCCCAACCTAAGGATGATGGGGCAGAGGACAGAATAGGGGAATTTCAGCACAGAATAAATAAAGAGACAGTACAGGAATACCTGGTTAATCTAAATGAATATAAGTCTCCAGGACCAGATGAACTACATCCTAGGGTATTGAAAGAACTGGCAAATGTAATATCAGAACCAATGGCAATCATCTTTGAGAACTCTTGGAGAACAGGAGAAGTCCCTGCAGACTGGAGGAGGGCAAATGTTGTCCCAATCTTCAAAAAGGGGAAAAAAGAGGATCCCAACAATTATCGTCCGGTTAGTCTGACATCAATTCCAGGAAAGATTCTGGAGCAGATCATTAAGCAGAGAGTCTGTGAATATCTGGAAGATAATTCCATAATCACAAAAAGCCAACATGGGTTTCAGAGAAACAAGTCATGCCAGACAAATCTGATCTCTTTTTTTGATAAAATTACTAGCTTGCTAGATGAAGGGAATGCTGTGGATATAGTATATCTTGACTTCAGTAAGGCATTTGACAAGGTTCCCCATGACATTCTTGCAAACAAGCTTGCAAAATGTGGGATAGACAAGGTAACCGTTACATGGATTTGTAACTGGTTGACTGACCGAACCCAAAGGGTGCTCACCAACGGTTCCTTTTCATCCTGGAAAGAAGTGACAAGTGGGGTCCCACAGGGTTCTGTCCTGGGCCCAGTGCTATTCAACATCTTTATTAATGACTTGGATGACAGTATCGAGAGCCTAGTTATCAAATTTGCTGATGACACGAAATTGGGAGGAGTAGCTAATACCCCAAAGGACAGGATCAAAATTCAAAATGACCTGAATAGACTAGAAAGCTGGGCCAAAGCTAACAAAATGAAATTTAACACAGAGAAATGTAAGGTCCTACACATAGGGCGGAAAAATGAAATGCACAGATATAGGATGGGGGACACCTGGCTGAATGAGACAACATGTGAAAGGGATCTAGGTGTCCAAGTAGACCACAAGTTGAACATGAGTCAACAGTGTGATGCAGCAGCTAAAAAGGCCAATGCAATTTTAGGTTGCATCAATAGAAGTATAGTTTCTAGATCAAGGGAAGTAATAGTGCCACTCTATTCTGCTTTGGTCAGGCCCCACCTGGAATACTGTGTCCAGTTCTGGGCACCACAATTCAAAAAGGATGTGGAAAAACTGGAGCATGTCCAAAGGAGGGCGACTAAAATGGTGAAGGGTCTGGAAACCATGCCCTATGAAGAACGCCTTAGGGAGCTTGGGATGTTTAGCCTGGAGAAGAGAAGGTTAAGAGGTGATATGATCGCCCTGTTTAAATACTTGAAGGGATGTCACATTGAGGAGGGAGCAAGCTTGTTTTCTGCTGCTCCAGAGAACAGGACTCGGAACAACGGATGCAAACTGCAGGAAAAGAGATTCCACCTCAACATTAGGAGGAACTTCCTGACAGTAAGGGCTGTTCGACAGTGGAACACACTCCCTCGGAGGGTGGTGGAGTCACCTTCCTTGGAGGTTTTTAAGCAGAGGCTGGATGGCCATCTGTCGGGTATGCTTTGATTGGGAGTTCCTGCATGGCAGGGGGTTGGACTGGATGGCCCTTGTGGTCTCTTCCAACTCTAAATTTCTATGATTCTATGATTCTATGATTCATCCTTCTTGAACTCCCTTCTCTTTTAGTATTTCTGACGATGGGATCATCCCCAGTATTTCTCTAAGTTTTCTAAAATCAGCATTCCTAAAATCTAGAATGTGTGTCTGACTATGCCTGGCTTCTCCTTTCCATTGTATAACAATCTCCAGGAGAACATGGTCACTCCCACCTAAGGATCCAACCACTTGCACTCCATTGACTAGGTCATCCCTGTTGGTTAAGATAAGATCTAAAATGGCTGATCCCGTTGTTGCCTCTTCCACCTTTTGGACAATGAAATTGTCTTCCAGGCAAGTGAGGAATTTGCTGAGTTTGACTTCCAGCAAATATCCGGATAGTTGAAGTCACCCATCACTACTATATTTTTCCTATCTGAGTGTGTGGTCATCTGTTCTAGAAAGGCATCATCCAATTGTTCTACTTGAGTTGGGGGTCAGTAGTAGACTCCCACAGTAACATCCCTGTTGCTTCCCTCTCCTTTTTTATCCGGCTCTGGGAAGGGTTATATGGAGCTAGACTGCTAGCTCCACCCCCTATTGACTCACAGAAACTCCACCCCCAGCTAGAACTTTCTAGAAAGCTCCAGAAAGGCCCTGAGACTGCTAGCTCCACCCCATAGTGACTCACAGGTGTGACTCACAGAAGCTCCACCCCCAGCAACAACACACTCTTCCAAGAGTTTTCAAAAATTCAACTCTCACCCACTTAAAAATAACCACCCAGAACTGCTCTCCTCCTCCTTCTCTCCAGCAGAAACTGGTGTAGAAAGGATGGGTGGTAATTGTTACCTTTTGATATAACTTTCAAGACAATATTCCACCTTCTTCACTGCATCTGAAAAATATCTTATTTAACATGCTGATTGATATAGAATAATATTCTTTGAAAGCTTTAAAAATTATATTTTGCATGGATAAAGAAATAAATTGTATGTGGTTAGCATGACTGTAAATGGGAAATAGGTGTTGCATTTTTTGTTATATTTTGGTTTTTATGATGCAGCTATGTTCTCTTTGTACATATCAAACTGTTTTGTTTTGTTTTTTAAATTACACCTCTATTTGGGATTAAGATCTAGGAATCAATCGTTTTAAAGTAACGGGGCAGACACAGCCAAAAATAGGTCACGTCTTGTCCTTTAATATTCATTATTTCAGGGTAAATAAGATATGTTGATAAACAAAACTCCAGAACATATGGTGTGCTTATTGAGAACAAACAATCTAGCAACATTTTAAAAATGTTTTCTTCAAGTATTATGAAATTTAAGTTGTGCAGGGGCCCATTAAATCAAAATGAAAATTGGTAGCCAGCAGTACTTATCCAACAGAGAAACAGGAGAAAGTTACTAGTTCCTCAGTGTTAATTTCTCACTCCATTTTAAAGTAAATCCCTTGTATGCCTGTAAGAAAGACTGGAAACCTAGCACACATCAACCTATGCAAAAAAAAAAAAAAAAAAGAAATAAAAGAAGTTGTTTCAGAAATCATAAATTTCATGAATTGTAGCTCATAAATGTTTATGAGCAAGCAGATATGGATCACCAGTCATATGCTTTACACTATGATGACTTCACCCTTAATAAGCATTTTGGATTCACTGCACAGGAGAAAAGAAGATAAAATCTACAGGATTCTCCCTCTTATCTTATAAAAGAATTTATATCTGTAATGGGATTTCGTATTAGATTTTGAAGCTTGCATTATTTATAATATAGATTCTGGCTGCATAGGCTTCTCATTATGCCTATCTCTTAGGAACCATAAGACATGGGCCAGAAACCTACTGAAGCACTGCACTAGTGGATGCACTTTGTCTAGGGTTGCATAGTAGTGGTAAGGAAAGGCAGATGAAATCTGGTGGCTCTTGATCCTGCTGTCTTGCTCTCACACTGCAACAGAATGTAGAGTGCCAAAAGTGCAGTAGTTGAAAGAATAAGCAGTGTTCGATAACAAATAGTCTAGGATTAGGAGCCATAAATTAAAGCAGAAACCACACAGGAGTAGCAAGAAATCGGAGTCAAGCAACAGTCCATGGTCGTAAATCACAGAGTTGTATCTCACAGTAGACACAGGCTGAGACAGAAACCAAATCTGTTCTCAGCAAACCAAATGGGCTGAGGATCCTCCTGACTTTTAAAACCTGCCAACTCAGCTCCATCCAATTTACAGACTGTATTTCAAGAGGCCATTTCCCCACTGCATAGGCACCACCTCTCACTTGGCTTATGGAAGAAGTGAGTGTCAAACACTGAAGCCTTCACCTTTCGTGAAGACTTGGAGTTTTCTCTCCTACCTACTCCTTCTCTGGAGAACTCAGGTGTCTGTGAGAATGAGCAGAAAGAGGGCACAGCTGTGGTAGGTCTGAAGCTGAACTTTAATAGAGGGCATGACACCTGGTGTCTAATGCCTACTTGTTTTCATGGCCACCTAAACCCACGGCTTTTCTCCTCCTGCCATTGGTCCCTATACTCATGTAATTACCAACAGGATGCCATCAAGAATCTTGTGGGTGGTGGAACAACAGGATTTCACCACTATAAGGACTTCATCCTTGTTGTAGATATTTTTAAGCATTCATACATCCCCAGAAATGCACAGTTATGTGGACATATGTTCTTAAAAGTTCCAGATCATCTGCCAAGAATATAGAGACATCACATATGGTTTGTTTATTTATATATAATACCATATAACCATCATCACTGGAGATGCAAACTACATCCTGAATACATCCTATAACATGGATTAAGTGCATAACTATTTTTGACCATTAATTCAAGTACAACACATTCAATATTTTTTTCTAGATCAACTGTGCCATTAATATAAACAAACAAAGCATGAATAAATCCATTGTGCACGGTTATAGTAGTTGATCACACTTTAAATACCATGGCTCCATCTTAAGACATCCTGGCATTTGTAGTTTGGGTGGGGGGGGGCTTAGAATTTTCTGTTGCATTCCTCTTTAACTACAGCACTAGAGCTCCCTAGCAAACAACATTTAAGTCCTTCCCTAAACTATAGATCCCAGGATTCCATAGGATGGAATGATGATTGTTAAAGCTGGATCAAACTGTTTTAACTGTGCAGTGTGGATACCCCCCATGACTCGTGTGTATTTTCGTGATATTTATCAAACTCTAGACTGCATTTTCAAAATGAAAAAAACAGTTATAATCTGTAAATTGTTCATTTTCAAAAACAACTAACAAAATGCTAACAGCCAATGGTTCTTCCTAGCTGGTTAGGCATGAACAAATTGGAGCCACGACTAGGGAAATGTTTATTTTTTAGTACTTCAGCACATGCTTTCTGGGTAAAAAGCTCAAGGTTCATTCCCTTCCATTCCCATTTAGCCAAGCTAACAGTATAACTAAGACTAGAAGATGTCAATTTTTTTTTAATGGACTACACTATGTAGAAATGCTGGGAGTTCTCCAAGTTGTCTAAGCCCAAAGACACACACACAGACTTCTAGCATGCTGGCTTGAAATCCCAAAAAGGAAATATTCCCATGTTCTGGTTAAGACCTTATCCTGAGGTTAAAGGCTTGTGGATCTGTAAAGTATGAGCTCATCAAAACTCTCTCTTTTTCACCTTCCCCTTTGAATACCCTTTCTGAAAGTGAGGGTATATTTTGTGTTCATTTTTCAAATATGCACATTCTTAATGTATGCATCTTTTGTACACAAGAACTCATTGACTGAAATATGTTTGGGCTCATTTTAGAACTGTACTCCATCTTCTTCGTGCATTGTTCAAATCTGTGTGGGTTTTTGTTTTTGTTTTGCTTTTTTCATTCTTCTGAGCAGTACATTGCAAGTTCAAATGCAAACTGCATCCAAGTTTACATCAAGTCCTGCAGTTGAAACTTCTGCAAACTTTAAAAAAAACATACCAATTTTTCATACAATCCTGTCTGAAGAATGTTGCAAACATGCTTACATGGCAATGAGTAGGATTAGCAAAAAGCAGAATTTCACACACGTCTGTTCTCTTGTGCTGCTTCATCTTGTCCAAAATAATTCTTAATATATTCCCTTAAGTAAGGAGTGCAATCATTCTGTTTTTCATACAGTTCTCGCTGCTGGAATGCTGAAGCCTCCCATCACTGGGAACATTGCTATTGTTCCTTTGTCATATTCTTAGGTTGCAATTGCCATTGTGTTCAAGTGAGTTATTACCTCCCATTGGGAAATGCATACTGAAATGAAAGCAAATGTATTGTATAGGAAATACATGCTGCTCTCCAGATATGGGAGGCACAATAGGTGCACCAAGCCATATTCTCTGGCAGGATGAGGCAAGTTCTGGAGTTATAGAAGGAACTGAAAAAGCCACAGTGTTCAGGGTCATTGCCCCAAAATGAAAGACTGCTCAATGATTATTAAACCAAGTTCAGATTATTTTCAAGATTTCCTTTCCTACAGGAAGCATGTGAAAATTGCCCACCTTTCCCCTAAAATGGGAATGCCCCATTGTTTGCAACAGTACATAGACCTCATAGGACAGGATAGAAAGGAGAAAAGAAGTCTTGCTATAGCACAGTAACTCCTCCACCGATCTTAATCTGGCTTTCCTATCCTGCTCCATCTGTCCTTTCTCCAAGGTTATGTTAGCGTTTGTAGCACAGTCCGTGATGAGGTACCACGGCTACGTTTGGCGCCAGGATCACCTTCGTGACTGTAGTGTAGGCAGCAGCTTGTGAATTGGAGAAGTACCTCTCTCTTCTTCCAGATTAACTGAAAAGACACTGTAGACAAAGGTCTCTCAGATGAGGCTTTTATTCTTAGAAGTTACAGTATGTACAGAGCTATCTACAAACATCTACATAGTCCACTATCTATCAACAGAAGCAACCACACTGTGAACTGACTCCCAACGAAATCCTCGGCCAACTGTCAAACCCAACTGTCAAGACCAACTGTCAATAGAATGTTCAAATTCCCCCAGCCAGCACCTGATTGGCTGATGTTCCTGGCTAGTGTTTGGCCATTACACATTGTACATTTTCCTTGGGACTCTTTATCCCAACAGGTTAGCACTAAAGTAGGGATACTCCACTTGCATGGATGTCCTGCAGAATATTAGATCCTGAGGATGAAGGTTTGGTAAGGAAAGGAGCTCTCTGAGCTTTATACGTGTAACTACCACTACCCTCCCAAATGATCTATAGTAAGAATAATGTTCCCTGCTGTACTAGCTTGTAAGATTATGTTATGTGCCTTCAAGTTTACTCGGATGTGTAGTGACCCCATCACAAGATTTCTTAGCAAGATTTATTCAGATGAGTTTTTCCATTGTCTTCCTCTTAAGATGAGAGGGTAAGACTTGCCCAAGATCGCCCAGTGAGTTTCCATGACTGAGTGGAGATAAAAACCTTGGTCTAACCAGAGTTTTCCCAAAGGTCTAGTTCAGCATTCAAGCTGCTACACTATGCTAACACTTTTCTAAAATTATATACAAATGCAAATTAACATTGTGGGCATGGACAGATTACTTTATGGCTGGAAGAATTCCACAGCTTTACTTCCTTATTACATTAATATTCTATTTTTCATCCAAATAGGATAAGATAAAGTATATGGGATTCCCAGATGATCGCCCATCATCTCAGCAGGGACTAGCCCTAGCCTCACTTTGCTTTATAAAGATTGCTACAATATATGCCCATCAGATAATGTCCTAGGACTATATCTAATGCTTATTTAGATCAATTTTAAGTTAAAAGGTGCATCCAAAGGAGCAGCAGGTTTTCAGACCACCAATATGAGCAAATATTTTTCTATGTATGAGGGATAGCGGAAGGAAACAGTTTATAGTCAGTTATCAGCTGAAATACTGAAAATAGAAACCTAGCATTAAATCACAAATATTAGAAGGAAAAGCTTAAAGCACTATGGATCTAAAGCAAACTGTCTTTAAATCATTACATCTAACTTATCCAACACTTATCTTATAAAATTAAGTTCATTTGTAAGTTACCGGATGATAAATGTTGGGAGTCTTCCTCTAAAGGTGCAGATTACATGCATATATTCTGGCACTGTAAAATAATTAAATCTTTCTGTCATTTTGCTCTGTTTTATATTTAGCTGATGAAAAGATATCAGCTTTCAATTGATCCATTTAGTATCCTTCATAAAATATTCTGTGGAGTGAATGATTTAAAATTGGTCACCTGTTGAAAGCTACAAAAATATAAAATTCAGCATTATGGAACAAGAGAATTCCTCCGTTTCTGTCAAGGTTGAGTTTGGCTTTTGTTTGGTTTTGGTTTTGGTTTTTAATTTTCAGAATTTGGAGTGTTGCTATAATGATGAAGCCCACATGCTCTGTAAAAGCTGTATTTGAAAAGAGATACATAGAAAGGTTGAGCCTCTTTGTTATATTCTAGAACACCATATATTCAGCCTTATTCTTTCCACTGATCCAAATTTGTACCCTAATGAATGGAAGATGATGTCGAAAATATTTTGCCATGTAAATACATTACTTTTTAAAAAGAAAATTGCAGGAGAGAGGAAAGCTCAAAAGTAACTAGTTAAAAATAATGGTTATGAATACCAGTTGCTTATAATTAATTTTTTTCCAAATTGACCAGGTTATATTGCATGAGTTCCAGAATGATCTGGAACATTATTTGCTGTCTGTGAGGCAGAAAATGGAGTTTGGGGGCTGCCATTTTCTTTCTTAACTATGTGGCATCTTCCCAGAAACTTCTGTGTTCAGGATTGGATTATTGCAGGATTTCTGAATGAGTCAACCAATCATGAGTTAAGTTGACTGGCTTGTGCTCAGGACTCCCCAAGCCAGCCTGGAGATGGAAGTCTCCTTTGCAGTCAGTAAATGTGGTGTCATGTATCGTTCTGATAGTTTTTGTTTTCTTTGTCACAACTTCAACATCTCGCCATTTAGGCATTTGACTCGATCCATATGGGGTGAAAAAGGATCTCAGCCCATTGAAGGGGATTGTCTTTCTCTTGTAACTTTACGAGAAATTAGAAGACTAGGCCTCATGAATCAATGAGCCAATTTATTTAGGGAAGAAAATGCATTTCTTTCTCCCTGACAGGCCAGAATCTAAAGGGAATGGGAACCCTACGCCATGAGCTCATACATTCTAATATAGTTTGTCAGGGCGATATAGTTATATCGTTACTTTCAGAAATAGAAATTATTCTTACAAACCTTGGAACTCTAAGAGTATTTCTAAAAAGTAACTTTCCAAGCTCTAGTAATAAATAAATAAGAACACAGCTCTCAGCTACAGTACAAAATCCTCCACTTTGGCTATAAAGGGAG
The DNA here is from genome assembly GCA_034509955.1 of Urosaurus nigricauda. Lineage (NCBI taxonomy): Eukaryota > Metazoa > Chordata > Lepidosauria > Squamata > Phrynosomatidae > Urosaurus > Urosaurus nigricauda. Next base: position 177,498,775 of record JAOEGL010000003.1, read on the forward strand.
ACCTCCAGCTACTAATTAGCTGAGAAATGCTTGTCTCTCTCTCTATCCACCCACATAGTACAAAATACTTCTATTTGACACATGATATAAGCAAGCCTTTGTGGCAGGCAGCTAATGACCTTTTGGAGACCAAGCTGTGTTGCTGAAATGGCAAGCAAAGGAACTGACATATTTTTAAATAATAAAATATAAATTATAGAGAATTCTCCCCTACCCACCAAAAATCCTGCCATGGTACTTCATTATGTAGCAGCAAAAAGCTTGCTGGTTTCAAGAAAGAACTGGATAAATATATAAAATGGCATTTAGCTTCTGGTGCCAAAGCTGTGGCCTGTCAGGGCTTGGAAGAGGTTCCCAGCTTTTCCGCCTACAATCTGAGGCTCATATCATAGAAGGGGAACAGACCAAAGAGCCAGCACAACCAGTGTCGCACTGTGACACCATGTTACTCTCAGAGAGAACCACACAAACCATTGTTCTGACAAACAGAAATGAGGGAGAATGGTTACTGGGTCTAAAAAATAAATAGCTGTAGCTATTTCACGCACATGTTCCTGAGCCATTTAATACTACTTCCCTTTCAGGTATCGTACTGTAGAGCAGTGGTCCCCAAACTGTGCTCTTTAAATGATTTTGGACTTCTGGTCCCCCAGAATCCCAGACTATTGGCCAACATGGCTGAGGCTTCTGGGAGCTGACGTCCAAAATCTCTTAAAGGGCACAGTTTGGGGACTGTAGAACATTTGTTCTCATGTTCCTTTCTATGGTACAGAAAATAATGCCACAATATAAACAGGCTATTGTTTGGCTGAATGGGAAGACTTGCATCTTAGCTAAAAATCATGTTAAAGATCTGGTGCATAGATTTTGTAGATTGCCTGAGATCTCATCATATGTTCTTCCAGGTCAGATTGGCATATTAACCTGAACATTTTGCTAGAGTCTGGTTCTGTTTTGGTGATTAATGTAGAATAATTTGAGGGCAATGCACCTATTTTCCTTTCATTTTTAGCTTATAGATGTTAATCTGAATTCTAAAGAAGGGGAGAGGTGATATGGGGATAATCCTCCTTTGTGGCATGGGGTTGGAAATACTTATCATTTATATGGCTTAAGACTTTCTAGCTCACAGCATAATCCAAATCATGTTTACTTAGAAGATAGCCCCACTGAGTTCAGTGGGATTTATGTTTTGATAACTGTACATAAAAAATGCAATCCTGAACCACTGCACTACACCAGCATTTGGTGGAACAACTGCAGGGTTATCATTCATTTTTGAAAAACTATCAAAGACTTCACAATATAATAGAATTTCACAAGATAGCTGGAGAAATTAAAACACCCACAGACTCATACAAATATTCCTGAGCTGAGCTTTTTGGACATGGTAGCTATAACTCAGGGGTGGTGATCCTCGAATTTTTTAAACTTCAAGTTTCCGCACCACAAACTACCAAGGCCAAAAGTAAAAGATTATAGAAGCTGAAGTCCAGATCATATGGAAAACCCCCACCTCTGCTATAAACCTCAAAATGCATTGTTGTTATGTGCCTTCAAGTCAACCCTGACTTATGATTACAGGGTTTGATTGGCAAGATTTATTCAGATGAGGTTTCTCATTGCCTTCCTCTTATGTTAAGACAATGTGACTTGACCAAGATCATCCAACAGGTTTCCATGGATTCAAACCCCAGTGTCTCACAGTCCAAGTCCAACATTCAAACCACTATGCCATACCGGCTCTCATGAAAGGCCTAAGGCTTTATGTTTTAATTTTGTTTATTGTTTGTTTCCAACCAATATTACAGACATTCATCACCACTTTTATTTTGCCCACCTCACAAACAAGGATGTTAAGGGTGAAAACAAAGGATGACAGTAGGAGATCTGTATTCAGACTCCTGCTTTTAAAAAATGAATACCAGCAGCAAGTGGTATGGGACGTCTGACCAGGAACATAGAGGTTGGGGTTAACTTTATTCCTCTCCAATTTTCTTGATATAAAACAGTTTGTCACATAGAAAGAACAACAGTTCGGAAGGTACCTGCTATCATGCAAATAGCTCAAGGCTTTCACTTACCTTTCACTCAGCATCACAATCCAGTCAGATCCACTGACCTATTTCCATGACTGCTGTTTTTTAAAATAAAATGGTGAAAGATCAAGGCATGGGTTATCCATCTGTGGATTACCACAAACACCTTACTGCTTGAGGCAGAACAGAAAAAGGCACCCACTATTCATTTATCTGTGTAACAGCAAAAAAAGCAAACCCCCAAAACAACAGGCACAATAACAGAAAAATAATGTGTACAGCCCTCTCTTTTTTGCTAACACACAAACACCAGAGCACAGGGTGAAATCACCAAAAATGTGCAAAAACTCTGATAATCTCACCCAGCAGGGAGGGAAAAAAAATCAAATATTTCAATGTGTAAAAAAGTTCTACCCCTACTATTCACTCACCAGGATGCATACTACCCAAAGCCTTCCAACTTATTTTGGCACATAAAGCAGAAAATCCCTCATGCATCTCTCTCCATCTCTAACTAGGGAGAGAGAGAGAGAGAGAGAGAGAGAGAGAAGATAAGAAATGAAAACTTGCTGCTCCTTCATAACTTCTCAAATCTGAAAACTGGTTCTGCCAGTTGAGAAGATCCAGTCCTGCTCTCAGTGTCATGTCTACATTGGCGCCTTATTTCCTCCTTACTAACTACTCTTCATATTTATTTCCTCCTCCAGATACCTTTATCGATGAACGTGTCAACGTTTCTTGCATATGATCAACCCACGATAAGTTACTGTGGTGTACATCATGAACTTCTTGCTCATAAGCCCTATGAATCAAATGCACAGGAAGAAACAATGGAGACACACTTAGAAACTGATCTGGATCTGAGCACAATCACAACAGCTGCGCGAAATCAGTGATCACACTCAGCTGGCTTATGTGGCCTGAAATACAGCCCAGAGTTGCCACCAAATTTTTATTTCTCATAAAGGATGAAATGGAGACTTTCTTCTGTGATGGATTCCAAAATACCTGGTCAATTCAAAAGCAAAAACAAACCAAGAAAAGAGTTCCACATTCAGATACGGATTGTTTCAAGTCGACAATTTGTAATTAGCTAAGTTGTGCAGTATTTTTTGACTTTACAGAGTATGATCCTCAAAATAAATCTTTTTTTCAAAACTCATCCTACCTACCTGTAAAAAAAGAAACTGTACAGATCTAATGTATTTTTTCATATTGTAAAGTTTCAATATACTGAGATGTACCGGTATGTACAGGACCATGATTTAATTACATTTTACTTTAAAGTTTTCAGTTTTTTAAAAATTTAAATTAACAAAAGTTATATCTTGTGTTACATTTTGAGTTTCTCAGTTTTGTAGGAACTGTTTTGTTACTGCTTTTGTGCCCAGAAAATATATATATATTTAAAAAAAACCCTTTCACTCTGAAATTCTGCACTGTGCAAAATAGGCACAACTTCTATCACATTGACTGCACCAAGAATTCTGTCTACTGGCTCTAGAAATAATCCATTAACTGAATGGGCAATTGGGTTGTTCAAGCTTACATAGGCAAGGTTGTGTGTCTTTTTTTCCTATAAAAAGAAATCAAAGATTTTTTTAACAGTTCTTGAAATTAACTGTTGCCTTGAACTACAGCCTGATTTCTAAAGCAATGAAATGTAATTATAAAAAGGGATATTTTAACAACATCATCTCTGAATGAATGACTCATTGTTTTATTCCTTCATATAGTACTGTATTAGGGGGGGAAAACAAGAATGCACCACAGACAAAAAGAGAATTGAAGACAAAGACAGTAACCACAGCAACATAGTTTCATTCCTTTGAGAAAAGAAGGCAGTTAAAGGGAGACCAGGATGCAGTTTTTATACTGTCTCATAGTAATGAAAGATAATGCAATCCAATTGGGTAGCCATAATTATTAGCTGCACTCTAATTCTCCAAACATTTAGCCAATGCAAAGATCTTTTAGAAATGCTTCAGCATTGCCTTGAAAACAATCATAAGCCAATATGCAAATTTCCAGGGTTCTACATTAAAAGAAAAACATTTGACATGCAAATTTCAATGCATGTGAAAATGTTTCTTGCAAGATGAACTTTAAAGGGGATTAACCACTTAGAGGGGGATGGAAATGTAGAGCCACACAATGGTTTATTTTTCCCCATACACTGTAATATTGTTTTGGTTCTGTTGTCTTAGGCTGGGCAAGAAAACTGCAATTTAGTCCTCAAAGACACCACTACAGGTACAAATCATGATTTGGTTAACAACATTGTGAACGCTTCAAAAATATCAGCCTAAATCCAATTGCTACGTCCAACTAAAGCAGATCCATTGAATCAATTGGGTTTATGTCAATGTTGACTTTCTCTTGAGTATCTGATTTAATGGCTTTAGTTTGGACTAATAAATACATTAAGACTACAATTAGCAGTTGTATTCTAAATGCTACTCCACATATTCACCTGGACAGTGACCCTTTCAAGAGGGGCACACATATTTCCAGCCTTGTAATGTGTGATCTGGGCACATCAATGCATAGTTCCACATTATTTTTTTTCCCCTGTAAGTGGAAAGGATGCCTTTGAATGCAGCTACCCGTATATGGGTCCGTGCATGTAGTACTGAATTATCACATTGCCATGGAAGTGTAGTAGGAAGCCATTTAGCACCCACTCCATTATTGGGCAGTCTGGGTTCATCCAGGCACTAATGTAATGATACTAGCACAGGATCTGTACTTGTAGATGACAAAAAAACCTGCAGCTACTCCACCTCGAAGTAAAATTTTAAAATTTCTAAAATCTCAATAAATTGGCCATCCACCTCAAAGCTACCTCCCCACAACAGTCACTGAAGACAGAAGGAACAGAAGAAAGAAAACCTGAGACAGCCGCCCCTGACATACATCTGTGTCTGTCTGCTGACATGTGGGATGATGATATCAGATCTCAAATCCAAAATTCAAAATCATATATGGAATTAAATTATTCCTGTTTCGTTATTTAGTGACCGAGTAGTTATACTTGTTCTTATTCAATACTAAAAACTTATGGCTAGTTTAAAGCAAGACAAATCTGAACCAAAATTAAAAGTTACAAGTATTGAAATGAAAAGTGGGTTAAATTTTAAATGGCCAAACAAAAATGTAAATGGCTAAAATTTATATAAAATAGTAATTTGTTCCAGTTATTTATTCATGCCCTCAATTACATGATAGCTATGGGATCATATATTTCTTACTATCAATGGCACTGTAATAGTACAACAGATGTTACAGTACAATTGCTTTAAAATAATGGAAGGTTAACATTAGTTTGGTCAGAATCCTATATCCAGTTACCTGAACATAAGCCCTACTGAACTCAATGGAGTTTACATTTCTAAGTAGACAAGTATAGGATTTCACTGTTAAAAATATATATATTGGGGTTTTGACTTGAGGATAAGGAATCAAGGATCTCTAAGATAGCCAAAATGTTAGGACAGAAAAAAAAAACCTTTCATATAGTAGTAATAATTCTTTTTTTATATAAATAAAGAGAAACAATTTAACCACAAATCTATTTTTCTCAATATTTCTCCCAAGTATTTTACAGTGACTTCATCAACAAAACTGAAAATTCTGAATTCCACCATTTGTATGGAGCAACTCTTATGGAGGGCAGAAAAAATTGCCTTCAGAATATTGTTTAAAACAAATATGAAAATACAAAAATGTCAAAAAGAGTGTACATTGTATTATTTATTTAGCATCCTAGATTTTGTAACATATTTTGCATAAATTATTTGCTATTCAAAATATTTTATTTGTCATTTTTAAGACTCATCCTAACTTTCATTTTCACTTTCTGATTCCTTTACTTATTGGTATGGTGATTCATGGATTTCTGCTTTTCACTTAGTGATCTGGGCCACAGCCAGGAGGTTTGATGCTGGTTTAGGCTCATTACAATGGGTTGTTAAAAACAAAAAGAAGCCATATTCAAATGCACTGCCAAACGTGGGGTGGGAAGATGCTATCAAACTTAGACTATTCTGTATATATGTCAAAGTATGGGATTACATTTTTCTAATTGTTGGGCACATTTAGAAGATATCTCAGTTTCTCCCAATTATGAGTTAAGTAGCAATTCTTTATATTGTTACATTCCTTCCCCTTTTTTTAATAAGATGAGGCCTACATCATATGTTATCATTATAGTTAAGTAGCCACTATAAATGGAACTACATGGATCGCCCTTGATGACGATGAAAGGAACATCTCCATATATGTGAGGATTTCAAGAGCAGTCAGTGAATCTGTCACCATGGGGAAGGAAACCCAATATTGATTTTACTGCCACTTCGCCTTCAGATGCTCAAATTGGAATGGCAATTCTGTCATTGCCAAACCTTTGCTGAGATACAGTCTAACAGTGGCAGAGCTCCCCTTTAAGCTGAAGCTGCTGTAAAATCCAAAAAAGATTCACAGCTCATGTGGTAGCAAAACTACTACCCCAGCTCATTCACACAATTTGCTTTCCACACAAAAGTCCATCCATGTTGTTCCATATTATGGAAGCTAACAGGATGCAACTCACACAAAATATATGGAGTCATCCCACTTTTCTTTGTCTGTCATCAGGGCTAAATGAACGTGTGGAGGGTGAACAGGATCACAAGAATACGTTCTTCCTTGATCAGTGTGTGTTCATTAGATGTGTATATGCACAATACTTTATGTACAAATTCAAAGAGGTATCTGTCTCTGCATTATTGCCTTCTCCTTCCTAAAACCATTCACTTGGTCCTAACATGACATCTGAAAAGGGCCTTGGTTGCTATTGCAAAATCTCCCATCCACATGCAGCAAAGTGTATGTAGATACAAAAGGGACTGATTTGTAACACAACTATGAGATACTCTGCAACTATGCAAGTGAACCTCCACTTATCCTTCCATTCGAGAACATCAGAAGTTTCTCCTCACTAGGTAAAGTTTCAAGACCTGTCTGGGAAGTTTTCATTAAAGGTTTTTTGTGTGAAAAACCACTGTGGCTTTTTTTTCCTGGGAAAAAAAAATTCCAAAATTTTCACACAGAGAACTGAAATGTAGGAAACCTTGCAGCAGTTGACCCTTTCTCAAGGATGCATCCAGATTGCTTAAAAAGACCAAAAAGTCACATATTTTGTTCTTGTTCTTGGAAATCTATACACAGTTTGTTCATCCCAGAATATTTTCTGTTAGTTCCTGTTACAAACAGAGACTTTTCATACCTGCTCCCTTAGTCCATTTATATTAACCCAGTATAAAATCAGAAAGAACAGGAACAAAATACAGACTTTTCAATCTGCGTGGACATACCTGAAGACTAAATGTGGAAATATTAATACATTCCTATCTGTGGGTCTTTCTCTGGCAGAAAGAAACACGTTCCTTTTTCTCCCTCTGCCACAAAAAGTAAGTCTTCCATTTCCGACTAAAGGCAGAAACAGACGGGCGGAAGGGGCAGTTTCAATACATGCCACTCCAAACTACTGGTTTGCTTGACCCCATTGATACTATGTCTATCTGAATACTGCTCCTGCAAATATGATTTCTGTTTAAAATTAATGAGAAAACAATATTATCTATCATGCAAGTTGGAACTGGAGGTGCCATATGCACAATAGGTTCTTCCCTCCCCAAAAAAAGCAGAGAAAGCGAACAAAATTCCAGTGTAGAGGTAGAAATGCTCCTAAACTCTCCCTAGATCCCAGCGTTCATGCTTGATCTTGTACAGCAATTCAAGAATTACTAGATGAAAATGACTTGCCTAAGTGATAGGAATATAAATCTATATCAAATACTGTAACATAATGTCTTAACAAAAATTACACAGACACATGGAATGCTGCCTTCAGGACATTGGTCTATCTAACTCATTGCAATCTACACTTGGGCATAGTGGCAAGCAATACTGTAACAAAGGATGACTATACAATAGTCACAAAAATCCCATCCCCCATTCCAAATATATGCACGTGGGGTATCAATCATGTAGATGCTTCTGGAAAATTCTGATATAAATTGACCAGGGCATAACCTTCTAGTTAGTGTACAGACCCACTGAACCAATGGAATTTATATAATAATAATTATAATATTTATTTATTTATTTATACATACCCCACTCTTCAGCCCTAAAGGCTATCAGAGCTGCTTACAATTATTATTTTTAATTAGATGGTTCCCTGCCTTACAATCTAAAAAGAGACGACACAAAAGAAGAAGAGAATGGTGGTGGGAAGGGGATCAAGTCCAGCAGTTCTTCTCTCCTCTGATGCCTGGACCAAGACATAGGGCATGGAGGGAGGGCTCTGCTTCTTAATCTAGGACAGGCCCGGCCTGCCCTTTCATTCCCTGTTAAGCCAGATGGTGTTGTCATGGAGGGAGGGCTCTTCAACTTGAAAACAAACAGCTTCATTTATATACCGCTTCATACCGCCTAAGCAGTGTCTAAGCAGTTTACAACTGTAAGCTACTTGCTCCCAACAATCTGGGTACTCATTTTAGCGACCTCAGAAGGATGCAAGCCTGAGTCAAGCTTGAGCCATTTTGCTGGTATTGAACTCGCAACCTTATGGTTTTTAAGTGAGTGGCTGCAATACAAGCATTTAACCACTGTGCCACCAGGGCTCAGTGTTATCTTACCAAGTTATAAGTGTTATCTTACCAAGTTATCCTTAATTCAATGGAACCAGTCTTTTTGGAATAAACAATAGTTGTTTAGGTCCTAATCTGCACCACCACCATCCTGGGCGAATGTGCAAATTACAATTATGTTGTCCACTGGATATTGGATTCCTTCTAATGATACAACACAATCCTCAGAGAAAAGCTTCACAAAAATATATTTTGAAATGCATATTTGATATAAAATATTTAAGAAATGCATTTTGAGATTTTTTAAAAATCATTTTTATTAAACATAAAAAGAACTGGGCATATTTTTTCCAAATATCTAAATCATACATATATTAAACAACAAAACTATGACCACTACTAAACAATAAGAACAACAACAATAAAACCAATCAAAATTAACAGTATTGACTTCCCACCCCTTAATATAGTGCATATATTCCCCTATGTAATCTCTATATTTATACTTTATTTATACTGTAATCTCTCTATTTATACTTCCTTTAAATGATTACATCTTTATGCTTCTCTGCAGCTATGCAAGTGAACCTCCACTTATCCTTCCATTCAAGAACATCAGAAGTTTCTCCTCACTGCAGCACACAAACTGTTTAACGTGCAAAACCTAAAACTATAGGGACAGCCCTATATTTAAATGAGGGTGGGTTTTTGTTTTTGTTTTTTGGTACAGGTTGTTTAAAATTCTACAGATCGATGCAATTCATATGAAAACATGAAAAGCATATGAAACTAGTTTGGACTAGAAATACAATGATCCAATTTTCTATTCATTAATACATAGGGTCAGCAGCATTCTGCACCAGAATGCCAACCGATGCTGGGGGGATTCAGGGGCAGAGGTTGGGGATGGAGCCAAAATAGGCCCTTCCCTCTTCACCGCATGTGGCTTTATACTGAGTCCTCCATCTCCCTGCCCTGCAAGGCTAGGAAGTCAAGCCTCACAGGGCAGGGCCTGGGGATCATGGCACATGGCAAGAAGGTGCTCCATGTGTCATCACCCCTTTGGTGGTGTCACCTGGTGGTGTCACACACCTAGTGACACTACTGCATAGGGTTAGGAAAAAGTAATCTGAACATAATACAAGTTCTTCTACAGGCATAGTCTAAATATTTCCCAACTAATATATTTTGGAATTCAGGGTGCAAGCCATTTTTAAATGTACTTTTCTGAAGCTGCTGCTGCTGCTGTTGTTGTTGTTGTTGTTATATTTATTTATTCTATTCTGCCTTTTTTCCAGATCAGGATTCAAAACAGCTTACAATAATTTAAAAAGATATCATTAAAAAGTTACTGTGATATTATGTTCAGAGTATTCCTGTATCAGATTGTATTTATCATTTTAAAAAATTTAAGGACTGAAGCCACCTTTTCTAGCTAGAAAAGTGAGTGAGACATATAAACCATTTAAACCCCAAGACAGAATGCATTCTTGTGGTAAAAGAGCTACCACATTTTGAATAGATACTAACTGGAGCTGAAATATGCTCCCCTTTTCGGTTTAGTAATTTTTATCCCATTGAATGGTTTTCAATAAATACAATGAAAGAATAATTTAATTTTTAAAAATTATCATGAAAATGTAACAGAACAAAAACAAACATTCAGTAAATATTTTCACTATCAAATATTTTGATATCCTAGTTTCTATGTTCCAGGCCTGAACCTAGCCCAGAATATAGAGTTGGCAGTTGAACACTGGATCAAGAGAAATTTTGACTATAAGGTAACTAAGTTGAGTTTTACTTTGAAAATAAGGGTATCTTCTTATACGAACTGTTCCTTCCAGTTAATGTGATTCTAACATTCTCTTCTGCTTTGCTTGAGAGAGAAAATGGAATCATTTGTTTCCTTTTGCTGTTAATATTAACCCAGTCTGAGAGAACTGGGTCATGACTGTGTACTCACAGCCTAAGTAGGAAAAAAGAAAGTCCTTGCAAGTTATGTGTGTGCTATGAATAGTATTTTTCAGGTTCGTAGCAAGGATAAGTATTCAGTAGGATGAAAATTATGAAAACACGCAGCTATGATGCACTGGAGCACTGCAAAGCTCTAAAGATGAAGGTGTGAAGACATGCGAATGATCTGGAATATAACAAAGACTATTACCTGATGCTATATCCAGTTCTGCTGCTGGTTCAGCTATGGAACTAATGTCAGGAGGACCTGCAACACTTCCAGAACATATTCTATATGGTAAGCAAATATGTCATAATCATTGCTGAGAGAGGGGGGGGAAACCTTCTCTGAAATTGCTGTTTCATTATATAATAGTAATGCATGAGTGACTTTCCCTCATTGTTTTCATGTTTCTCTTTTTTTACATTTTTCACCATACAGTATTATGCAAAGAAGGAAATTAGATCTACTCCGTGATGAGTTCCTCTTGTGACAACTAAGCATATATCAGTTTTGTTTTATCCTATATCCCCACCTTCCCACCCCCACCAACAGCAGGTTCTTTCCATCCAGCACAACAAATGTTCAGTTCTGATTCTTCAAAAACAAATCAAGGGCACATCTGGACTGACTGAAAAGTCTCAGATGTTCTTTCCGATTTTATACCGGGGGGCTGGTACAAAAAGTCCCTGGTTGTACTGGGAGCTGGCAGAAAACATTCTGAGATAGACAAAATGTATATGGGTTTCCAAAATAAAATTGGAAAGAAGAGGAATGAAAATCTGAAATTTCTGGAGTGGGGGTTAATGAGTCTAGATGCACTGTGAAACTAAATTGTAAAACTAGATTTTTACAACTAAAAATTTACACAGGCTAAATTCACTTTTGCAAAACTATTCCAATCATGAAGTGGACCATCTTGTACCTGATGCCGGACAGATATTAAAGATAAAGAGCTTCTCAGAAAAATAAGTGGCACTCTAATTTGGCACTACAAATACAGTTGAATACACAAGGATTCAAACCCAGATATTTAAGAAATAAGCATTCAGATCCCTGGGGCTAACAGTCAAATTTTTCCTAAATTCACTTTATAAAAAAATCTCAAGAAAATTATCACCCATCCCTGCTACCACAGGGAAGATAAACAAGTTTTCTATCATCACAAATACACTGGAAGCGCAAACACTCCAAACATGAGCACAAACTATCATTACAGTTGGCATAGGCAATGTCTGGGGCTCATACCAACTTTAGAGACAGAAAGAGTATATGACAGGAATGAAGGGGAAAGATTGTATAGGGGGATGCTCCACAGAGGGAGAGGAATGGCTAGGCACATGGGGGAAAGCCCAAGTTATAAACAGTACATAAATTATAGACACTCAAGAACAGATGTATCCAGGGCAGGGGAGGAAAGGTTCAAATGTAAGTATCTGTCATGACAGTATGGTCTAAATGTGGCATTTTCCACTTACCCCACCCCATGAATCTCAAATTTGGGTATATGTGTCTTAAGAAACTCATTTTAACCAGTCTGGTCTCTGCAGAAGGAATGACAACACACCAAAAAGAAATAATAAGTGCTCTGAAGCCATCATGAAATTTATGGCCAGCCCAGGGCTTGCATTTTTAAATGTTCAGAAACTACAGTGGGCCCTTGGTACTGTAGGGTAATTTAAGTTTCTCAAGGATTTAGCCCTTGCCAAGGAAGAAAAAATATATTTATATATCAAAACTGTCAAAGCCAAGCCTCTTAGGGTCTAGCTTTAAATCAGCAGATTAGCAGCAGATTAGCGGAAATGTGCTTTTGTCTAACTATGACTCAATACAGAATAGATAGAATAGATAGCTTTTAGAATAGATGCTCCTCAACCCTAGCATGTGGCCAGGGCATCCTCACTCCGCATTACCGTACAAACGGCACACAGAGCAAGGACATTGCAGGTGCACAGCATCAACACGGCGCTGCACTCCTGCAACATTATGGATGTGCCATTTGGTGCTTGTTGCATCACACCTGCAACGCAAAAAGGAGCCAGGTTTTTGGCTCATTTTTTCCTGTGCACCTGCGACGCCCTGTCTGGTTGCTGTGGCAAAGATGCACAGGAAAATGAGGTGGCTCTGGACCACCCTTTTGGGGTGGTCTGTTGAGCCCCTATGCTTCCCTGAGAATTGAGACTGACTAAAAAAACTACAAACAAGTAACTTGTAGTTTAAAACAAAAGTTTACGAATGGTTTTAAGCTATATCCTAATCTAGCTAGTGAATATTCAAATTAAAAAAAATCTTTATCTCACCATCTTTCCAAAGAAAGTTGAGAGAGGAAGAAGGTGGAGAACTTGCAGTTCAGTTGAATATATTTGAGAGAGAACCAGTTAGTCCCAAACGAGGAGAGACATAAATGAAATGGTTAGTTTGAATGAGAGAGAGAAGCAGGTTTGCATGCAGAAAATCCCTATCTAAGGAGGGGAGAAAGACAATGCAAAAATCTTCCAACAGATATCCACTGGGGTTTGGTTCCAGGACCCCACATGGATAACACAACCATTTATATTCAAGTCCTATTAATTACAATGGATAGAAAAATTGTGTCCTTTATATAAAATAGAAAAAAAAACAAGGTTTGCCTTTTGGTTGGTTGGTTGGTTTAGTATTTTCAAGCCATGGATGCTTGAATTTGTGGATAAAGAGGGCTGACTTGTAGCTAGCCACAGAAAATGAAGACAGTATCTGAAATAAGAGTCACGTTGAAGCAAAGTCTCCTGTCCTAGATGTCCCTGCCTCAATTATGGCAATGTCTGTTTAGTTTTCATAGACCCAAGTGATACATACCTTCCAGGGAAACACAGCAACATTAAGTTTCTGAGTTCTGCTTGTTCATACTCCATAATGCTAAATACCAAGAAAACTGTGGGAAGCATCTAACATCTTAAGTTCAAGTTAAGGTAACAGAGAACGTCATCGGGGAGTGACCCTTCATCACCCCGGTAGCTAACCATCCACTTCCAAAACCAGCTGTGAAAGGCATGGAGCCCTCTGGAATCAGTTTTTGGGCAGCATGCATGAGTTCAGCAGAAGAGGGGGGAGAGTTCATTCAACTTCAGTCTAACAGTAACTATAGCTCTGTGCATTTGCTGCAACACACTACTTCATCTTTTTAGCTGATATTCCAGAGGAGTGTTGCAGGTTGACCCAGAACTTGGTAAAGCTGTTTTTAGGACAAGAAATGCCAGGTTTAGGACAAAAAATATTTAGAAATTAGAAAAATGGTCTCACACAACCCTCCCTCCATATTTTATAGATCCATTCTTGCTCTTGAATTCCTCCCATACAGTATTTCTAACTTTAAACTTGGAGTAGCATAGAGTAGCCTACTCCAACCACACTAATTATAGCATCTGATTTATCTTAATTAGGAAGTTCAGAGTAAGTCAACATTAACACAAGCAGAGTTCATCAAGATTAATGTTATTTTAATGAATATCAAAGGGATTAGTGTACTTCAGTGTTTGCTGCTAGAAAATCATTTTGAAATAACTGAAGGTGCAGTGAATGCAATTGTGAACATTCAACACAGCAAGGATCAGATGTCTACCAACTTTAATTTTTGTACACCAATAAATCACATTTTAAACTGTCTCTCTAGATGACTAACTACAACATAGAACCCATTCTGTGATGGTAAATGGCCTGCAACACTGATTTCATTATTAGCAGTCTTATTGTTTCAAAGGGGCTAATGCATTCATAACGATGGACATTTCCAAGTGTCACCAAGTTTTGCATTACATTTGTAAGGCTAATAACCTACAAGTGAGCATTAATTAATAAGCACTAATTATTACTGTATTACCCTGGAGAAATATGACATCTTTAATAACACCAAATGGTCTCTGAATGAAAGATGGTTTCAATAGGATGTGAGCAAACAGCAACAGTTCTTTGCCTTTCTAGCACATGGAGTACAAACTAGCTATTTGTTTTTGAGATAAAAATCCAGTCAAAAACTTCCTCCCCAATACAAATCAAGACTTTTTATCTTATGGATTTGTCAGTAGTGGGGTTTAAGGAGAGAAAAACGGGAGGTTACTGTAGATTTTCTTACAGGAGTAGGAGTCAATCTACAAGTTGGGCTAAATGTGTTATTCCTAAATGTTTTAGGAACCCCAAGGAATCTGGGACCACAAAATGTCCCAGATTAGGAGTTAACACCTAATCCATATGCCACAGTCTGATGAAAATTACATCTATGAAGTTTCTTTTTGATCCAGAGAAGAAGTCACAATTGCCACGCTGCAGTAAAGCACAGCTTTAGGGACAAGATCATTCTTATTCTGTTTTGCAGGAGGAGTGAGTTTTGTTTTGTTTAAAAAAATAACCTTCATGCACACCATATTATAAATGCATGTAGGTGCACACATACTGCTGAAGCTTCTGTTTTTAAAACAACCACATCTGTTAAATCTGCTTACACATTTAAATTATTATGCAGTTTGCCCCCAAGTCTCTTGCCAATCTAAGCCTCCAACACTTCAGCAAAAGCTAGGCAACCACAGTAGCACAACCAGCACAAATGAGTTTAATCATGTTTAATTGTACCATTTATGTGATTTTCATTGTATTCGGTGCCTATGTAATAAAGACCCAAGTCACTGTGCCAACAAGACTAACACAGTCTGCTTGCTTAGTTGTTAACTTCTATCAAGTAAACTTTTACGGCAACCCTATGAATGAGAAACCTCCAAGTCATCAACAACCCTGCTCAGGTCTTGGAGACTCAGGGCCATGGCTTCCTTAAATAAAACTATTCATGTCTTAATGTTGTCTTCCTCTTTCCCTATCACCTAGAGATCTAGGTATTACCTGCATCCTTATTACCTACAGATGTAGTGGCTTAGTGGTTAAGACTCCAGTTCTTATGATCGGAAGATCAGAAGGTTGGCAATTCAAGCCCCGGGTGCTGCGTGATGGAGTGAGCTCCTGTCACTAATCCTGGCTTCTGCCAACCTAGCAGTTTGAAGCATGCAAATGCAAGTAGATAGATAGGTACCACTTCTCAGTGGGAAAGTAACAGCATTCAGTGCAGTCATGCTGGCCACATGATCACCAGAGCAGTCCTCAGACAACAAGGGGTCTTCAGTTTAAAACCAGAGATGAGCACCACCTCCTACAGTCAATTACGACTAGATACTGTATTCATGTCAAGGGACTACTTTACCTTTATCTTAAGCGATGCTATCACTGAACCAGGACTGAGGGACTACAAACAGTGACTCCTCCAATTCATTTCTGTGTCAAGGGAAACATGAGCAAAGGCTTCTAATACCTTCTTCCTCACTCCTACCAGGCCAACTCTACCTCTAGGCAAAATCTGATGGCTATTTCAGACAGCAGATTTAGGGTAAAATAAAAGGGCATCCTCTCCTTTAAAATTAATGAATTGAAATTAAATAATTTTATTGTCAGAAAGGTTCTTGTGCTATTTTCTGCCTCCTGTGCCAAAATATTCTAAATAGCTTATGACATTACAAACTCTGACTTTGAAGGAGGAATGCTATTTGCTGCTCAGCCTCAGGCAGCAAAATGGCTTAAGTTAGCCACGACCTCCAGCTACAGCAGCTTTGACAGAGCTCTTCTTTATTATGTATCTCAGACACTCACATGAGGGCCTAGGCAAATATTGTAATAACAGTATGCTCAGGACTGGGAATAATTTTGTGTCTTGGAGGAGAGAATTATTTCATTCAAAACAAGAATATTCATTAATAAGAAATCAAGTATCACCTCAGTAATGTATATGTCAGTCTTTCAGGATCTTAAGACTCAAGTGTGTTGCAAACGAGGGATGAAAAGCTATTATATGGAAGATTCACAAGGAACAAGTTTTGCTTTTTTAATATCAATACAATCAAGGATTTGATTTAGTTCACTAGCAATGAATAATAATTGTACATTTCCACTTGTCTCTCTGAGTATTTTGTTGAGAATCAAGAGTGCAAAAATACACAAACAAAAAGAATCCTACTCTTAACCCCAGAAATCAAATCATAGCCTCTCGTTTCAGAAAAATATTGAAAAGATTATTTTGTTTGAAGAACAAAATTTGGACACAACTATGAAACAGGAAGCAAATGTTGATGTGCTTTGTCAGTTTTATCTACATTTTTTCGTCTTCTCCTTATCCTTTCATGAGGCCCTTCTTTTGTCAAAGATACCAATGGGATAAGTGAGAAAGCTAGGCAAGCCATGTAAATAAGATAGATTTGACACAGCAAGCAAGAAAACCCACTAGTTCGTCATTTATGTTTCATCTAGTCCAAGTAGATGTTATTCATAAAGGAAACAAAAATGGTATACCAAAACATCAAATACAGCTTCTAGCATCCTGTTGCTTCCTTCAATGAAACATCTTCACAACTTTAAAAATAATCTGATAAAGGGAAAAAATCTCACATGCAGAGGTTCACCATTCAGCTGTTGCCACATCATTTGTACTCTGTTATGAGGGGGGGATGAATATACATCAGTTAAATAAAAGAGTAATGTGTGAAGTTACTATATCACACTTCACTACTTCAGACATATTTCTGCTCAAGAGAGGTAGCTCACACATTGTGGGAATTCTCATTAAAGTAAGTAAAAAAGGCCAAAAGCCATAAAGTAATCATAGAATCATAGAATCATAGAATCATAGAATCATAGAATCATAGAGTTGGAAGAGACCACTAGGGCCATCCAGTCCAACCCCCTGCTATGCAGGAAATCCAAATCAAAGCACCCCCGACAGATGGCCATCCAGCCTCTGTTTAAAGACCTCCAAGGAAGGAGACTCTATCACCTTCCGAGGAAGTGCGTTCCACTGTCGAACAGCCCTTACTGTCAGGAAGTTCTTCCTAATGTTCAGGTGGAATCTCTTTTCCTGTATCTTGCATCCATTGTTCCGGGTCCTGTTCTCTGGAGCAGCAGAAAACAAGCTTGCTCCCTCCTCAATATGACATCCTTTCAAATATTTAAACAGGGCTATCATATCACCTCTTAACCTTCTTTTCTCCAGGCTAAACATCCCCAGCTCCCTAAGTCGTTCCTCATAGGGCATGGTTTCCAGACCCTTCACCATTTTTGTCGCCCTCCTTTGGACACACTCCAGTTTCTCAATGTCCTTTCTGAATTGTGGCGCCCAGAACTGGACACAATATTCTAGGTGGGGCCTGACCAAAGCAGAATACAGTGGCACTATTACTTCTCTTGATCTAGACACTATACTTCTATTAATGCAGCCCAAAATAGCATTGGCCTTTTTAGCTGCCGCATCACACTGTTGACTCATGTTCAACTTGTGGTCTACTTGGACTCCTAGATCCCTTTCACACGTAGTTTCATTCAGCCAGGTGTCACCCATCCTATATCTGTGCATTTTATTTTTCCGCCCTCAGTGCAATACCTTACATTTCTCTGTATTGAATTTCATTTTGTTAGCTTTGGCCCAGCTTTCTAGTCTATTCAGGTCATTTTGAATCTTGATCCTGTCCTCTGGGGTATTAGCTATTCCCCCTAATTTGGTGTCATCTGCAAATTTGATAAGTATGCTCCCAATTCTGTCATCCAGGTCATTGATAAAGATGTTGAATAGCACTGGGCCGAGGACAGAGCCCTGTGGGACCCCACTGGTCACTTCTCTCCAGGATGAAAAGGAGCCATTGTTGAGCACCCTTTGGGTTCGGCCATTCAACCAATTACAGATCCATTTAACAGTTCCTTTGTCTAGCCCACATTTTACAAGCTTGTTTGCAAGAATGTCATGGGGAACCTTGTCAAAGGCCTTACTGAAATCAAGATATACTATATCCACAGCATTCCCTTCATCTACCAAGCTGGTAATTTTATCAAAGAAAGAGATTAGATTTGTCTGGCATGACTTGTTTCTCTGAAACCCGTGTTGAGTTTTTGTGATTACACAGTGTAAGTGCATATGAGCAGTAACATTCACTTAGGAGTTTATTACATGGAAGAGATTAGATGTTTATCCCGTGAATGTCTCAGAAAAATTGTGTATTTATGCATAACAATTTCACACAATGTCGCACAAAACGTGCCATTAAAGTAGTCACAAAGAAGCATTAATGTGCATCTTTTTACTTTTGGGATTTCAGCGACAATGCATTTCCGATATCACTTTATTTGCGCAATTGTGTGTGATAATCATTTGCACAATTGCTAGCCATTTCCACTTCATTTGCAGGATGCTTTAAATGTGCTTTAATCTCTCTTTAATGCCGAAATCAGCTCCAATGTGATAAACTCCTTAGCTTTTAGTTCTCCAACTGTATTCTTAGGAATTTGTCTTTAATTCAGCTGTCCGTACTTCAGGTTGACACTCATCATCAACACTATCATTACTGCATCAAAAACATATCTGTTCACTTATTACATTCTCATATCAACAACAGGAAGTCAACAGTGGAAGAAGCACATTATACATTTATCCCCTCTGGAGGAGGGGACCCTTCTTGCTAGCATTTTGAAGAGACAGTTCCCTGGATTAACAATATCAGAATTCCCCAGCTCAATGGCTATTGACCACTATAGCTGGGAAATCTTGACTATGGCAGTTTTCAAAACATAACTTTCCTGAGCTATAATTATTGACAGTTTTGAAAGGTGATTGCCCAGTGCCAGCTGGACACATGTGATACTCAGAATTTGGAAAGTTCCTGTTCCCAAGTAATTTTCTCCTGTTATTTGTTATTTTTTTATGATGTTAAAAAGTATCTTGAGGTGCTCATCATTTCAGTCGTGACATTTTCTGTACTTTTTACTGCTTAAAAAAAATCAACCTTAGAACTGATAAGAGAGCAACATAAAATGTATTCATTATAGGTTATTATTTTACTTGTAACTTGTTATTCCCAAGATCTAGGAAGGCCTCAGCTAGGCACTATACCTTTGTATGGCTGTGTCAAAATCAGCTCCACACCAGTTTTAAAGATTACGTGAAATAAAATGGGATGTATCATCATGGTGTGCAAAAAAGTATTATATAATTGTTTTTCAAGCATAAATGTGCCCAATCTGAAAATCAGATGACCTCATTTTGTGTGGCAAGTTTGTCTCTAGAGGCAGAAGTAATCACATTTTAATGTCAACAACTATGGATTCTCAAAACTAGAAATGTTTTCAGCTTTGAGGAATAAAACACAGCAACTGGGTTCCAAATCCATGTTGCTGTACCATGTCAATCAGAGAACAGTATTGTTTTAAATTGTAATGTATTGTATGCATTGTGTATTTTCTATTGTTTTAAGATCTGCATTAAAAACATCAATTTTTTAAAAAGGGGAAAACACCTTTCTTATAAAATATAATTACACAGATAAATGCACTTATGTCGATTTAAGGATTTTATATTCCTTATCTTGAAGCTGAAATCTTAACTATTTTTCTTTACAACCACTGCAAAAATTCAGTGGTCTTTTATTATTGTGCTACAAGTTAAAGTGTTCTGTTCTTCCTCCACTGTCTACATGTCCTCCAGGTAAACAAGGACAAAGAAATACAACCATCCCAAGACATGTTGCTGCTGCTGCTGCAAAAAAGATAAGATGGCTCCTCCTTGCCCAATTCCATATACAGAAGTAAACAGACTAGCAGTCTAATGTTACAGGAGAGGAACCATCACTGCATTGGAAGCTATCCAAATGGCTTTGTAGATAAGAAGCATGCCACATGACACACAGAGCTCTGCTTTCTATGAAAAGGGAATGGTAGGAATTGCCATTCAGTGTAACACTTGAAAGGACTACCATTGCTTTTGTTGTACACAGTACTGTCTGGTGCCTGAAACAATTGCCTCACATTGACTAGTGGTAGGGAAAGCCCTGACTCCCACTCAAAATTTGAAGATCAAATAAAGCCTGTACTGTAGAATGATACACATGTTGGACTTTGTGAACCTAATGAAGACCTGCGGGTATGGAGAGTGAATTGATCTAAGCCAGTGGTTCCCAAACTTTGGATGTTTTGGATTTCAACTCCTGGAAGCTTGAGGCAGATTGGGCAACTGTCAGAAATTCTGCAAGATGATGCACAAAATATTCAAAGGACCAAAGTTTGGGAACCACTGGTCTAACATATATTAGAGAGAAGACTCAGAAATTTAAACAAATCCTCTAAAACACACCTGCCATTGCAGAATATTTTCTTTTTATAATATAATATCCATAACATTCAGAGCCAGCCTTTCACCTGTTTGCTTCTTTTAATCCTGCCAACTCCCTTTCTACTTTGTATCAGCTCTTACTGAGGGCTTGCTTTATTCTGCTTGGCAATGAGAAACAGTTTACTATATCCTAGTTTCAAAACTGCTTACTTTAGAGGAATGCATTCCAAGTTTCAACAGAGTAATTAACTTTAAAACCATACTGGAAAACAAGTTTGCATAATAAGGGAACATGAAAAGAAAGCACTTAATTGACAACATGGCCAGGAAAGTAAATATTAACAAATATGCCATACATATATGTACATTGATTATTTGTAGGAGTGCTACAGGTTATAGTCTCAAAAGAAAACATACATAGGAGCATTCATTAGAGTACAGGAACTGAATTCTCTTTAAAAGAATATACCACAAAAACTTCACAGACCCGACTCTGAAATATACACTATGAAAAAATATTAACATTATTCCAAAACTCTTTCAACATGCATTCATACCTTGACTTTTTATAAACTAGTTTGATCAGCTAATTTGTCAGTAACAACTAGATTCATTCGTCAGGGTTCATAAAACTGGATGAAGTCAGACTAATTTCTGCTCTCACTTCTTAAAATGGAGAACTCAGCATCCATATCAAGTCAAGTTAAAAAGGTTGATTTATGAGCCATCCAATGTGGATTGATTTAAGAGACAAATTCTTATTTTGTATGCAAATCTGTACCTTAGTCAACTCTTTTACCACTCCTTGGAGAGGAAACGGGATGTAGAAAACATGCCTACAGAAATTACAAGCGTGTGCTTTGAATAAGCAATGGGCCACTGAGGTCCCACTTATGGTGATGCACTCTTCTGTACTTCAGGTACCCAGTCCAATTTTTAACTAGCAGCTGTTATAAAAACAAAGGATTATTCCAGAAAATAGTAACACAGTACGAAGTATCACTGCTTGGTAAAGTTACTTTTGGGACTACAGCTTCCATAATCTCCCAGCCAGCATGGATACAGTAAGTTGTGATCTGAAAAACTAACTTTCCTGCTGTGATGAAAATTACATTATATAAGTATCATTCAATGTACACACCAGAATATAAAGCAATACAGCAAACAGAGAGCCTCCATTTTTATTTATATTTTAATATATTATATGGGCCAATTTTTGTTAATTCAATCAGTCGTATTCAAGCATCAGAAACAGGGATGCTGGGAAAATCTCCTTGGTCAACATTTTAAAATGAAACAAACTAATTCATACTGCTTAGACTAATTCATGCTGCTTAGACTAATAGGTGAATTAGAGTGCAGTTATCTTTCAGACTATGCACTTCTCTATATTTTTGCACTCTAGTTCTTACTCATGAATTGATCAAAAACACTATTTTGAGAGAACACGCTCTTTAAAATGTGCATTTTATGGGCAAATGCACTTAGCAAAGTATGAGGAAATGCATGCAAAATGAATATGGAAGAATGCTTATAGAAATATGTATTTTATGGAAATTGAATTTTAAAAACGTATTTTAAGAGCAAAAGTGATTAAGGTCCAAAACACGCTGCTGAAACAATCCAGTCTGAGACCACTTTAAATGTCTTGGCTCAGTGCTAGAGAATCCTGAGAATTGTAGTTGATTGTAGCCCCAGAGCTCTTTGACAGAGAAGGCTAAATGTCTCACAAAACTACAGTTCCTAGAATTCCCTAGCATTGAACAAGAGCAGTTAAAGCGGTCTCAAACTGGATTATTTCTGCAGTGTGTTGGACCTAACAAAGTTTTAAAGTTCAATTAAACTCACAAATTGAACATGAGTACTGATGTGTTCAATAAAAAACAGGTTCAACTGGACATGTCACTAAACACATACAACATGGAAATGGATCAAAAAGAGACCCATTCATCTATTTTGGCTTTAGATTAAAGATACAATTAAAGAAAGTATGATTATAAAATCCAAGAAAAAAATGTCAAAGACTTAATACTTTCCAACTCTCTGGTAGTAAACATATCCATTCATTATTTAAAAATAAAGAAAAAGCTATTTATTGATGATGTAATCAGAATAATTTTATAAACATTGTTATTAACTGCCCACAAGAGGACCATGACTCATGGCAACCCTGTGGATGATACATCTCTAAGACCCCCTATCCTCCACTGTTCTGCTCGGGTCCTGTAGACTCAGGTCCATGACCATCTATCCACCTTCCCTAGCATCATCATTTTTTTCTAGTCAGTCATGCCTTCCGATGATGTGGCAAAAGTACGACAGCCTCAGTTTCGTCTTATTGGCCTTTTTAACTGCTGCATCACACTTGTTGACTCATGTTCAACTTGTGGTCTACTAGGACTCCTAGATCACTTTCACACATAGTCTCGTTCAACCAGGTGTCCCCCATCCTATATCTATGCATTAATTTTTTAAATTTTTTATTTTATTTTTTTAATATTTGTTTTGCCCTAAGTGCAGTACCTTACATTTCTCTGTGTTGCAATTCATTTTGTTAGCTTTGGCCCAGCTTTCTAATCTATTAAAGTCATTTTTAATTTTGATCCTGTCCTCTGGGGTATTAGCTATTCCTCCTAATTTGTTGTCATCTGCAAATTTGATTAGCATGCCCCTTATTCTTTCATCTAAGTCATTGATAAAGATGTTGAATAACACTGGGCCCAGGACAGAACCCTGTGGCACCCCACTGGTCACTTCTCTCCAGGATGAAGAAGAGCCATTGGTGAGCACCCTTTGGGTTCAGGCGGTCAACCAATTACAAATCCATGTAAATATTTGCATTATCTAACCCACACTTTACTAGTTTCTTTGCAAGAATGTCATGGGGAAGCTTGTCAAAGGCCTTACTTAAATCAAGATATGCTTGATCATTCCCTTCATCTAACAAGCCGGTAATTTTATCAGAGAGAGAGAGAGAGAGAGAGAGAGAGAGATCAGATTAGTCTGGCATGACCTGTTTCTTTGAAACCCAGGTTGACATTTTGTGATTATGGCATTCCCTTCTAAATATTCACAGACTCTCTGTTTAATTATTTGCTCTAGAATCTTTCCAGGTATTAATGTCAGACTAACTAGATAATAATTGTCCTCTTTTTTCCCCCTTTTGGAGAAGATGGGGAGAACATTTGCCTTCCTCCAGTCTGCTGGGACTTCTTCTGTTCTCCAGGAGTTCTCAAAGATTATTGCCAATGACTCTGAGATTACATTTGCCAATTCTTTTAATACCCTTTTAATACCCTTGGATATAGTTCATCTGGTCCTGGAGACTTAAATTCAATTAAATTAAGCAAGTATTCCTGTACTTCCTCTTTACTTATTATTTTCTGCATTTCCCATATTCTGTCCTCTGCTCCATTTCCCTCAGGTTGAGCACCCTTTTCCTTTTGTGTGAAGACTGAGGTAAAGAAGGTGTTGAGTAATTCTGC
The DNA here is from genome assembly GCA_034509955.1 of Urosaurus nigricauda. NCBI lineage: Eukaryota > Metazoa > Chordata > Lepidosauria > Squamata > Phrynosomatidae > Urosaurus > Urosaurus nigricauda. Next base: position 177,523,050 of record JAOEGL010000003.1, read on the forward strand.
CTTTTCTCTATCCCCTGTTAGCATTTCACCATCTTCTCCATATAGTGGCCCTACCATTTCCTCCTCCTTCTTCTTGCTGCAAACATACCCAAAAAGCCCTTTTTATTGTTATTAACCTCTCTAGCAAGTCTGAGCTCATTCCTTGCTTTAGCTTTTCTGACTTTACCCCTACATGTGCTCACTATTTGTTTGAATTCTTCTTTGGTGATTTCCCCCTTTTTCTATTTATTATACATGCCCTTTTTAAAACTTGGTTCCTTTGAAAGTTCTTTAGTCATCCATCCTGGTTTCTTCAGATATCTTCCATTATTCCTCGTGATTGGAACTGTTTGAAATTGTGCTTTCAGTTATCTCCCTTTTGAAAAACTCCAATCCCTCCTGAACTTTACTATTCCTCACCACGGGATCACCCGCAGTATTTCCCTTATTTTACTGAAGTCAGCTTTCTTAACATCTAGAATGTGTGTCTGACTACGCCTGGCTTCTCCTTTCCACTGTATAACAGATTCCCAGAGAACATGATGACTCCCACCTAAGAATCCCACCACTTGCACCCCATTAACTAGGTCATCCCTGTTGGTTAGGATCAGATCAAAAATAGCTGACTCCCTTGTTCCATCTTTTGGACAATGAAATTGTCTTCCAGGCAAATGAGGAATTTGCTAGACCTTGAGGTTTTGGCTAAGTTTGACTTCCAGCAAATATCAGGATATTTGAACTCACCCATCACTACTACATCTCTCCTTTCTGAGTGTATGGTCATCTGTTCTAGAAAGACATCAACTAGTTCCTCAGTTTGACATGGGGGTCTGTAGTAGACTCCCACAATAACATCCCATATGGATTCCAGAATATAAATCCTGGATTTCTTCCCAGGTGTAAACATCTCTGACATATAATTCTATTCCTCCTCCTTTCTGCTTTGGTCTATTCCATTAATGATTTTTATGGTTTTTAATTTGTATTGTTTTAAGTAGGTTGTTCACTGCCTTGAGTCCCATTATTGTGAGAAAGGTGGGATATAAATGAATGAATGAATGAATGTGTTCCACATATGATGCTAAAGGCAGAGGATCATGCCTGCCACTAAATGTATGGTGTATGAAATAACTTTGAGACCAAAAACAGTCAGGAACAATTCAGACATTACCTGGCACAGTTCTAGCAATGTGAATAGCTTGAAAGAGGTACCACCTGAAAACTATATTTAGTAAAAGCATTAAGGAAAAGTCCTGCTTACAAATGTGTTTTCAGCTGTCATTATCATATTGCTTGATGACACACAGTGGAAAGTGTTCCACAACTGTTTGAGAGGTTGTCAGAGGCCATTAATGTTTTCCTTTGTGCTGTTTGATATGCAATAGCCATTTTGCAGATGCATCCCATCACTTTGCATTGCAATCACTCAGTGATGAAAAGGCATGTGGAAACTCAAGAGAGGATGTGGACCTTGGAACCAACTTCTTTTATTCAGCAACTTAGCAAAGGAGAATAAAATCAGGGGCCAATGAAGTGTGTAGCCCCGTAAAAGAGGACAGTGAAAGATTCCTGAAGGATGCAGGCAAAACACTGTAAGTAATATACATGGCATTAGAACAGACTGAAGATTTTTTATTTAAAGAGAAGAAATAAATACAGGAAAAAGACAATTTAAATCACTTTATTGTGCCAGTGGCTTTCAAATTAGCTGTAACCATTATGGGAAAGATCTAGGGGCCATGGTAGACAGTTTAATGAGGAATTTGACTCAAAGGAAATAGGTATCAAGAGGCAGTGAAGACATTAAACCTATAATAAGAAAGGAGATTAAAAATTATGTCAGTGTCTCACTGAAGAGCATCTCTTTGTTTTGACATGACATTCTGTTTTAGCCATGTTAAGAAACAAGAAAGTACAGAGAATTTGCAGTTTTATTGTGAGGGGAGGGGAGGAGCTGGTGTTTCAGTATGAATGTGAAATGTATTTTTTAATCATTAAATATTCTTCACAACTCTTATGGCAAGCTATCTCTTTCCCACAAGACCTATGTTGTCCTCTGACATTGGCTAATGACATGAGAGCAGTAAAGGTGGTCAGCATATAGAAAGCAAGTCCTTTGAGAAAAAGTGCAGGAGGTACATTTCACTCAGGGAAGAAGACTGGGAACCAGGGGGACATGACAGCACTCTTCAAATGTCTGGAGGACAGTTGCATAGACGTTAGCAAAGACCTGGGACAAAATGCTGTTGCTGATACACTCAAGCAACTCCTGTGTGCCTGCATATGTACTTTTAAGGTTATTGGAGAAGGAAGTATCTAATCTAATACCTCCTTTGTGCAATGACCCCCGCTTGCATGCACTTCCTTATCAGCTTCCAGCAAACACTCCCTATGGACATTTAGTGGCTGCAACATGGAAAGCAGCCCAGGTAGCATCTAGTTGTATTTCTGCAGCCAGAAACACAAAGAAGACAGTGTCCTATCTTTAGTGTCTGGAGAAAGAGACAGAAAGATGCTTGGCAGAAATGTATGTTCCCCAAAACCAGTGCTGGAACTTTAATAATGCCTTTGATTTCCAAAGTGAAGGACTAGTTTTCAAGGGCTTAAATGTGTAGATTTGTGTTGACCCTTAGGATAAACTTACTGATGATAAGAACCATTTGTCAATGGAACTATCTGGCTGGACAGTTGGTGGGTTCTCCCTCACTGGTGGTACCCAAGCAGAGACTGGTCAGCCATCTCTTGGGAATGTTCTAACTCTGAATATCCTTTTTTTAAAGAAAGAGGTCAGACTACATGGCATCCAACAAGTGTGGACATCTGCACTGACTCTGACATTAATTATTTGCCTCTATGGCCTTTTAAAACTCACATGGAGTGCCCAAATTACCCCCCAAGATTTAAAAATCCACTTCTTATTTTTAAAAATCAGTTGTAAGAAAGCCCTATGATTCATTTAAGGTAAACTGCCTCAGCTGGAAACCTCAATCATGGGCAATTCATCCTAATTTGGGGGGGGGGGGGGCAGAAAAAAAGGCAGTATGGTGAATCTTGAGGGATTGAGGGGCTCACAAACAACTGTGGGGGGCAGATGTGATGTGACCATGCTGGCCCTTCAAGGACCCTTCCAGCTTTCTGACTGTTGAGCCCACAGCAAAGGCAAAAATAGGACATACATTACTAACCCAAGTTTGCATCCATATATTAGGACCGATAAAAATAATCATCTTATTAACAACTGTTTTACCTAATAAATTCATCAAAAATATTTAAACGTTTCTGTGTAAAGAATTTTCTTAAAGTCTGTTGTTGTTTTTTTCATTTTAGGGTCTGTTAGTGCTATTGGGACTCTTCTGCGATCCGTTGTGTGCAGCACTGTAGCTATGGTATCACATGGCATTGCAAGCCACAAGACCTGCAGCCCATTGCAAGCCACAAGACCTGTCTCCACTGAAAGAGAAAACTGTGGTAACAGAAATTCTACCAGTTCCACTTGCTCCCACATTCACATCTTTTAAACCTTGAGACCTTTCTGTGGTGAAAATGAAGAAATCAGCACATGTTGTTAAATTCTTTCTTTTTTTAAAAAAAATTTTTTTTGAAACATTTTTTTCTACCATTCACACTTGCAAAATTCAAAAGTTGCAGCTTCCCACCATGGAGGGGACCATGTTGTACTTGTCTTCCACAAGGGTATTAAAGAAAAGAAACCCTCAGGGGGAAAAAAGATGTGACACTGTTAAGAGATAAGTACAGTATTAAAACTCTTGCCTGGATGGACAAACTGGCAGCTTTTGTTCCTCCCACATTATCTTTTTAAAAAAGATATAATCTCAGTTTCTTTACATTTCATATATGAAGAGATCTGTAAATTTGAGCAAAATTTTATCAAAACTTGAATTATATTCTCATACATTATAAGATAAGATACAATGACAACTTTACAGTAAGACCCCAAATAAAGTTATCCAGAAGTGTTTTAAGTGGAATATAAACCGGAAACAGTGTAGAAAGTAAACCTTACAAAAGAGAGTAAAAATTGCAGTTTGAGCATTTGGAGTTCAGGGTTTGATTTCCCTCTGGACTATGGAAACCCACTGGGTACCTTGGGTGAACAACAAAAATGTGCAGGATTGTTTTTGTTCTTTTTTTACAACATAAAACTGTCTCCAACAAACTTTAAATGTGTTGGACTACAACCCCCATCATTTCTAGCCACCATGGCAATTGTGGTCCAAGACAACAGAAGGGCATCAGATTGGGGCAGAACATGCTAGAAAGAGAAGGGAGAGGTTTACACACAGAATCATTGTTTTTGGTATGAAAGACAGGAGTGATTCAAGAGCATTCAGTGTCTCAGTCCTATTTATTGTTGCAAGATCTGGGTTTCTACAAACAGGGTTTCCCTCCTCACCACAATGATATGAGAAGCTGAAAATTAAAGTCTGGCAATGTGCAAGTCCTCCCTACAATCTAAAATCTAAACTTGGGGACTGGAGGAAAATTTCACTTTGGGGGAAATTTCGGGGGATAGAAAATGACAAACAGCTTCATTTATATACCGCTTCATCCTGCCTAAGCAGTGTCTAAGCACTTCACAACTGTAAGCTACTTGCCCCCAACAATCTGGGTACTCATTTTAGCGACCTCGGAAGGATGCAAGCGGGAGTCAGGCTTGAGCCCTTTTGCTAGTATCGAACTCGCAACATTATGGTTTTGAGTGAGTGGCTGCAGTACAAGCATTTAACCACTGTGCCACCAGGACTGCTATAATGTCCTCATCCCCATTTTCCATAGCCATACGTTGTCATATGCCTCTTCCCCTGGCATCTTTGCCTCCTCCTTTTTTGGAAAAAAAAAGTTCAGATTCTTCAACTTCGGACCCAATTCCAACATGGGAATGAAAACAGCTCCCATCATCCAGTATCTGTTGCCTGGCAGCTGTTGTGTGCTTGCATACTTCCTCATTCCTTTTCTACGTTTGTGCACCCTCTTGCCTCAGTTGAGCTGTTGCTGCTCCTTGGCTGTCATGGATGCACATGAAGAGCCTTTGGCAAGAAAGCTCAGCTCGGCACTTTGATTACGTGTCCTCTCAAGTACTCCCATTTAAACATTGGCCTGATGATGTAATCCCACCAGCCGATAACTATTTCTGATTTTTTTTTTAAATGTCCACTTTACTGAAATAAAAAGAGCACATGATTTGTACAGACAAACTTAAATGTAAAGAAAAAGGGATTTTTTTGTTTTTGTTTTAAATAACACTTCTGTGAGGGATGGACACTGTAGCAGGCCTGATTATGCTTGTGCTTTAGAAAATGGATGGAGAAATACAGGGAGTGAAAAATAATAGTAGATTTTTTGGAACATGCATAAAGAAATGTGGGAAATCAACAACCAAATCAACTATTCTTCTCTTGAGCCATTCGGTGGCCCTGTGGTCAGTCCAAATCAACTCTTTTAAAAGTGTCCTTTCTCTCAGTCCCATCACCATCACAGGCTTGCTTCATGATTACATGAGAGAGCGCCTTCTTGGTGGCCGCTCCCATCTTTAGGAACCCACTTCCATGGGAGGCTAGACTGGCCTGATTTCATTTGGTTGGCAAGCTACGCTTTTTTTTAATTTAAGCAGACATTTAATATATAATCATGTCAGGGTCGCTGTTATACGGTGTGTGTGTGTGTTTTAGTTTTGCCTTTTCACTTTTGTATATTTATATACAACTTTGTTTTTAGATTATTTTATCTGTTTTAAATTTTTATTGTAATGTTTTTAAAATGTTTTTATCTGTGAGCCGCCTTGGGTCGCTTCTGGGAGAAAGATGGCATACCAAATGAAATAAATGATAATAAAAATAATGTTATTTATAAATCCTTAATCTCTCTAATATGTCAATATTGTTGGTCCTGTAGTTATAGTGATAGCCTGATCAATCAAAATAGAACCAGTCTGCAACTGGAACACATTCCATTAAGAAGTGATCAAAGGGGCTGCTGGAAAAGTTTGACCGGTATTTATTATTGTTATGTGTCTTCATGTTGGCTTTGATTTATAGCAAGCCTTCATTGCTGTTGGTGTTTCTTTAAGTCATTTCTGACCTATAACAACCCTAAGGCAAAACTATCGTGGGATTTTCTTGGCAAGTTTCTTCAGAGAGGGTTTGTCATTTCCATCCTCTGAGGCTGTGAGAGTGTGACTTGCTCAAGGTTATCCAGTGGGTTTACATGGCTGAGCTGGGATTTGAGCCCTGGTCTCCAGAGTCATAGTCTAACACTCCCATGCTGGCACTCCAAAGCTATCATATTATTTTCTCAGCAAAAATTATTTAGAAAAGCTTGGCTATTGCCTTCCTTTAAGGCCATGGGACCAAATGGTATTGGTTTTTCATCAACACAGATCCAAAATATAGTGGTGCCTGTCCAAATATGTTCTGTTCTTTTCAGTTATTATATGTAGGATTTCTTCCAGAAAGAAGGCAGTCAATTTTTGCTGCATATTGGTTCAATCAAAAAGAGGCTCTTCCCAAAGCTTTGTTTCAGTATAAGGCATATTTTTCTGTTTAGTTTTAAAAGTTCTTTTACAATCCTGGAGAAACTTTCTTGATTCTTCAACCTTTGGTCTAATTTAAGAACATATCAAGACCTATGCTGGATTTAGACTGAAGAACTATGCTGTCCAATATTCTGTACACACAGTGGCCAAATATTTGTCTATGGGAAACCCACTAACAGAACAGGAGCACAACTCCACCCTCCTTCCCACACCATCCAGAAATTGTTACACAGAGGCATATTCCTTCTTTTAGTGGAAGTGATACATAATCATCCTGGCTAATAGCTGAAATGTGGAATTTAGTAATAGGGAATTCTGCACTTCCGCTTTGTTCTATGTGCTTAATTTTATTGGTCCTGAATCTTGCACGATTCATTTTCAGAGGGCAACCCTGGATTCTAGGATTATGAGAGACACCTAATTTTGTACATCTTTATCACATCTGCCCTTACTAAACAGCTCAAAAATGACAAGCTATTCTCCAGTAAGGGCCAGCACTCTGGTCATCTCAGTATCCTTTCTACACTTTTTCAACCTCTACAATCCTTTCTAAGTGAAGAGATCATCACTGTACAAAGTATTCTAAATGTGGCTACACCATTTCTACAAGGGCACTATGATGCTGACAGGTAACTTCTGATTCCTTTTCTAATTATGACCTTATCACACACATTGGGTTGATATTTTCATAGATATATCAACCATGATCCCCCCCCCCCCAGATCCCTTTGTCAGTTGCTGCCAGCTTACATCCTATCAGGGTATATGTGAAATTGGGAATTTTTGCCCCAATATGCATCACTTTATATTGGTTTTCACTCTGTCATTTTAAAGACTCTTCTCCAAGTTTAGAGATATCTTTTTAGAATTCTTTACAATCTGTTCTTGTTCTCACCACACTAAATAATTTATTGTCTTCAGTAAATATGATCACTTCACAACATACACCTAACTCCAGGTTTTGCACCAGAAAATTTTATACACCTGAAGCTTGGTAAATATATGTGTTGTGCATTATCTTCTGGGAGTAGTTTCCCTGCAATCTTGAATCTTTCAGTGTACCTCCACAGCTTTTATTTTTTAAAACAAAGGTTGGGGGGTAGATGTGTCGGGAGACTTTATAGGAATGTTTGCATTCATTTATCAGGGACTTGCATATTTCCCCTTTGCTTGCTATATTCATTGTATTTTTATTTACTCAGTTCAGAAATATTTAATTAATATTTTTGCCACTGATAGCATAGCAATCAGATTGTTTCCTACTTGAGTCAGTAGTTGTTTTTGTTTGAATGCAATGCATTTTCATTTTTCGTTGTTTTGTGAAAATGTACCTGCAGATAGACAGAAATGGTGTTGCAATGTCCGCCAGTGTTGAGACACACATACACACCTCTTCAAAACAGTTCCAGAGTCCCTGATAGCCAGAGGCTCTTGGGAGATGTAGACCAACATGTGGGGACTTAAGCTTAGAAACCATTGTACAAGAGGAAAATGCAGAAAAGCTTTGATGTCATCTGGATTCTCCATCAAGACTGAGTAAACAAAGGGTGACACTTTCATAGAAAAGGTTTGAGCCACAGTTGTGAAGTGTCTGATATTAACAGTCTGCATTTCCATCTCCCTGCCTTTGGGAAGGGGGGTGCACATGCACACAGAATATTCATCAACTGCATTAAAAAGAGTGCACCAAAAACTAGAGAGGAAAGCACATGAGGATTTGGACTGAGCAACATCAATTTTAATAACACATTCATTTATGGTTTAAACATGGAAGCAGATTAGTTTGCCAGTAACTTGGCATTTTGTGGATTTCAGGACAATTTAAATGGACCTTCCTGTTTATCTAATGCATGCAGCAAGAATATAATCTGTGATGAACTGCATAAGGCCTGTGTGGTTAATGATAAGGAGCAGGGATCATTTTGTAAATGTATAAGTAACATCCACTCTCCTTTAGACAGATAGGTTATCAAGAATCATTTGTCACACTGAGCCAGGTGATACTGCAATCAATGGCTATAGCTCCATCAGAGTCAGACTACCTTATAAGGAGCAAATCTAAGCAGTGAATTACGAGATACAGAGCCAGGCATCGATTGTGCGTCTTGCTTATTTATGTCCCAGAGCTATATTGTGACAAAGTGCCTCTAATTTTATACCATAAATCTTTAATATTTGTATTTACAGTGTGTTGTAGAAAATATAATTTTAGAGCTTAATGATGCTTTCCAGCTACATATCAGCTAAGCGTATTTTTTTCAGATATTGGCTTTTCTGTTTTTGTTTGGGGTAAATAATGGTCATAGCTGGAGTCTCAGTAAAGGGCTTGGGTCAACACAAAAATAAAGCAGGAATCCTGCCTATGGAAGATTTTTCTTTTTATATTCTGCTGTACAGTCAGTAAGCATTTTTAATGTAATTAGTGTCTGACCTCAAGCAGAGCATGTTCTGCATATGATTTTCTTTTCATACCAATGCCTCTACTCCCTGGGGAACTATGTACTTACACAGCCCAATCATTACCAATGTGTTTGGGGTTATTAAACATGCCTCCTTACCACCTAAGGCAGCAGTCCTAAGCAGACTCGCTTAGAAGTAAACCCAATTAAAATCAATGGATTTTATTGTCAAACGAACATAGCTAGGACTTGACTGTACTTCTATGATACAATCACCTTGTGCATGATGGCTTGTTCGAGTACATAACAAACAGCAGCCAGTTTTAAACTAGACATCATAGCCATTTCCATGATGGGCACAAGATACATTGGTACTGAAAATAGAGTAAAAAATGGTATATGCATAGACATACACTACAAAATCAAGGTGCATGGTATCCTCGTCCAGTTAAATTTTTTGGCACCCATGGTAGAAAATTGCACAAAGTCCTCTCCCCTCACACACACTCTTTCTTGTATAATATAGATTATTAAAAATAATAATACATTATTATTTTAAAAACCACTGCTCTTTTAATGCCACACACACACACACACACACACACACAACCCTAATATTAGGGATCAATAGTGATCATCTTCAAAGGGGTTCACAGAGTGTCCCCTACTTTGCATAAATATGTGCGTTGGAACAGGTTATAAAGATATAAGTTGGCATTAAGGATACAGCAATTTATAATCAGCTATAACAGCTCCTATATGTATTCTGCATAACAAGCAAGCTCACAGTTAAACTGTTACTGGACAATGTGATTTTAGTCTGCAAATAATGAATTAAATAAATAAATGCTCCCTCAAATAAAATCTCATTGTACATAAAAAGTTAGGTGTTTACTAGGGTTCAAGATAGGCTAGCTTTCTTCACTAATTTGTAGGTAGTGGAAGTATTATAGGTCTAGATGCACTCACGGGAAATAAAGTTGGCAACCTGAATTTGGTCACATTATCTCCAGCTGAATAATTTGTGTGCATTATTATACTCAGTAGTGAAAGGTTGTACTTGATGAAAATTTTCTTTCCCAATAAAATTATTCGCTTACATCTACAAGAGCATTGTCATATTTTACAAACTACAACCTACAAATGTGAACTGTCTGCTGCCATGCATGTATTTTTTTTAAAAAAAAAAAAAGCCCATAACTACATATTAATTGGTTCAGATGACATTCTTTTGTCTTCAAGAGATTTTGAAATGAGCATAATTTTTCAGAACTGGATGCACCCTTACATATCAGGCTTCTGAGAAGTAATAACAATCATGTTAACTGCATTTCACCACTTGAAGTTTTAAAAGGCCTTTTCACAACCTGTTAATTTATAAGGTCATCTATTCATAAAACCATGAAGCTCTGTTAGGAAATTTGATGATGATGATGATGATGATGATTTTCTATTAAATGAAAAAATCAAATGGATTTGAAGCAAATGGAGGCAAATGGTATACTATGTGCCTCCAAACAACAAAAACCTGGAGAAGGGGGGGGGGAGATTCCTCACCTCACTCTGTCTGGAAAGCGAAAAAGAAAGAATGGGGGAAATAGGGGTGGAGAGTGAGTGGGAGAGAAACAAGAACTGAAGATTACATTTTTGAAAAGCCCATCTATAGCTATTAAGAAACAGGAATCAGCAATTTGTGCAGTAGTACAAAATATTGCATCAGAAAAAAATAATCACAAAATTAAATGCTGATCTACACTAGACCCAATATTACTGCAGTCAATTAGACAGCTTGAGCTTTTTTCCCTGAAGAGAAATTGGAACACTGTGCATTTTACATGAAGAAAGATGCAGGGTTTCCTTTCATTCAGTTTATTTGAATGTCAGAGCTAGAACCCTGCACTGCTATTATGTTGACTCTCCTTGGCAGCTGGAAACCTTTCTTAGCCTATATCCTTTAGTTGCCTATTATTCCTAATTAGATTGCCCCAAAACGTTGTAGACTTTACTCAGATGGGTGGAAAGTACTCTTTAACTCTAACCCCCTTTGCTAGATTTGGGCCACTTCTACACCAATGAAAAAAATCAGCCTCACCTAGCCATTTTCTGGTCTGCAGAAAACCCACAGAAATCCTATTAAGTCAATTCAAGTCCACACACATGCAACACTTTGAAGCGACACCGGCACAACTAGTCACACCTTTCTCCCTCTTCCCTCTGTATTTCTCTTTTATTTATGAACATGTGCAGATATGAAATCAATGGTGAAGTGTTAGAGCAGGCTATCCCCTCATTCTTGCCCCCACCATGCCAATGAATGAGGAGAGCGATCAGAGGAAAGAGGGTGTGTGGATACAGCGATCAAAGGAAAAGAATGTGTGAGTTTCTTACCTAGGAGCTTATCGCTCAGCATTTTACACCTGCTCCAGCCTCCTAGGCTGGAGCTGGGATGAAGGATGGAGGCAGGGATTATCGCACATTAAATGGCCACCAAATCTCCGGCTACCATCAGCCCAGGTCCCAGCCACACTCCGCCAGCACTTTTTAGAAGTCGGAAAGCTTTCTGATTTCTAAAAAGTGCTGGCGGAGCACGTCTGGGACCTGGCGGCTGCCAGCAGTTCGGTGGCAATTTAATATGTGATAATCCCAGCCTCCATCCCGCATTCCAGCTCCAGAACAGGAGGCTGGAGCTGGTTTAAAATGCTGAGCAATAAGCTCCTTAGAGAGAACTTGCCATTGCCTTCCTCTGAGACTCAGACAGTGTAGTTTTCCCAAGGTCAATCAGTGGGTTTCCATGACTAAATGAGGATATGAACCCTGGTCTCCAAGAGTTGTAACTGAGAACTCAAACCATAACAGCACACTGGCTCTCAGGGTTAAAAAGCCTTCCATGCTGATGGTTCATCATCGTTTCCATCTACTAGCTCTCCTGCTCACCAAACACTATGGGGGACTCTCTCTCTCATCTCTCTCTGCCTCTCCCTTCCCTCTCTGAGTTGCCGTAGGCTGGCTTTCAAAACCCAGATAGCCATATCTGCATACTATGCAAATCATGTGCTTGGTCATGAAAGGGTCAACAAGCAAATCACATTTTAAACTTTACTTTTTAAAAAAGCCTGGGGGCTCTTCTTTCTTCTCCAACTGAGCCTCAACCTGCTATCTCTTCAGAATTTTAAACGGACACAGGCAAATGCCACAGCCCATTTCTGCCAAAGGTCAGATGTTTTGGGAGCAGTGGTGTCACCCTCCATCAGGATGCCATCTGATGTGGCCCGCAGCCCAGTACGCCCCTGGAGCCATAGCAGTTAAAGTGGTTCCAACCTGGATTATTTCTGTAGTGCAGGTGCCTTCATCCCTCCTCCTCCTCCTCTGCTTCCCAATTTTTTTTTCTTTCCTGGAGAGGGGGGAAAGGCAAGGAGGGTGCTTGGAGCCTCTGCCTGGGGGACAGGGAGGTGGTGGAGGAGAGCTATTTCCTTATAAAATGTTAAAATATGAATATACTTAAATCTGTGCATGAAAATACACACACTAAACAAACAAAATATATTTATTCATATAATATGTCAAGTGGGTGGGGGGGGGACAATGTCCACAAGTAGATGTAAAGGGGGTTATAGGGTAAACCGTTTAAGAATCACTGTTTTAAACTCATTGCATATAATCCAGGGAACAACATCCACAGATAAAGGCGTTTTCTATATTCCATGTACCTTTTTCTTCACTACCTTTCACCACCTTTTGGCTTCACAGAGTTCCTGTGCCTTTAACAGCTGTAAAAGATGCCAATCTTCAGTAGAAATAACTTTCCCAGGAAAGAGGTTTCCACAAAGTTTGGGATCCTTAATGAAACATCTAATATTCCTAACCAATTCTCTACTAACCATGGATATCATTGCCATGTTTATTTGAAAAGCATTTTTCAATAGCAAAGCCATGTTCAAAGTGGCTTATAGTAACATCAAAGCTTTTTTTAAAAAAAAAGATATTCCATAATACAAAAGAAAAAATTGGAATAATTCTATAAAAATTACAAGTTCAGACTTTTCTAATCACAGAATAAGCTAAATTGCTTACAGAAATAAACACACACTAAGTTTAAACAATCCACTAATAATTCACACTAAGGTCAAGTTTCTTTGAAAAGGACACTAAGAGAAAGAGAGCAAAAGCAAAAAATAAATCCTAATAGAGCCTTTATAGCTGGAGTCCATCATAATTATTGAGCAAAAGTAGGAAGCATGTTTTGTATAACTAAAAATAAACGTTTTAAGCAGCTGAATGATTAGTACTGATAGTATACAGAAGTGACAGAATTAAGTAATGCCTCCACAGAGGACATTTGCTCTGTGAAAGGAACTGGCTTATATTTTTAAAAATAGATATGAGGGCCAGTTGTCCCTGAAAAGGAACAGTACGACACCACTTTAACTGCTGTAGCTCCATCCCATGGAATCCTGGGATTTATGGTTTTACCAAGTCTTTAGTCTTCTCTGTCAAAGGGTGCTGGTGCCTCACAAAACTACAGCCCCCAGGATTTTGTTCGATGGATGACAGTTAAAAGTGGTGTCGAACGGCATTATTATTACAGTGGAATTTATCACATGGGAGGAATTTCTCTCAATTGCTAATGGAGCCAATTCGAAATTACATGAATTTGCTAGTTTAGCGAATTTACGTTTAATCTGATTGCGTTCAGAATGTGTTCAGAATGACTTCCCAATTTCCGAAAATGACCCCCCATTGCCCGAAATTGCCTGAGATACTCTAATATGCAACTACGTGAAACCCCATGATTGTATTCGGAATGACTTCCCATTGCCCAAAATTGCATGAGATACACTCATTCACAATAACATGAAACCCCATGATTGTGTTCGGATTGCCATTGCATTATACCCCCAAATTACGTCGTATGATAAACTCCAGTGCTACTTTTAAAAAAAAATCAATTAGGGTACATGGAGAAGGATAGACCACTGAGTTCAAAGGGATATACTCCTAGGTATGCAAATGTGGGATAGATTGCACTCTAAAAGACAACATATGTCTGGATGAGGATTTTACTCCCCCCTATTATCTTTTCCCTTCCTCCCACTCCTCACACATATACAAACACTAACTTTCTGTTTGCAACACAGATAAAACAGAAAATGCTATTATGCAAGCAAGAAAGAGAAGACGTGAAGCACAAGCAAAGAAGCAAAATTTCTCTCTCCTTCCCACATCACAAACTCTGTACAGATAGATATGTGTGCATACAGGTTTAGGAGTCAGGGATTACACACAAGGAGTACTGTGTTGTTCCAGCAATGGAAAGATCAAAAATGAACAATTTTGTAGCTCAGGTCCTCCATGGGCCTTCTAAAATCAGCCGCAAGCTTGAAAAACCAGCCTTCAAAAATAAGCTCAAGGCTTCCTGTTTCTTTAAAAAGCCTTTCTACCCTTGACGATACCTGTTCTTCCAGTTGGCTCTATTAGTCCTTTGGAGCCTGTTATCTTCCATCTAGTAACTCAATGTCCAAGAAGACAAAGGAATGGATTCTAGAACAGATCAAGCCGGAACTCTCCCTGGAAGCCAAGATGACTAAATTGAGGCTGTTGTACTTTGGCCCCATCATGAGAAGGCATGACCTATTAGAAAAGACTAAAATATTAGACAGGTTCAAAGGCGTTAGAAAGAGAGAAAGACCACATGCTAAATGGATGGATGCAATCAGGAAGGCCATGGGCCTGAGTCTATTAGACCTAAGAAGAGTGGAAGATGGGGGATCTTGGAGATATCCACATAGTCATCATGAGCCAAGGTTAATTCAAAGGCAGTTAACAACACCAATTCAATGTCACTCAATGACTGAATGTGGTACTGCAGCCTTTAATTAATAAAAATTAGGCTTTAATTAATAAAAATTAGTCATTTTCAAAAACAAAACAAATATCCACAGATGCACACCTTCAAGGTTCTCTTGCTATGCACTTCAAGTTTCCAGTGTCTAGATTTCATGGACTTGGAGCTATGGTGGACGCGGACAAATATAGACACACCTTGTTGTACATATGTGTGCCACATACGGTATATTAGGAAACTTATCTGTTGCTGCCCAGGTTGGAGTTGAGGATACTGCTTGTGTTTTCAATGGAACCAAAGTCTGACTAGTAGCATGCACAACACCTAAAATTGATATCAAATCAAGGTTCATGCAAAATGGGCCAAAACCAGCCATTTTTCTCATACACAAAAAGCTAACATTTGCTGGTGGATGCACAAAATATTCAAGGTGTCAACCTAAGTGTTAATATCACTTTTGGTCCACACTGATTCCTATACGTACATTCTATAGCCTAAATAAGAAAAGCTCTTCTAGGAAAATATCCAAAGTAGCTGGGATGTGGATGTAAGTCTTATTATTGTCTTCATTTTGTTCTTATTATAAAACTCAGCAGGTTTGGTTACTGTATGATCAATGACATGTATTTGTATACTGGCTGCCGATTAGTTTCCAGATGCAGTACAAGGTGTTGGTTTTAACCTTTAAAGCCCTATAAAGCTTGGGTCCATCTTATCTCAGGGACCATCTCTCCCCGTATGGTCCTCTTTGGTCCTCTGGGAGGAATCTGCTACAGCCCATGAAGACTAGGCTGTCGCAGACCTCTCAGAGGACTTTCTCTGCTACCGCTCCCAGGCTATGGAATGGCCTGCCAGACAAGATGCGTGTTATTACATCTCTTGACTGCTTTAAAAAAGCTATGAAGATGCATCTCCTCCAGCAGGCCTTCCCTGAAACTACTTAATCTCCCGGCTCCGAAATTAGGTTATGATCTTCCCGCCAGTTCCCAATACTTTGACCCCTGATGTATAGTCCACGCTGCTCAACGAAGATATATTATTTTTTTAATTGTTTGCTTAGTTTTAATTTATTGTTAGTTTAATTTAATATTAAGGGATGGGAGGTTAGGTAGTGGGTTATTGGAATTGTTTTAGCTTGTGACTTCTTAACTTTGTTGTACCCTGCTCCGATTGTCTGGACAGAGGAGTGGGCTATAAAATAATAATAATAATTATTATTATTATTAGACAGATGTGGGGGGGGCATATACCATCAATAATTTAAAAACAAAAACAAAGTATGTTCTGATTAGGTTAACTTACATTTCCAGCAATGTCATACATTAGTGCATGAAAATTTAGAATTAAGAAATGTATGTATGCATAGAAATTAAAGTGGTCTGATTCAGTGGACCAATGTCAGACAAAAGAAATAGTCAGACATCTAAGGAGCCAGAGTGGCATAGTGGTTTGACTGTTGAACTATGAGAGACCTTGGGTTCAATTTCCAACTCTGCCATAAAACCCGCTGGGTGACCTTGACCAAGTCACATGCTCTCAGCCTCAGGGGAAGGCAATGGCAAACCTCCTCTGAACCAAACATGCCAAGAAAACCCAATGATAGTGTCGCCTTAGGGTCGCCATAAGTCAGAAACAACTTGACAGCACACAATACACACACATACACATATACACAAGAATCTTAGGGAGAATCGAGATTCCCTTTTTAACAGGATGTGGGGTTCATAAAACCATTGTTTTAAAAGCTAATACCCAAGCTGACCCCAGATGAATATGCTCAAATCCATATATGAATTTAAATGTTGTTAATGATACTCTGTTGTCATTACGAAGATCAAATTCTGCTGAATCCGAATTTTCTAGCCCCAGATCTTTAAAGAACAAAACCTCAAAGTGGCTTTAAAATAGGGCTGAAAGCATTAGCTAATTAACTGGAGTCATTAATTTAGTATTTCATTCATTGATTTAACATGTAGATTGCAGATTAATTAAACTATGCTTCACAAGAGGAGACAAACCACCTTAACCCTGAGCAGTTAGCTCTATTCGCTATATTGTTAATCTTTGTAAGTTTCTTGACTCTTAAGTCTTATGGGTTTATATTAACAAAGTTCAGAGCTAAGTGGCTGAAAAACACAGGACCTAATTATCAGATTGTGTGACATAGGCAGTGTTGATCTTAATTCTTTAACCGATTGTGTGCCATCGGCAGTATTGTTAGTACTTGTCCACCAAAGTCATTTCTGATTTTGCTGTGTTGATACTACAGTAGCAAAGCTACACATTACCTCAAAGTTATCTTTCAAGTGAAAAATCAGTTCAAATGTACACGGATGTATGCTTAACAAAACTTGGAGGTAGCTTGGCTGATTCACAGTGGGGGAAAGCAAAAATCTAGAGTTGAGCAATTCTTTATTAGCACAAATGAAAATGTCACAAAATGGTGCAAGCCTTTAAATCGTCTAGAATTCTTAACTAGTAGGGAATGAGGAAAGAAATAGAAAAGCCCCAAAATTTAGGCCCAGTGATATGATGATGAGGTCTGTCAACTGCGTGAATGACTTGTAAGCATGTTGATATCAGGTTACATCTTGAAATGCATTCAGTCTCAGTATCTAAAAGCACAAACCCTGTCATCCACTCAGAAATCCCAATCTGCCCCGCCTCCATATATTCAGGTTCCTTCATCAGCACAGAGTAGAAGCACAGAGAAACATAGCAGCCTGGCAAAACTAGAGATTAAATCTTAGGTGGTTCACGAGGCAAAAGAGTCAGTTGAGGGAACTGCACTCGCAATGCAATCCCTTGCTCGGCATTTATTCTCAAGAACTGATGTAATTTTTAAAATTCTGATTTCTGAAATTAGTAATAATAAAATAAAACTTTTATTTTTGTCCCGCTTTTTGTAAAAACAACCAAAGCGGTGTACAGCATATTAAAAACATACCATATTAAAAACATTACAACAGTTAGAATAACAATTCCCTGTTTTTCTTGTGAGTAATTATTACTGGAAAGTTGTTTGAAAAAGAAAGAAAGAACTAGTGACAAGCCTATTAACAGAAATCAGTGTCTTTACCATACTAGCTAGAGAATTGAAGGAAAGGCTGTTTTAAGTCCGCTACAGACAAACAAGACGTCTGACACATAGGATTCAGCTACAAAGCATTTTTTATCCTTACAGACTCCTAAGTGTCTGATGAAGAAGATCTTAGGGATATTGGTTGTTGTTTATCTCATTCATGAGAATGGGAAACTGCAACAACAACAACAACAATAATAATAATAATGACAATCTCCACCACTACCATCTTCTTCTACAAGACAGTGGGAGTATGTTCTGTCAGTCTTGGTAGAACTTTTGTTTAAAAAAACGTACAAATTACAGCAATTTTGGAACCACAGTATAGTACCTAGTGCCTTTCTGCATGGAGTTTTTAAAATCAGAAGTGCTGGATAGCTTGTTTGTTTGTTTTTTGTTTGTTTTTATTTAATCAGACAGACTCTGCGTGCTTGCTGTGCATGTTTGCGCTTTGATTTACAAAGGGAAAAAGCACTCATTTTAAGAAAATTGCCACTCCCCAAAAAACACCCTTTACCCTTCCCCCCCAAGATGTTTGTTTTCACTTTCTTGCACTGGAGATGAAAAATCTTATAGGGGTTAACAAGCTCTCAACAGGCTGACTCTATATGTCAAGAGAACCTGCTTTGTCAAATAGTTTAGCAAGATTTCTTTGCATCATTAGAAGATCCTTGCAAGGAATTTAGGCCGAAGTCCACGTGCTATGAGGCCCACGGGAGGAACTGCTGAATATGCCAAATCTTATGTCAGCCCACTGATTTGATGGGTCTACTCTAGTTGGAACTAACCACTGGATTTGGGGCAAGGTA
This sequence comes from Urosaurus nigricauda, assembly GCA_034509955.1. Lineage (NCBI taxonomy): Eukaryota > Metazoa > Chordata > Lepidosauria > Squamata > Phrynosomatidae > Urosaurus > Urosaurus nigricauda. Next base: position 177,541,714 of record JAOEGL010000003.1, read on the forward strand.
TATAAGGAGAGATTATCCATTCCTTCCTCTCCCCCCCCCCGGGGGAGGGGGTTCTTGGGCCAGGGAGGGAGAGAGGAGCATACAACAGACATACTTTGGAAATAGTTCCCATTAACACCACTATTAAACTACAGATTTAACTTATTATAGAAGACTGGATTAAGAAAGCCATAGTACATGGCTAATGCCTCCTTGTCAATTTGTTGCTGCCTACGAGAAGCATCTTTTCTACTTTGTAAAGGGGGGAGAAAGGTTATCTCAAACCTCCCTGTCACAGAATAAAAATATGAATGTACACACACTCCTTCCTGCACAGTCATGTGTGAGATGGTTCTTACTAAATGTTTTATTAATGATAATACCACCACTGAACCTGACCTAATGAAAGGCTCAGGACTTGCTGACAGAAAGGATTTGCATTGCCTCGGACGCCTGCCTCCTTGAACCACAAATACCTTTCTGTTGCTTTGAAATAACAAACAGAGGAAGGATAACTAGATAAACAGTTTGGCTATCCAGACTCTTCAGAAAAGAAGAACAAATTGCAGAAACCAATTTGGCAATATTGTAGAAGTCTTAGCATACAGGACACAACTGTGATTAGCCTGGTTAATACTGGTTGTGATTAATAATGGTTTGATCAGCAAGACTTTAGTGGCTTCCATTGTCGAAGTAAACAGTCTGAATTGTTAGAACACAGCCAACAAAGCTGGCATCGTAACATTTCTTTAGCATTATAATAAACTGAATAATGAATTGATTTGTTCTCACAAGATAATGAAACCTAGCTCTTCCTGTTGCCATGTCCCCTATCTAACTGCCCAGTGACAGTAGTTTATATTATCTTTGTGTACCAACCTGAACAGCACTTGTACTGGCTCTCCTGGCAAAGCCTGCAATTTAGGTCTCATCTACTCTTGGGAAAATACTCTAAGCTGCCCCCAGAGTATTCTGACCACAAATTCCCCCCCCCAAAAAAAATTTCCCCTTTACCTTGGTTTTTGGCTGTCTTCACAAATGACAAGAAGCGGCTCCCTTCCCACGCTTGTCCCGTTCATTGCCTGGCACTGATGCTGAGATTAGAACAAGACGCTTAGCCTCATCAATGTTGGCTCCTTATTCTGACCTCAGAGCAACTCATGCCAACAGAAGCAGAACAGGGTGATGAACAGGGACCATGAATGGCAGCTTCCTTTGTCACTGAAACACCTTCACTCAGAAACTTGAAGCAAATGGTGAGTTATTTAAATGCAGGTTATAGGGAAGAAGTCCCAAATCTGAAGACACTCCAGACCTGATTCATAGTTTTGGCCCTGCGTTGTGTAAACAGGATGCAGCAAGCCTGGGGGGAACCTGGGGGAAAACGCCTGTGTAGACAAGGCCTACACAGAACACATCATAGAAGCCAAGCAATATTTTTGATCAGGAATGCACCAGGGCACTCCAATTGTAGTTCTGAAACATCATGCTTTATGAGTAGTCCCTCAAGACACCAAACACAATGTGGCAGGCCTACACCCAAATACATATACCCTTGTTCTACTTTTAGGATTTAGGTTGTGAGTAAGGAAAGTTCTAAGTAATTGAAGTTCTAAGTAAGCAAAACTTTCCATATGAACAAGCAAAGTTTAGGTTCTTGGTTTTCTGGCAATCACATTCAAGTACTCTCTACATGGAGTTGCCATTTAAAACTATCAAGTAAATTCAAAGGATTCAAAATACAGCTGCCAGCGTTCTGAGCAGAAAAATTGTTTAAAACAGATGCCTCTGCTATATTAATCTCAAGCTTTCGTTTGTTTCTTTCCAATATTTCAAGTAGGCAGGATAAAAATGGAGCCAATATACTGCTTTTCTATCCAAATATTGTATATCTGATGGTGGCACCTGGTGGGCTATGTTGGTGGGGCAGTTAATCTAGTCTAGGTCCTAGTCTATACTTTTAGGGGGCTGGACAAAGAGCTGAAGCTATTTCAAGGGTTTTAGTCAGCATCTTCTTCAAAGTCTGTACTAAAAACACTAAAAGCAGGTTCACTATTCTTCTGCCATCAGAGTCTTCTGTACCACTGGCACCAAAGAGAGCCAGTGTTTTGGTCTAAGCCACCAAAGCCTGTGCTATAATAAATTTTCTGGTCTCTGAAGGGTTACGAACTCCATATTGTGGTTATTTATTTATTTGGCAACCAAAATGCCACAAAAATCTGTGCAAGCATCCTTGGATGGTGTGGATTGGACAAGACATGGTCCTTTCCAGCTCTAATATTCTTAGAACATGTTCAGAGAAGGGCAGCCAAACTGGTGAAAGGTCTGGAAACCATGGCCTACAAGGAGAGGTTTAGGGAACTGGGTCTGTTTAGCCTGGAGAAGAGATGGTTAAGAAATGACATGACTGTTATATTTAAATATTTGAAGAGGTGTCATATTGAAGTTCGAGCACGCTTGATTTCTGCTGCTCCACAGAATAGAACCCAGAGCAACGGAGCCAAGCTACAGGAAAAGAGATTCCACCTAAACATTAGGAAGAACTTCCTGACAGTAAGAGATGTTTGACAGTGGAACATGTTCCCCCAGAGAGTAGTGGAGTCTCCTTCTTTGGAGGGCTTTAAACAGAGGCTGGATGGCCATCTGTCAGAGTGTTTTCTCTCTGTATTCTTGCATGGCAGGGGGTTAGTTCTTGTGGTCTCCTCCCAACTCTATGAGTCTATGATTCTATAGTCATTCTAAGACCCCACTCAGGTAGCTCTGAACAAGCAAATCTGTTCCAAAAAAAAGTAGGCAGGCAAAGAACTGGGGATGATCTTGATCTTAAAATCATGTCATCTGTATTATTTACTGAGGTGTTATGATAGGAAGCATCTGGGAACTTTCAAACATTGCTATTCAGGTACAAGGTTATATCCTGAACATGGAAGGAATAAGGTATCGGGTAATAGGTTGCACAAAAAACAAAAAAGTAATAAAAGAGAGCCCCCTCCCTCAGCTTCTACTTGCCACTGCTCATCTCTCTCAAAGAATTGCAGCCAGATACTCCCAAGAAAACCTTGTGAGGCCTGAGGGCCACCATAATTCAGAAACCACTTTAAGACAACCAGCTCCATCGGTCAGTTGCTGAGCTTCTCCCCCCTTCCTGCCACATCCCCTTTTCCTTGTGTGCCATGTATCATTTAGATTCTACCGCTAAGGGCGGGGACCCTCACATCTGCAAGTCACTCTGGGGGCCTTTAGGTAGGGCTAAAGGTTGGAGTACAAATGCTTGAAGTAAAACAAAAAAGCAAGCAAACCTCGATCCAACCCCTGCCACCCCGCCACCCATTTTGAAGGCAGCCCATTTTGGGCTGCCATCATTGACTGCTCATTTTGAAAATGTGAAGGATCCCCTTGAAAACTCAAACTTACACCTCTTAGAGCAAAACTCTTTAGTAGGCTTTTGTAAACAGAGCAGGCTGTCATTCCCTATATTGTCAAAAGATTTCAATACAAGACAAATTGGGTAACTTTACCTCTCGCTGACCAGGGTGAATCCTCAGAAAATGGAAGCCCAAGTGTCAGTTTTACAAAACATTTTGTTTTAATTACCTCGCAACAGGTTAAGAATTCTTTTGTTAGCTCCCAAGCAGTATTGAGACAGTTGACACTGACAGTTAATATGGGGCAGGAATAACATGACCTCCACCATGCTCTCTTTTTAAAACAGTATCAAAACAAGAAGACATTCATTGCTGTTTCAGTTGTAATGTATTTATTCACAGTAATTTTAGATAAAATCCAAGAGTAAGGCAAAGACCTTGTGAATTTTTTTAAAAATTGTGGTAGATGTTTAGTCAGAGTACAGTTTTAATATTTATTTTCAGTGCTTGCTTATTACCATAATCAAGGATTTATTCTGCCTTGGAGGGAAGGAAAATATTATTTTGTTGAAGGCTTCTTGGAAAAAAATAGTCTTCAGTAGACTAATATATTTTGGGTGCTGTCAAGTATACCAAATATGAATTACTGACTATTGTACTGAATCATCCTCTCTAGATCCATGAGCTTTGCATCACCTTATATTATTCCAGTGCAGTCCTCAAGTAAGTATCCGATTAATGCTGAAATTGCTGGCTCAGAACCATTTAATGAAGAAAAGGTCTTAAGAAAGAAAAATCTTTAGTTCTCTTTCTCCAGTTCTTCACTAGCATTCATAAAATTTTAAATTTCACGTCTGTTTGGAGGAGCATATATTTTAACTTCTACAGTGACCGTATAGTTCGTTTAAATTATTTCTTCTACATTCTGTAATTAAAATATTATCTTAATTATTAAGATTTATCAGAACTTGGAAGAAATTGGTTATAAATAAGTAGCTACAAACTATTATTTGTATCCTATTTCACTCTGATTCCACTCCAGTTAGGTAATTGGGTAATATACACCTGAGATTTGAATACTGTACATCTAAAACATATCTAAAAATACAGAGTTCATGCTAAAATAAATCTGTTAAATATTAAATATACACCAAGTGTTTTTTTTAATAATGAAATAGTTAGAGATATATATGACTGTCTCCACTTTTCTCCCCAAAGATAATGCATCCCTTCCTCACACATCAGGTTTTGTATGCAGATTTATTTCTATTTTAAATTACTTTGTATTAGGTATTTTAATTCCTCTTATTGTTTAATTCTCTTTTAAAATTTTAAGGTTTTAATTTTATATGATGGGGGGAGGGAAAGGGGACTTTAATTTGATTGTGATTTTAACGGTACTCTGTTTTAATATTTGCTGTAATCCACTTTGATTCCCACCCGGAAAAGGCGGAATAGAAATAAATCTTATTTATTTATTTATTTTTGCCATAGGGGAAAAAAATGACTAACTTACAATTCAGTTGTAATTTTACGAGGGATAATTTGCCCTCTGTTGCCATATAATGGCAACTTTTATTTTCTTTTATTATTATTCACTAAATGGAACAGGAAGCAGATGATTCAAGTACTGGTTCATGCCATGACCTTGCATTCTGGTGTAGTTGTTGAGATGGCACTGAGAAATTACAACCCAGAAGTTTGCACATTCAGCTGGGTTGTTGTTGTTGTTTAAGTAATCCAAAAAATTATTTCAGTTAAATCTCAGAAAGAGGAACAGGACAGGAGAGGGAGCTTGGAATTATTACTACTTTTCTAAATTTTTAACAATTCAATGGCACTTGAAAGCCTTGTGTATGATGCCAAAACGTCTATACGAAACCAAATGTTTGAAGGTTTATGGCCAGTGTCAACAACACAAATATTCCCTATATCATATTTCACAACTATGCAACTACACATATATCCAAGACTCAGATATTGCACTCCATCATGGATATGGGCCCACGAAACCTTAATGGTGCTGTATCTTCTTTGAAACTGAAATAGACTAACATATCATTGACACCACTTTAACTGTCATGGCTTAATGGTACAGAATCTGGGACTTGCAGTTTTGTGAGATATCGAGCCTTCTCTTTCAGAGAGCTCTGATACAAATCCCAGGATTCCATAGAATGAAGCTATGGTTGCTAAAGTAATGTCAAACTGCATTAATTCTGCAGTTTGGCAGCAGTTGTAGTTATCTCTTTGAAAATTTCAAGGCCCTGAGATTAATCAAATTAAACAAAAAAAGAATCAGTTTAATTCATTGTTGCTACTCATTGGTATCTGCTGATCCCAATGAGCAGCAAAATCTCATACCAAATCCATGGATGCTCAAGTCTTGTTACTATATACAATGGCATAGTAAGATGATGTCCCTTATATACAATGGCTAAAACATACAGTAGTTGGCTTTTTCAATTTATTTATTTATTTTTAAATGTTTTCAAGTCATGGATGCTGAATCTGTGGATGCAGAATCAATGGATACAGAGAGTATTAAAATGCTTCATTACCTTACTTGTTACTAGTATGTTACTTTTGAGTTACTTTTTAAAAAATTAATACTAAATATGCAGGCTTCTTCGTAAAGGTAATCCTTTAGAAATAAAAAAGTAATAATTTCTCATTACATTTCAAAAGAGAAAAACTGATGATGCTACTAGGCATTATGTTTCTTTTTTAAAAGAATGAACTTGGTAACATTCTTACCCGAAAAGTGTGCAAATGTGATACTGCTAATGTTAGAGACCAAAATCCTTCACTGTCCAGCAAGAATAAGAATTCTTTTGGCAGAAAGACTACAGCTCCACACTAACCAAACCACCAGGACTCATGGTTTTGCTGAACATCCATTTTATGGCTGGTGGAGAGTGTAAGGGGGACAGAGAAGAATCTAAATATGCCACATAGCCCAATGCAGACCAACGATCTCTTCCACGAAGATCCACCAGGGTCTTAATGGTTGATGTCATTGGTCTCCATCTCTGACTATGGAGCATAGTCAGATGTTTCTCTGATTCCCCTCCCCGAAACAGCCTTTCAGGAGAGCTACTGTAGCAAAACCATGAGTCCTGGGTACTTGGGTCATTGTGAAGGGTGGAAGAGAATATCACCCTTCACAATAACCAAAAAAGACAAATGCAGGCAAAAGGGGGGCTTATGCTTGTCACTAACAGAATGCTGGCCATAATGTCTTACTTTCAAGCTGTGGTCCAACACCATTTTCAGTTGTAAAAAAAAAAAAAAAAAAAATCTGGCATATCCCGCATGACTTAATCATCCTGAACGGAAAAGCAGCTTCAGGTACTCCATCTGTTATTAAAATGAAGGTGAATATTTTAACATAGCCCAATAATTTTAATAATGCTTAATGTAGCTGTTACTTTAGCTTCAGTTTTGGCAGTGTTCCACAGAGTTCATTTTTTCACCCTTTCTTTCCTGCAAAGCATATGAATTCCAAAGTTTGCAGCCAGAACTTCAGTCTTCACAAACTCTCTCGCAATTAGGATGTCATAGTAGTGATTCAGAAATCTCCGTCATTGAAGATTAAATAATTCAGGAAGAATTGGAAGTCATTCAAACATCTCTACTCTTCAATTGTTTTTTTTTTAAACTTAATGTTCCAAACTATGTCATGCTCAATGAGTTGCTGTGACTCACCCACAAAAACACAATATTTCTTTTCTTTTTACGTGAAATTTAAGAATACCTAACAATTACATGTTGGCAAATATTATAAGCAGGAATGTATATTATGATTTTATGAGTTGTATTGTACAAATATTTGATTTTGTTCTTCTGTTGTTGTCATATGTATGTAAAAGTTATTAAAGATTATTTAAAAAAAAAAGAATACCTAACAATTTTAAGTCAATGTCAAGATAATACATTTCTTCTTAGACATGCTAATGTTAAGAAGAGACCTTTCTAGACCAACAATAAATTACTCGTCTAACAGTCAGTAAATCACACTCCATATTCAAAATAAATATCTTTAAAAGTTTTTATCACATATTCTAGAACTGAGAGAATTTTAAAGACTATGAAGTATATTTGCTCTTAACAGTCCTCCCTAATACTTCAAATCTAACTGTAAGGTACTATTTCCCTATTTCATTTCAAATGAGTTGTATCAGTTATTCAGATTATATCTAATTTCGTAAACTGAACAAAAGATACCAATTTTAAGAAACCTCTTTGTTTCTTTCACTCAGTTTTATATCTTCCACCATCTTAACCATTTTCCCAAAATTCCTTAACTGTAATTTTAATGCTAGTACTTGATTATTTCTCCACAAAATAGGGATCACATATTTGTGCACATTGCTTTCCTGAGATAATGATTTTTTTTAAGTAGAAGAATTCATCTAATTCCTCAGACCAAGATGAACACAAGTCAGATAATTCCCTTGCCATGATATCTGTCTTATTAACAAGACTGTCATCTTCTGACATGCAAATGGGGAAAATAATATAAAACTGCACCTTAAGAATGGTGCACCAAAATTTACCTTGCAGAGATGACAAGTCAAGCAAGAACACACATACAATGACTAGTTGGATGCTTAAGGTGTTTGACTGCAACTTGAGAAATCCAAATTTACATTCCTCCTAAACAACTAATGAAACTCACTCGGTCATCTATCCTTAGCTTGACCTACCTTTTTATTTTAATTACATACACAGGTGGGGGGGGGCATATAAGCAATAGAAAGATCATTCCAATCTACAAAGGGGAAAATAAACAATTTTCCAATCAAAACTGATATTCACAACATTCTTCTCATAGGCTCTACCAAAAAAAAAAATCATACACACACACACCTATCCCACAAATTTACACGAGTGGTTGGTATACTTAATTCATCTATATTGCCATTAGCTTAAGAGAAAAATGGATGCCAAATTGTGTAAATCTTTTCATTGTGTCCATCATCATTTTTTAAGGAAAGTACAGTGGGCTCTTGTTATCCACTGGGGTTTTGTTCCATGACCGTCCGTGGATAACAAAATCTGTTGTTACTCAAGTCCCATATAATGGCACAACAAAATGGTGTCCCATATATAAAATGGAAAATCAAGGATTGCTATTTGGAATTTATACTTTATGGGAATATTTTCAAGCCTTTTATGCTCAAATTCATGGATAAAAAAAATCCATGCATAAGGAGGGCCAACTGTACACATGAAGTGAATTTTCCCATAAGTGCAATGGATTATAATTTGTCCTTCCATTGTAAATTTGACAGTGTATTTTTTTAACTCTCCATTTCTATGCAGTAATCAGTGTTGCTGTTGAAAAACAAAAACTGGTAAGGTCTTTATGTAATAGAGCTTTGTTAGAATCTCTATATAAGGACAAACAGCCCAATGAGAAATTCTGTAAATGGGATGGTGATCATCTCTATTTCAGAAAACACTTTTACACCAAAACTGGAACACTCAAAGGCAGAGCTACTACATATGAATATAAGAGCCTCTGTTTCCTAGCCTGACCTGCCTCACAAGGTGGTTCTTGTGAAGGTCCATTGACAGCATAGGAAAGCCTTGATGAAAAAGCCAAAATATAAATGTAATAAATAAATAAATATGCCAGAACATAAATGCAATAAATCAATCAATCAATAAACTCAGTGAAGATAACATCCATTTTAAGTGTTCCAGAGATTTGTCACAGTGTCCTCCCATTGGCCTAGACAAAGTGAAGAGGAGCAATCCCAAAGCCATGTTTTTCAGAAACCTGAATTCTCTTTTTTGAGAGCTGACACAGCCCTAGAGAAGATGCCGTTTTTAACACATATGTGCTTAAGAGTCTGCCAATAGAAGAGTTCTGGATTCTGCTTCTCATTCTTATCTGTTTCATTCCAGTGTTCTCTTTGTGCCCAGGAAAGGCTCCTAGAATGCCTCTGTATCAGAATATACACTCCAGCTGGGCTCCTTCTATGCCCTGGAATGGTGCCCAAGTTCTCATACATGAGGCATGTTTTGCTCACATCAACTGAGGTGTGTTTTGCTCACATCATTTTTTTGATGCGAGCAAAACGTGTCTCAGTTATGATACTATAAGCATCATTCCAGGGCACAGAAGGATCCCAGCTGAGTAAACACTCCAGCAAAGTCTGTACAGTGTTTCCATTTGCAAGCAAAGACTAGATGTTACCTTCGGGGCTACTGGAAGCAGAAGATGGGATAGGAGAGACAGGAGGGACTTCAATAAATCAGTAACAGCTAATACCATTAAAAGATTATGGATATTTTAAACATCCTCAAAATATATGCAGACTAGGAAAGGGACAAAAACAGATATCCCAGCCCTACACTACAAAATAGCTGAGATCCTGTTGGCCAGCATTACATGCAAGCATAGCTGGCAGTGAAAGCAGTGGCATAGTGCCAGGGATAAAATGACCATAGATTCCATGGCGATGGGCAGAAGGCACATGAAATTGTCTCCTGCTGGCTTCTGAGCTGCTTGGGAGCTGGCACAGCAGCTTCAATAATCTTCAATCCACTACCACCACTCATGCTGCACTAGCTTAATAGAACATTACACCACCATAAATCACAATTTGCATGTAAGCAAGCATGCTGAAAAGTTTCTTGGGGTGAGATTTAAGTGCAATATATTTAGTCCATTTTTTTTTCTAACCTGGTGCCCTCTTGATTTTTGGACTATCTTGTTCAATATCCCAATCATGCTGGTCAGTTGATAGTCTGGGGACAATGGAAGCTTCAATCTAACACATCAAATGAGTGCCAAGTTTAGGAAGGCTACTGTAGATTGGAAAACCATTATTTCATAAAATATTTTTAATTAGGACAATGTATGGAGCCCCGATTCAATTCGGAACCTGATTCTGTAGTTCAGAGCTGGGACCAGTTCTATGCAGATCAAACAACCCAACTGGATTCAATCTAGACCCTAAATCCAAAAAGACATTCAAGAATTGAGATTACCAGTCCTTATTCACTGACTTGTATTGGGAAGTAAAAAATGACTATAACTTCCCACCTACATCTACGTAAAGTTAAAGATGGCAAAAATCATTGCTGTTCAGGACTTATTCTGTACAAAATTCACACATAATTATTTTGCTCGGAAAACCTTTTCTGTGCAGAAAACAGCATTCCCTGCACAAGAAATGATGTATCGTATGCAACACAATGCTTTAATGTGTGGATTTATACAAATTTAGCATGTGGCTGATTTGCAAAGAAAACAATATTTTTGCTTTATGAGGTATATATTATCAGCAGCCCAATGCATCAGGTCAATCTGTTGATTGCATCTGCTTCCCCTTAACAGAATTTGTATTCATGTAGGAAACTTCCACAATTGCCCTACCCCCATTTCTTCTAGACTGCCCAGCCTAAAACTCTTAGGAGAGGAAGATACTGAGAGGTGTTGATGTGGCAATGCCCTCTCGATTTTACCGCTGTTCATTTTCTGCCTACAGTAAAGGGAGCAATTCTACTTCAGAATGGCCCCCAAACAATGCTCTGTTGTTTCTGTGTTGAATCCAACCTATCTTCCAGCTAACAAGTAACAAAAGCATAACAAAAGTGGAGATAACAAATTTTACCACCTAAAAGCAGAGAGGTTTATTACCAGGCAAGCTAACAAATAACAAGAAACTGAACAGAGGAATTAATAGCTGGACTATTCAGTAATATTGTTGATTGTAACTGTATTGTGGTTGTATTGCCAACTGTAATTTATCCGGTTGTAATCACGCTTCAATCTGAGGGAGAGGCGGGAAATATAAATAAATTATTTATTATTTATTATTATTTATTACTACAAAGGGAAATTAAAAAGATAAAAGACTTAGGTCAGCTCAGATAACAATCAATAACTACTACTTTCAAAATTAATACAAATAAATCAAGCAAACACACTAATGGCTTTATCACATGAGCCTCAGTTGCACCTCAGTATTTCTACCATCATGGCATTTAAAGGGAAAATAAACATACCATTTTTGCAGCTTGTATTATCACACCTCTCTCCAATAGTGTGATAGTGGCATTTGGCATCAATGGCCCCACTCACTCTCTTCCATGTTCCCCATTAACCCTGCCTTCCTGCCATATGCCCTATCCAGCATGCCTTTCTTTTTTTTATTTGTAGCACAATTCTGGAGTTATGGGGACGTGATTTGATTAAAGAAACTAATAAGAACAACAAGGAAAAAAAAGTGGGAGAAAAGAAAGAAAACAGGCTGCATGTGAATAGCAAGGGGGGAGTGAGAGAGGTGGAGAGAAGGAGACTGTGTGTGACTACTAAATATTGACATTTGTAGCACTTGTGGAGTAAATGTAGGGCAGTGTGGTTGACTATTTATTGACAGATTTTCCCATCATTGAAAAGATGGCCTCTAACAACACTTCAGAGGCACAGCAGAAATGGGTTAGAAGCAACATTGTATGATAGGTACTGCCAAAGATGCTATTCTCTTGCTACAATCTGCATGTGATAAAGTCCTAAGAGATGCTGACCGTTCCACTTCCACAGCCTCACATAATTTCTCCTCCTAAGCACTGTGATTGGAAAGTTCTGGTGAGATTTTTGCCCCCTACTGCATGATAGAACTATCAATGAGCAAAGTTCAGCTCCCTTCCTCCTCTTCTATATCACACCACCTTGGCCTTTCCACTACGCCCATTCTGTAGCTTTTTCCTGCATATTTTTAATGTCGAGATCTCTGAGTCAGTCTAAAGTATCTATCTACAGGACATGATCCCTTTCCCCACTGCCATTCCTTTCTCCTTTCATGTTGGTACAAATTGCTTTGTATTACCCTGATTTGGCTTTGTTAATTGGGGTTCAATGAAATTACTATAACAGAAAAGTAGAAAAATAGCAAAAGCATTAGCCAAAATCATTTTTAAAACCAAAGAAACAAATATTGAATTACTGTTTTTTGTGGGGCTTTCGGGCTATGTGGCCATGTTCTAGAAGAGTTCTTTTTTGACATTTCACCAGCATCTGTGGCTGGCATCTTCTCTCTGAAGATGCCAGCCACAGATGCTGGCGAAACGTCAGAAAGGAACTCTGCTAAAACATGGCCACATAGCCCGAAAGCCCCATAAAAAAGCTATGGATGCTGGCCATGAAAGCCTTAGACTACACAAATATTTATTTATTCCCTGTGTTCCTGCTAACACTTGGCTACCTTGTCTAAATTTTCTTGGCCAGAACCTCCAATCTAGTTTCCACTGTTTTACAGCCCTAGTCCTGTCTCCTTCTTCTCCTGAGAGCTAGTAATCCATGGTTGGGGGGGGGGGGGGAGACATTTAAATTAATACACAGCCTTCAGACGTGTTGTCATCTGCACTGTAGGAAGTTGATCCTAGATCAGTTTTCAATATAGTCCTGGCCCTGGCCCTGTGACATAACACCTTTTTGTTTAAGAGAAAGACAAAATGGTGTTATAAAAATAAATGAGCAGGTGGTGGTAGAGGAGGAGGAAGGTCATAGAAGAATGGCCAAAGTATAGCTAATGCTAAATACTCCTTTGATCATTTCCAAAATACTTTTTAAGGGTTTATAGGTGTTTATTTCTTTATGTTATAAGAGTTTATATCCCATCATATTCACTGACATGGGGACTCAAGGTGATCAACAGATACAATCAGCAGCAAAAAGTATATTTAAAAATTCAAATTTTAAACCACAATGTTAATAAGAACAGTAATTAAGCATAAGGGTTTCAAGAATACCAAAGAAGTATTTTATTGAATTTTTATTGAAACACATTCTTATAGAGTCAGGCCATTTTGCCATATCTGAGGTCCTTTTAACACCCTTCATCGTTTCCAGATCCAGACAAGGCTTCTTTTTCAAACAGGAAAAAAAAATGACCTTTCGGTTGGGAGGAGGAGGGGAACAGGAGCACAGATCACAGGGACTTTGGGGTGAAAAAAACCAGCTTTCATGGACTGCTTGCTGGCCACATCCTGCACTTTCCCTACCGCTCCTTTGAATTAGAGTAACTAATTTATGTTGGCTGCTGTGATATGACATATCAATATATCCAGTTCCATATCTCAACCTGCATTCTATTGACATTCAATCTATGTGTTCATATTGTGTGTGTATACCTGTGGTATTGTTGTATATATTACCTTCTCACAGGAAACATGGTCTATAATAAAGCCATCTAGCTATAAGACAAGCGAAGATTAGATGAACCCTGAAAGAGCTCTGGGAAGGCAGACCTACATCTCTCAGTCTGACTCCAAGGTCTCTCCTTAGTGTCACCCCATCCTGTATGTTGGATTACCGACCCTATAGGCCCATTTACATGTAAACATCTTGATTTATACATTATTTAAATTCTGCTGTAGAATGTCTTTTGTTTTTACAGAAAATGGCATCTGCTTTGGCATTCAGCTCAATTATGCTGATTTAAAGCAACATCTTAGGGTTAATGCAAATGAATCTTGGGTGTGTGGCAACTCCTGAAAATTTGATTGCTCAGTGGGTCCTGACAATCAAATTTTAAGCATCTACAACACTCAGCTAGTCACTGTAATGAAAAATTACTGTAGAAATGCAATGTGCTCCCTGCTCCCGGTACTATGTAAAACAGTTTTTTGTTTGCTTCAAGAAGCCATTCCTCAGTGATCAGAGTTCATTTTTAAAAATAAAAGTCTGCCCATATGCTTTTCACATTCTTGCTTCTTCAAAGACACAGGAAGTGGCATGTGGTGGAGCAGACTCTCACTTATCAGAAAAATCATCTGCTGTCAACCCCATCTTTCCTTGCAAACTGGTGGACCTGATGAGTACTCAATTGTCCACAGACTAATGAGTAAACTTTGAAAAGTTAAGTTTTCTGAAAACACAATGCAGGAGGGGGCAGCCCTGCTGCTTTCTAATCTCCGAGTACTTAAAACAAGAACAACAAAACCTGAATGAGAGCTGCAATTTTGTGGCAATATCCATGAGAATACAGAGCAGGGACATTTTTATTCCTATAAAAGAGGAAAATTAGCTTGTTATCGCCATTTTATATTTAATTGGTTGTTTTGAATATGTATTGCTGTAGTCTTGTTAGCTGTGCGTTGCTTTGAGAAGCCCTGATGGGCAGAAGGACTATCTACAAATACTTGTAATAACCAAACAAATATATAAGGAGAGGGGAAGAAAAGCTCACAAAATGGTGACAACATAAAAGAACAGTTGCATTGTTTTTTCCATGACAGAGAACAACAGGTAGCTGAAATTCATTCAGCCACATTAATAATAAATGCACTATTGTGACAATGAATACCATTATATTCAGTACAAAATGCAGTGTGTCCAAGTGTGCAGTAGCCAACAGAAATGTTTCTCTGAAGATATGTTCCGGGATTCTTTGCAAGTAATAACCAAAGTAAATATAATTAAAATAATTTCACATGCTCCCCTGTTTATTCCTACCTTCTCTAACTTCAATGGTTAACCCTATGATCAGTTTTAGATTGCTAGCCCTCTGAAATAGGTTCACATTATCTTCTACCCTGCAGGTCATCTATACAGAAGCATTTGAAGAAGTGGGCTGTAATCCACCAAAAGCTTGTGGTGAAAAAAAAAATGGGTTAATCATAACGGTGTCATAAAATTACACCTTCCTTCCCTCTTTTTATGCATACTAACGGCACTGTACAACTATTAGGAAATATTATTACATTTGAGACGCAATGGCAGATATGGCAAAGTAGAATGTAAATTAATAACAAATATATATAACACCTTGTCAGTAGTGGCAAACCCTGATGAGAAGAAGCCTGGACTAATGAGAATCTTTACAGTTCAGGACTTATTCTGTGCAAAATTTGCATGTGATTGTTTTGTGCTGTAAACATTTTCTGCATGGAAAATAATATTTCAATGCAGAAATATCCACTTCTGTGCAGAAAATCTGCACAGAAAATGCTATTGGGGGACAGGGGAAGGTGCCTGCATAAAATGTACACATTGTTGACTTGCACAGAAAATAGAATTTCCTACCTAGAAAGCTACTTTTTCTGTGCAAGAATTGATATTTCTGCATTGTAATATGATTTTTCCATGCAGAAAATGCTGTTTCTTATGCAAAACAACCATGTACAAATTTTGTGGAGAATAAGTCCTGAATTAGAAATAGCCTTCAAAAGCTGCATGGTTTTCTAAGACTTTTTGCAGCAAGAAGAAAATTGCTGAAATTGCTTGTTGCTACCTTCAAGAAAAAACTTAGTAAAGAATTACACCCCTAAAATATTTTTGAAAACAGATACATAGGTTTAGCATTGACAGCTTGTACTCATAAAAAAAGTATCACACCTCAGGATTGAATGCAATGGCTACTTAACAAAATTAATTTCCAAAATTACTTAAGTATTTTTAGATAAGACTAACATAGGTCAACACAGATGTTATGTTTCCAAATAAAATGCTACTCTGAGTAATGGTATCTACTGACATTATCTGCCTTCTTTCTTTTTTATTGTCACTAACTCTCCAACGGTTCATTCTAAAAACTCAATTCTGTATTTTTGGGCCTCCAGATATTTTGAAATATAACTCCTAGAGCCCTTTTAATCATGAGGACTAGGATTTCTTTGAGATCATAGAATCATAGAATCATAGAGTTGGAAGAGACCACAAGGGCCATCCGGTCCAACCCCCTGCCATGCAGGAACTCCCAGTCAAAGCATCCCCAACAGATGAACAGTTGGAAATTCAAAGATCCCTCACCTCTAATCAAGGCATCAGATTTTCAAACACTTCAGAAAACAGGATATGTTATTATTGGGATCTTAAATTCAACCTGAGCACATTGTTATTTTAAAAGTAACCAGATATTTAAATATATATATATATATATATATATTTAAAAGAGAAATAATTATGGATATTTCATTTTCTTTCTTTCTTTCTTTTCTTTTTTTATTTTTATTTGTATTTTTTATTTTTTTTAGAATAATAGTAGGCTAAAATTAAGTGGTTTACTATCTCTCCTTCTGTTGGCGTATTATTAACAGTATTCTGGAAGATCCTAAACCAAGAATGTAGAACCTGTGTGCTTTTAGATGTTTTTGCACTTCACTTCCCCTCTCAGTTTTAGTCAAAGCAAACAATTATCAGACATTATGAGATTTGTAGTTCAGCAACATACAGAGAACCATATGTTCTCTGCAAACTGAGAATAAAAGCATGGGAGAGGCAGGATCATTGTAGCAGGTTTGATTTCTCCTACATATATTCACTGAAATGTCTCAATGCCCTCCATGCTTAGCTGTACATGTCATAGTTCTATATCTCTAAAAAGAAACTTGTCACTGCCCTTGCACTGGTGCTTTCTCCATAAGAATTCATAGCTAATGATATCTCACAATGTACAATGTTATCATTTGAAAGGGACGGAAAAGCTTTTTCCTCCTGAGTGTGTTGTTACTTTCACTGAAAACTGTTGCGATCCTTATAACAGCTGATGGCTTTGCCACAGTAAAAAATGTGTAGGCAGAACAGAACCCAAAGTAGGCAGGGTTATGGGTGTAGTTACTAGCATCATTCTATGAACCCCAGAATAGGGGGCAATGTGGGCCCAAGCCCTCCATGATTACACTGGAGGGCTGAGGCCCCCAAGAAGAAATTGACTACCAAAGGATACTTCTAAGTGTACTCTGTGAATGTAAGAGTTGATAGTTAAGGATGTTTCCACGCCAGTGAAGGTGAAAAGTAATCTCTTCTCCCCAAGTAACTTCAACTGGGCAAAATTAATAACACCCTACCTGACAACATAGAGTTCTCCCACTCTAAAAACAGGTCCAGGGTCATCACATTAATCAATGCACAACAGCTAAAAGTCCTTTAGGTAGAGTCATTCTTCTTCCCCTTCTTGTGCAAGATGGTCTCCATGAGCAATGTATTTGGCAAGCCAGAGAAAGAGACAGAATATGTGGGATATCTCAATGCATTTTACACAACCAAAGTTGCTTTTCCATATATGCAACATAGAAAGAATTTTAAGAATGAAAATAGATTTTTTTTTAAAAAAAAAAAAGGTTTGACTAAACTAGATTATTATGGTACAGAACAGAAGACATGGATGATTACTCAGCTAGTTTTTACAAAAGCAGATAGATGAAAAGCATGCTGATAAAAGTAAGGGTGAGAACAAATTACTTACATTATTCATGTATTCGGAAAGGAGATCTTGAAGAGCTTGGCGAATAGCATTGCACTCAGTGATGATACGCTCACGATGAAGATCACGTGTGCATGAAGAATCTGCTAATAAAGCAGCACCACTGATAATTCCTTCTAAACGCTTTTCTAACGATGGTCTTATTTTCTCTTCATTCACAGTAAGAGGATCCAAGGCAACCAAATTCTAGAATAAAAGTTTAATATTAAATCATTTTTATTGAGGTTCTAACACATATACACAAAATACATAAAACATACAAACATATCTACTGATGTACTGATTTATACGTTTATAACACCCCCTTCCTCCCCCCCATTAAAACATGCACTTCCCACTTCTCTCAGAATGTATCTTCGTGTAACATTCCTAAATACTCCTGCCACACTTTTTAGTTTGAACTATGGGGCTTTCTGGATTGGCAGGAAAGTGTGACATGAAGTTGCCTTTTCCTTAATGCTTAGCAGCTGCACCACAGCCTTTAGATGGAGCTGCGCTGTTCCGCAGTTTTTAAAAAAGAAGCTGGGAAAACCAGCACCTTTTTAAAGGTGTTTCTTCTCCCCTAAAATGCAAAAAAAGCGTTTTCATGGCACACTTTCCCTTTTTCTCATCTAAAGGCTAGACTTTCATGCAGCCATGAACACACTTCTTTTGGCCAATCTAGATCAGGCCTATAAATCCTTATTATATATGTGTACATATAGATAAAGAGATAAAGATATAGATAGAAATATAGATATAGATATATAGATAGATCCACCGATATGATCTAAAAAATATAGAATCATAGAATCATAGAGTTGGAAGAGACCACAAGGGCCATCCAGTCCAACCCTCTGCCATGCAGGAACTCCCAATCAAAGCATCCCCGACAAATGGCCATCCAGCCTCTGCTTAAAGACCTCCAAGGAAGGAGACTCCACCACTCTCCGAGGGAGTGTGTTCCACTGTCCAACAGCCCTTACTGTCAGGAAATTCCTCCTAATGTTGAGGTGGAATCTCTTTTCCTGCAGCTTGCATCCATTGTTCCAGGTCCTAGTCTCTGCAGCAGCAGAAAACAAGCTTGCTCCCTCCTCAATGTGACATCCCTTCAAATATTTAAACAAGGCTATCATATCGCCTCTTATCATATCGCCTCATATTCTGGCCCTCTTGTATACAAGTGTTTACATCTTTATGCTATTGAGTATATAACTATGTTCCTCTTCCAGTTTTATCTCCTGTTCCAGAATCTCCTGAAGCTTCATTTTTCAAGGACATTGTGTACAGTGGTCCCCTGGTTTATGAAAATAATTCATTCCAGCACCCCTTTCATAAGCCGAAAACGTTTGCAAACCGGGGGACCACTGTAAGTATAGGAAAAAACTTTGCACCATTTGAATTTCCCGCGGTTTTTTTCCCGTAACCCGGGGGGGGGTTCAGAAACTGGGGCCGTTTTTCCGGCCCCGGCTCTTTCGAATCCCGGGGTTTTCGTACCCCGGGGGATTCGTAACCCGGGGGACTACTGTATTAGGATGTTTCCATTCAAAGTTCTTGCCCAAATTATTTTATTACATGTGGCAGAAAATATCAAATGTCCTTTGAGGCATAACAAGGGAAACTAGTGGATGGGAGGACATTGCTAAGGATGAAAAAAGCAGGCAATTATTCCCTTTCAGAAGGCCCTGTTAAATGCCCTTCATCATTCTATACCAGGCCAATTAAAATAAATATATTTAAAGACAGTTCCAACTCAGCCTTTTTCAAAGAGATTCCATCCTGATGTTTTGAACTATAATCCCAGGAGTCCCTGACCACTGGCCATGTGGAATGGGACTGATGAGAGTTTAAATTCAAGGTGTGAGAAGGAGGATGAACAATTTAGAAAACAGTAGAATCATTCTAATCACAACCCCAATAATTCTAAAGTCCTTAGGTATTTTCAGTGCATAAAAGTCTATCCACATTGTTCCTGCTCTCAGTGTCTACTTTAATCTTCAAATGAGCATGGTGTTGTAGGGAGCAGGGTCATTCAGCATGGTCCTGTTCCCTTGTTCCTTTTAAAACAAGGTTTGAAAAGGGATCATTATCAGCAAGCACAACATGCTCATTAAACACCCTTAACATTAATATAACAGCATTTTCATATTTTATTGTAATGACAAGCCACGGCACTGTTTTGTAATTCACATTCATAGAGACAAGATACCATTGCACATTTAAATTCCTAGTGACTGCAACGTGCAATGAATTAATGTTTTACAACACAACAATAGATAAATAAAATAATATCACATAGTTTATGGCAAAAGGCTGCACCACCCCAGCACAAAATGTACCTGCTCAATAGAAAATGCTTTTTGTAATCTTTTTCATACATAGACCAGAAATTTAAAACAATCTCTTAGGTTCGTAGTAAATAACAATCCATCACCACTAGCATTTCCATAAGGTGTACATAAATATAATATGAAAAACAAGTCCATACCTACCAGTGGCAACTCAGTACATACATAAACACAGAGATATTTTTCTTTGCTTAGCAGTCATCATATTCTCTCCTTAAAAAAATTCTACCTCTCCCACAATTAACTGTTCATAAGCTTTAAATCAGATTTGGACTGAAGTTCATTTCAATCTGTGCCAGCCCTTTAAAGATAGCATAAGATCTCTAATTATGGTTCTCTGAATATTTGGACTTAAACTCCAAGAAGTCAGCATAACTAGTACTAAGGGGTTCTGGGAGCTGATATCTAAATCATCTGCGCACCAGCGGCTTAGAAGCACTGACTGAATGTCCTCTGTAAGGCAAGACACATGAATGACCTGCAATGGCTGTCATAGAAAATAGGGCATCTCCAAATAGTGTTTAACATGTGCTAATTCAGAATTGCTTTACAGTGATGCTGAATTCATGGGGGGGGGGGGAATACATAAGCTCTTTCTTAATCTTAGCCCAGATTTTTGTGTCTTATGTGTTTGAAGGACAATGTACACAACAGGTTGTTGTTAAAGGGGATCTGTTGGTTCTTTTGACAATGTGCCTTGCAATCTGCGTTTTAATCTGTTTTAACTATGGGCTCTTCCAGATGGGCCGTACGGATCAGGAAACTGTGGTATTTTTAAATATCCAAATGAAGTTTCTGTCATCCCAGGGCTGGTCTACACATGAATATAGTATGTGAATTGCTGCAGATTTCTGTACATTTGCGTCAGTGCTTAATTGTCTTCATTTTCCTGTGCAAATTTATATCTATTCACCCTCCCTCTGCCGAAATTGTGCACCCTCGCAGATACTCCAGTAAAAACTGCAATTATTTTTTCTGTAGAGTTTGGCTGCATCCGCACTGCAGAAATAACACCACTTTAACAGCCATGGTTCCATGCTATAGAATTCTGGGGACTGTCATTTTGTAGGACATTCAGCCTAATCTGTCAGAGAGCTCTGGTGACACAACAAACTATACATCCCAGAATTCCACAACATTGAGCCATGGAAGTTAGAGTAGTGACAAACTGGATTATTTCTGCAGTGTGGGTGCAGTCCTTGAGGGGTTGGGAGGGGGGTGCACAAAATGGCCGAATGCTTCTGAATTGCATGTGGAGGGATTGCATTCTGTTCATACAGAATAATTATTTTTTATTTTTATTTATTTATTTATATAGCACTAAAAATTTGCACAGTGCTGTACATACAATCTTATAGTTAGACGGATCCCTGCCCTCAGGCTTACAGTCTAGAAGAGATAACACAGAGAATTTAATGAGAATTTAAATTGTGTAGACAAGCCCCCAGACAATTTTCTGACAATTCCCAGTACCAGCTGCACCATTTTATTCTTACCCTCAAATGGACTTTTTTTAAAAAAATCCAAGACACATCACAACAATATATTCACATTTCTTCTCCTCCTCTCCTTTTAATTTTTCTAGAATTTATTTAAATTTTGTAGATTCGTAGTGCTACAATGCAGCAGAGAAAGAGCACTTTCGCATTATCTCTATAGCTCTGTTGTTGTTGTTGTTGTTGTTGTTGTTGTGTGCCTTCAAATCATTTCTGACCAAGGCAAACCTATCATAAAGTTTACTTGGTAAGATTTATTCAGAGGAGGTTTTCCATTACCATTCTCTGAGGCTGAGACAGTGTGACTTGCCCAGTGAGTTTCTATGGCTGAGCTGAGATTCAAACTTCATTCTCTTAGTCATAGTCCAATGCTCACACTACGGTACCATGCTTGCTCTCCAACTTGGGAGGGGGGGGAGAGGTAACAATTCGGAGAGAAGAAAAATTGCCCTTAAAACCATAGTTAAATTTTTTAAAAAAACACCTTTGGAAAACAGTGCAGATCCACAAAATTGCTACGAACAACTTCCCAAAACCGACCAGATGCAGGGGCAGCAACAACTAGCAAAATCGGGCAAAATCCAAGCCGCTCTATCACAATAACTTATCTGGACCAATCTGAAACACTCCTGTATTGCTTTTGTTTGGCGTCACCATTGTTAGCTACCCTCAGTGCTATTACTATGGCAGAAAAGTGGTGCATGTATTAAACAATATAAATAAATAAGAATATAAGGATATGACAGCTGTTATACATCCTATAAAGTAAGTTTTTGGGGAGAGAAAGAACACATCAAGAGGCACCGTCTCTTCATTATGTGTGTGTCCACTTGATAAATCTGTGGAACTGTTTCGTTTGCAAAATAAAGTAATGCCATTTTTTTTATCAAAAGGCATTGCCAATTTTATAATATACAAATTAAGCAAACCAGCATCCTAATTTATGAAAATGGCAACAGGCATTAGAAATTCATTAGGTTATTATATTTCCTTTACATATTTTTTTTTATTTTAAAAAAAATGCTATCCCCTCTTCTCACAGCAGGGTAAGGATGCCTGATTGCAAAGGAAATTTGTACACTAGAAAAAGAGCTCTTTGGGGAGTCTTTACCAACTGCAATAGAAATCCATGAAAAATAGGAATATTTAATTAAACAAGAAATATCTCTTCCTATGGTTCCTTTCACAACGGACATCAAGAAACTACTGTGCCATTACACAACCTTCATTTGGGAAGCTATGTGCTGTGAGAAGTTCCATACTATAATGAAAGCAGCATACACATTTCTACCAGAGTGTCTGAAAGAACAAATAAATATCCAAAACATACACTATATCCCAAAACTAAACTTATCATTGCTATTGAAGAGAAGGTTAAGTAAGGGCTGTTCAACAGTGGAACACACTCCCTCAGAGAGTGGTCTTTAAGCAGAGGCTGGATGGCCATCTGTCGGGGATGCTTTGATTGGGAGTTCCTGCATGGCAGGGGGTTGGACTGGATGGCCCTTGGGGTCTCTTCCAACTCTATGATTCTATGATCTATATCTTCTTCTTTCCAGACAAATTTCTCAAGCATGGCATTATCCACACCCCAAAAGAAAAATAAATATATGGGATAATGAATATGTTATCCCAATATCTTATTAAATAATTACATCAGAACACATTAATGTCTAGGGTTCATTGTAAACATTTGCCAATTCTCCCCACTCTTACTTCACATTTTACCATTTTAAATTACTTTTATAATTACAAGGGATTTGCACGGGTTGAGATTGTTAACAGACAATTGAGGTTTTCCCTATTAGTTTTGTTAATTTGTTGCTTGCTGTTTGTATATGGTTAGATTAGAGTCTGGATGTTTAGTTGCCCCACTAACTCTGAGAAGATAAGAGGCCCGGGACAGCCATGGATTGGTTATACAAATAACTTATTTCTGATAATCCGAAGAAAATGGATACAAGATAAGGGGAGAGATAGACTCTCCAGTGTATAAGACATGTGCCTCTTATCTGAATTCAACTGTATAATACTGTTTATATGATACACTTATACCACTTATACTAAATTGATTATAAAAGATTATCTGTATTAATAAATATATTAATCAATGTTGAAGAAATAAATAGTAGAAATTCTAAGCTAATCAGAGCTCTTGTTATTTTCCTGAATCCCGGGAGTCAAAACAATTGTGAATAGAAGTCATTTTGCTGATCTACCTGCTCAGATTATACTATGGTCAGACAGCTAGAACAAGGTTGAACATTTGCCTTTTTCAAGCTGTGGAGCATCACTACTTGGGAACATTTTGTACCACAAGCCAGCAGCTTGAAGCATTCTGTGGTGTGTGTAATGTGAATTAAGTCTTTAAGAAAACTAACTATGGGCCACTGCAGAAATAATCCAGTTTGGGGCCATTTTAACTGTCCAGACTCACATAACTACAGTTCCCAGAATTCCCTAGCATTGAGCCAGCGCAGTTAAAGCAGTCTCAGACTGAATTATTTCTTCAGTGTGATTTGGATCTATGCTAAGGGGTTTTAATTAGAAAAAAATGAACTTTTTTTTTTAAAAAAAAAAGCAAATATAACAGTAACTAAGTATAGTGGTCCCTTCACATTCAATGGGGTTAGGGGTGAAGGAGTGCAGTGAATGTGGAAAACCACAATACTACAGTCCGCCCTCCACATTCAGGGGTAACAAGATCCCTGTGAATGTGTAAAAACCATGACCACCACCACCACCCTCGTAGTAACCATTTCCAGAATGGCAGGGGTTATGGTAATGGAGAATTCCCTTCCTCTGGCCCTTGCCATCCTGGAAAGGCTTGGGAGAAGCATCTCTCAAACCTTTCCAGGGTTGGAGGGGCTTCAGGTTTAACATTCGCAAACACCAAAACTGCAAATGTCAAACCTGCAAATGTGGACATCCGACTGTATTCTTTTTACCTAAGAGAACACCTCTCCAGGTCCTTCAGTGCAACTCTGTAGTCAACATCTGCCAGAGGTTGATCATAGAATTATGCTGAAGGACCTACACATGCCTAGAGAACTGTTTTCTCTAAGAACTGCTAGGTTCTCCAGTGCAACTCTATGGTCAACGTCTGGCAGAGTTGTGCTGGGGGACCTAGAGAATCCTACAGAGAACATATGAATCAAAACCGCAAATAATCAAATCCGCAGAAGTCAAAGCCACAAATGTGGAGGGCCAACTGTACTACTAACTACGTTCAGACACTCTGCACCCTATGTAGTACAGCTCCCAGCATCATCTGGTAAAATCACGGAAGGGAATGATGTGTGTTTAGTCAATAAATGCTACTTTCTTCACAAGCCAGATTGCAATTGTAGTTCAGCATTCTGAAGAAAAAACATTCCTATTGGAGGAAAGTACTGAAGGTACAATGATCACTGTTAATCTCTG
This sequence comes from Urosaurus nigricauda, assembly GCA_034509955.1. Taxonomy (NCBI): domain Eukaryota; kingdom Metazoa; phylum Chordata; class Lepidosauria; order Squamata; family Phrynosomatidae; genus Urosaurus; species Urosaurus nigricauda. Next base: position 177,566,529 of record JAOEGL010000003.1, read on the forward strand.
TAAATCAGGAGTGGGCAATTTATGGCCCTCCAGGCTACAATCTCATCAGTCCTTGCCAGTACAGCTAATAGTGAGGGAAGATAGGAAAAGCAGTCCATCAATATCTGGGGGTAATCTTATACACATGGCCTTTGTATTCTAGAGTATGAAGGGATCACAAAGGTTACAAAGTCCAACCCCCCTGCCAATGCAGGAATCTACAACTAAAGCATTCCTGACAGGAGGTCACCCAATCTTTGTTTGAAAAACTCAAAACAAAGGAATATCTAACACCTTGTAGTTATTACACTGCTGAACCAAGAGGAACTTCTTCAGAATTGGAATACCTTTCTTGTAATTTGAACCCATTGGTTTGGGCTCTGTACTCTAAGAAAGCAGAAAACAGCAGAAATACTGTAGCCTTGAGATATTTTAAAATAGCTATCATGTCACCGCTTGGTCTTCTGTTCTCCAGGTTAAACATATCCAGTTCCTTCAACCATTGCACACAGGACTTAGCTTCTATACCCATTCCCATCTTGCTCACCTTCCTCTGGAACACTTCAGTTTGTCAATACCCTTCTTAAACTATGGTGCCCAGAAATAGGCATAATAATCCAGGTGTGGTATCACCAAAGCAGAAGAGTGTTTTACTGTTAGGGCTCTTGCTCTAGGCACTAAAGTTCTGCTGATACAGCCTAGAATTACATTGCTTTGGGGGGGGGGCACACATCATACTCTTAACAGATATAGCCTCTGATCTATTAATATACTCCCGCACCTTTTCAAACATACTGATGCAACTCCAGTTGTTATCCTTCCTATATCTTTATATCTGGGGCTTCCCCCCACCCACCCACCCAAATAGAATACCTTACGTATATGCCTACTGAAATTAATGTTGTTAATTCTGGCCAGTTTTACAACCTGTTCAAGTTATCTCGGATTCTGATTCTGTCTTATGAACTATTAGCAACCCCTCCCAATTTGACATTATCTGCAAATTTAGTGAGCACACCATCTATTTTTTTCATCTGACTAAAAAATGATGAACAACACAGGGCAGCATCCCACACCACTGCTCCAGAATGATGAAGAAACATTGGCAAGAACCAATGATTGGTATGGTCAGTCAATCAACCACAAGTTAGAGAGAAAAACGATAGACACGTAGATTTAATTTATACCCCACTCTTCCTCTCAAGAACTCGAGAACTTAATCTCCATCAAGCCCACATTTTACCAGGTTTTTCCAAGAAGACAGTTGGTAACTTTGCCAAAATACTTATTGAAATCAAAATACACTACATCCACAGCATTCCTCTGAAACCCAAGCTGTTAACTTTAAAAAACAGATATGGTTAGTTTGGCATGGTTTGTTTTCCAGAAACATATGCTGCTTCCTAGCAACCACAGAATTCTTTTCTAAGGGCTCACAGATTGATTGTTCCATCATGTGTTCTAGATTCTAGGACATTTTCTAGTTTCTGCAGCTGGCTAGATGTTTACTGGTTGCCTAGACCCTTTTTTTGACCCTGTTTTTAAATATGGAGACAACTTTTGCCCTACTACAGTCAGCAGGGACCTTACCTGTTCTCCACAGAGCTCAGCGGAGGTTACTTCTGAGCAGACAAGCTGAGAATTGTGCTATTGCTATGATTTACTGCATCTGCAATTCCAGTTTTCCAATTCAAGGGTAAGTAGCACTTGAAAACACTAAAATTGGTAGCTAAGCCACTAAGATCTTTATGCTCAAAGTGAAGAAGACAGAGAAAAGGGTTATTATTTCATCTTCAAAACGGTTAACTTACTTTAAAAGTTATTAAATTTCATACTGGTAGATATTTTAGAGAACCAGTGTGGTGTAATGGTTTGAGTATTTGACTGCAACTTTGGAGACCAGGGTACAATTCCCTACTCAGCTCTGAAACCCTCTGGGTGACTTTGAGCAAGTCACATGCTCTCAGCCTCGGGGAAGGCCGTAGCAAACCTCCTCTAAACTAATCTTGCCAAGAAAACTCCATGACAGGTTCGACTTAGGGTCGCCATAAATCAGAAACAACTTGAAGGCACACAACAACAATATCTTAGATAGCCTTTCATATTTATTAACTTGCACAGATGAGGTATTTAAACAAAATACAGATATGTCTGATTCTTGATGGAATGTCTTTTATTCTTAAAAGCAACTCCAGTTAAGTGTTTATGCTTCCTTCATAAAATATTAAGTGAGGAGGAAGACAGATGGTAAAGAGCTATTTCATTATCTAGTTGAGCTTTCCGACAGGAATCTGATACATGTCAAGCATCTCTGTATTGATCAGTTTAAAAGAAACAGTAATGAAATCAATACAAATGAGTGAACATTTGCAGTAGACAGATCTGATCAAACAGATTTTCTAATGTGCCCTGCCTGAGTGCTTTGTGCGTCTTGCTCCAGTGGAATTAATGGAGTAGTGAGAAGATTAAAGGTTTAAAGTGAATGTTTAGGTTCCAACTTTCTTTTCCACTAACTTTCCAGAGTTTGATGCCAAGAGATAGCATCATCTCAAATGCTCATTACACCTTCACTTAAATCTGGAGTTCATTTCAGGTTAAGAGTTCTCCAGGGCCAGTCTCAGAAAATAATATGGGACAAAGGACACCTAAAAGAAGAGGAGAACTTTAAAACTCCTGGAAGTCTTCTGCAGTTTTCCTCTTAACGAATTATTTCTCAGCTGTGGCCCCGAAATCATGGAACAACTTACCGGAAGAGATCCATCTCATTACCAACTTAGAAGCCTTTAAGAAGCATTAAAGACGGATCTCTTCCGGCGGGCCTATCCTCCTGACTCACTATAAGAAATACCATCACTATTGTGAACCTGATCCATACCAGTATACTGACAGTAACTTAGTAGGTCAAGGATTAAATTGTATTAGATTAATATGTTTTTATAATTTTAGATAATGTTTTTAAGATTTTATATGATTGAATTATACACATGTATTTTAACTATTGTTGGAATCCTGCCTCAATCCAATGGGAGAGGCGGGAAATAGAAATAAACATTATTATTATTATTATTATTATTATTATTATTTTCCCTCACTATATACAAGCCTCTCAGGAAGCAGAAATCTATGGAAGCTTATATTACAATTTCTTTCATTCAGTATTTTATCACACTGGATAAAATTGGAAGTTTAAACTGGGCAGAACCTGGGGTTATCCATGGTATTAGGCACAATTTCACAATTGCTTTTCAGATGACGCTTGTGCAAGTTGCTTAGAATCCAAACAGAAAGTGACATGAATCAGGGAATAGGCATTTTTGGGAAAATACCATGTTTTCATTTCCATTTCATTCATGAATTTTCTTTATTTGCACAATTGCTGCAGTGTGATAACCATCTGCGGGATTCTCCCTGTTCCCATGGTTCCTTTGTTTGCTGAGAAGGAGGCAGCCTTGTTCTAAAAAGGACAGCAGGCCCTCTCAGAGGAGTAGTTATTATAAGGGGGAAAAAGCAAGGCTGATTCACTGCCAGGATCTGAGAGACTGTAATATGGCAACACTACTTACTGAGAGTTATGGCTTGCCACAAACCCTGCAGCAGGATTTGGCTCTGTGTTTCCTTTTTCTTTAAACCCAAACCCAGTCTTTATGGAACACAAGTGCCTTCTCCAGAAAGCTAAGAGCACTTCCAGAAGTAGAAATGGTGGGGTTTCTGGGAGCATTCTGGAGTTGTAGTGCTCTACAGCAATGCTTCTTAAGGTATCTGATGTGGGAGACTGAATGTCCCCCCCTATCAGTGTGCCAGGGACTAATATCATGTTTGTGCCCATTGGCTACTTGTTTCTTTCTTTCCTGGAGACTCTCCAGGAACAAAAAGTTGACGTTTCAGGGATAGACATCAGTTCATGGACCACTACTTTGAGTAGCACTTCTCTATAGCACATCATCTCTCATCACATCAACCTAATTTACATATTGTCTTTATATACTGCACTGGGTAAATACATAAATCATGGAGTGGAACCAGCAGACAAGATTCCACTGTTGCCATCACCACCCCGGTCCATGCAATGGTATCGTTTCATACGTCATATCATCTGAACAGAAAAAAATGGACTTAAGAAAACACATGACTCCTAGAAACATGCTCAGCATTAAAAATTAGGGAAGGAAGCATCCCAAACCATGAAATAGTAGTGCTCTGATATAACCAAGATTCTGAAAAAAGGCTGATTAAAATAATAAATTGAAAGCTGTGGAAAGTGTGCTGAAGGTGCAGTTGGTTGGAATATATTAGAATAACTGACCATCTGTCTTAATGAAGGTTTTAAACATTCAATGATTACCTCGGTAGCATTATACTTTTTTATTAAAAGCACAACTATATAGAATGGTTAAAAATTTGTTGCAAGTTTTAGAAGTATCTGGAGCCACCTTAGATTATGCCCAACAATAAATTCTGTCTTACTTGATATGAAAGATATTAGGAAACCTTCTAGACAGTACTTGTTGAGTAAGCTCTTTCACACATTTCCACACTATAAACATTTAATGAGATTGGCTCCCAACAGACTGTTTACTACCATCCATTTATTTCATGGCACTTTATTTGCAATGCAGAAGCAAGATAGAGCAAAGGTTATTTCAGGTTCTTATCCAATGCCATTTTTCCATAAATAAAGAAAAATGAAACCATTTAATTTTAAATGCATTCTTAAAAGGTTAAATACTCAATCAATTTTGCTTTATCTAACTCAACCAGCCTCAGGTGCCATGTGCACTATTTGGGTAAAAGCTACATAGAAAATTCTATAAACAAAAGACATCTAACAACAGAGTAAAAACAGGAACCAAGAAGATATATGTGGGTGTTTTGCTAAGACAAGGGAGCAGTTTCCTTACACCTCCAGCCGTCCTCCAAAAAATTAAAAATGCCCTTTGTTTCAGCAGCCGTTTTAATAGTCTGTTGATGGGGAGAGATTTTGCTTCTCTACTATTACTGATCAACATTGAAGCTTTTACCACTTTATATATTTCCCCATACATGTATTTATACATTTTAACAAAGGAAGAGAGAACCTGTGGGACACACACACACACACACACACAACGTTGCTGTACTCTAATTTCCATTAGCCCCAGCCAACATTGGCAATGGAACATAAAAAATGTATAATTATATTTAAAATGGATGGTAAAAACATCAAAACAGCCTATGCTTTTCTGTACCTTGGCTTAATGATGAATCAAAATGGAGAACGTAGTCAAGAAATCAGAAGACTCAGAAGGCCAAAAGAATTAGATAAGATCCTCAAGTATGAAGATTTATTGTTGAATACCAAAATCAGGATAGTCCATGTCATAGTATTTCTGATTTCTACATATGGTTGTGCAAGTTGGACAGTGAAGAAAATTGACAAGAAGAGAATAAATTCATTTGAAATGTAGTGCTAGAGGAAAGTTCTATGGACACCATGGACAGCCCAAATGACCAATAAATGAGTTCTAGAACAAACTTGAGCCTGAACTCTCCTTAGAAGCCAAAACGGAGCTACTGTGCTTTGTAGTTATCATAAGATGGCATGACTTATTAGAGATGTTAATGCTTGGGAAAGTGAGGAAAGAGCAGGAAAAGGCAGCAGGAAATGAGAAAGATAGATAAATAGACTCAGTTAAGGAAGTCACAGCTCTAAGTGTGCAGGATCTGAGCCAGACTGTTAATAACAAGGTGTCTTGTAGGTCTCTCATTCATAGAGTCACCGTAAGTCAAACCTAAGTTGATGGCAATTAACAGCAAATAATTACAGCCCAATTACTCTGGAAAGTAACATGTTCCCTGCCCATATTAAGACATGCATTTAAGAAATACCCAAAGAGGCCCCATTTGTGCAATTCTCCTCACCTTTTGGTTTGGGACAAAAATTACATGAAAAAAATTCTTTTTTTCATTCAGACACTGAGTTGCTCATGTATTATGTGCATGGGGGGGGGGGGTGAAAGAGTGCATGTGCCATTCCTCTGCCACATGGAGAAGATCATTTAGCCAGGAACTACATGGAAAGGGCCACGTTTATGTCTTTCAGAACTTTTCAGAAAACTTGATAGGCTAACAAATCCATTTTCTGACAACCTATGGAGGGAAAGGGAAAGCCAGAGACAATTACATCACCTGTATCACTAGGGTTCATGTCACCTGGTGCAGCTGCCTGGAAAGGACTGCTAGGAGGTGGCATATTGCCACACCGTCCCTACCTCACTCACCTGCTGCCTCACTCACCTGCCCCCAGGTCAGCTGGACACCATGGGACTAGATTCAGAAAAGGGCCAGGGGCCCTATTCTCCTATTACTGCCTCACTCACCTGTTTGCCCAGCCAGACCAGGAAAGTGTTGCTATGGGGTGGGAGGGCAAGTGAAGCAGTGAGAGGGATTGGAAGGGAGGGGGGACTTCTCATTTAGGTTGCTCCACGTCTGTGGCTTCCTAAGGCAAGGGAGCCAAGGCAGCAGCGAAGAAGGGGCAAGGAACCAGTGGCACAGTTGGGGGGCTACAGGGGGTGGGCCGCACCGGGTGACACTCCAGAAGGAGAGTGACACCACAGAAGAGGGGGTGACACCCAGCCGGTCCCCCACCTTCGCTCTCCCGGCCACCACAGGTCTTTCTGGGCTTCCAGGGGCCTGCAGTGCCTGCTCTCCCGGCTGCCACTGGGCTTTCTGGGATGCCGTGGGTGCACGGGGCCTGCTCTCCTGACCACCATGAGGCTTTTTGGGCCACTGAGGATGTGCAGGGCCTGTTCTCCTGGCCACTAGAGCTTTCTGGACTGCCAGGGGCATGTGATCTCCTGGCTGCCACAGGGCTTTCTGGGGGCACGCAGGGAACACTCTCCTGGCCGCTGCAGCACTTTTCTGGGCCAGATGTCCTGCCCCCAGAAACCCTGCACCGGGTGACACCAAGTCGAGGTACACCACTGGCCTATGCCCACCCATTCAGGTTTTGCCATGACTGGGGCTATCTTTGCCAAGGGAACAATGGAGCAGAAGGGGCAGGCACCATTGGTTGTGCTGATCTACTGTTGCCATTCAGAAGCCAGCCAGGTGGGAAAAGGAGGTGCTGACAGAATGAAGAGGAAATGTCTGTGGTGCCACTGCTGCCACCAGCAGTGGCAGCTCCCTTTCCAGATCCAGAAGGGGCTGCTGGAGGGCAGCAACACCACACATCCCAGCGGCTCCCCCTGTGAGGTATCATCATTCCCCACACTCACCTAATGACATCCCCGAATTACAGAATATATATTCATTCATATAATACCAAATGCTTCATGAGTAAATGTGGAGATTCAAGAATACTTCTTACTTTTTGGCTCAAATTTGACCTTAATAGGAAAATCAGAACACACCTTCCTGTCAGGACCCATATCATGACAAAATTTAGGAAGTAGCCTAAGGGCTGTCTAATTTGTTTAAATATATATTTTAAACATAGACGACTAGGAGATACTTCAAGCAGCTAAACTTCTTAGCTGCTGCCACATACGCTAACCGAAGAAGGAATATCATGTTGCTCAAGTGCTGATGCATGCCACTGTCTCATGATGCGTTGTGGGTGCTGAACAAATAGGACAAAGTGGAGAAGAAAGTGTGTTTTGTACCACAGGACTATAGCTTGTAGCACTAAGAGTTTAGGGAGATTAATTAATTAGTAACTAAATGGTTATTTTTGAGCAGGAGTAATTCTCCTGCATTCAGAAGTCCTAACAATTCTCCAAAACTAGAGCAGTACAAAGCCTTCCAAGGGAGGAGATTGCATAGCTAATGTGATGTAAATTCTGCCCTCCAGTTCTAGTCTGGACTACTGCAAAATCAAAGAGATAGTTTGTAAAAAATTGAAATATAATAGTAAATAAATCAGTGTTGTGCTTTTGGAATTATAACTGCAGCTAACTGATTTTTTAAAATGTTTTTCCAAGATCTAAAGAAGTTTGCATTCATAGTTTGGCTTACAAGGAGAACAAAGCAAAACAAATCCTTTTGCCCCAATTAAGAGATATGAACATCTATTCATGAATTTCTACCCTAAATAAATTATCCAGGCTGGAGGAATTTTTTAAGAACACTCCCATGAAACTGACCACATGTATCAAAATCTGGGGTGCCACTTTACACACACACACACACACACAATTTATTTTAGGACTTTCTGCAAAGTGTGTTGTAGTGCTATGTGTTCACCTACCTCAAGCTCATCAAGGGCACTTCCAAGAGTCGCTGCCTGTGATATGGGCTGCATCTTTTGGAGTCCAATTCCTTGAGAAGCATTAGAAATGACATCAAGAGCATTCTGTATTTCATTACAAACAGAGTCCTTGCTGGCTGCAAGAGACGCAATGTCTGAGTGTTCTAAACAAGCAGAACAAATTGAATGGAGAAGAGGTGATTTTTCCTTCAGAGAAGCACGTGCCGCTGCAATGTCATCTCGTTGATTGTTGGATTTTAAATCCTGCCAAGGAAAAGCAGAAGTTTGTCAGTTCATGGTTTTAAGGGAGTAAATTATTAAAGACAGCTACTGACAAATAATAAAGCTATCATTTATTTGAGCAGGTCCTGAATCCAGAAGGAAAAAGAAAGAGGTTAATTAATCAAAGGGCACATCCAGATTGATTTAAAAGACCAGAAAGTCCCAGATCTTGTTCCTGTTCTTTCCTATTTTATTTTGGAAATTCATACATGTTTTGTTTATCCCAAAATATTTTCTGCCCTGGCATGAGCAAAGGCTTTTTATACTAGCCCCCTATGTCAGTTCATTTTAACCCAGTAAAAAATTGGAAAGAATAGGAAGAAAATCTGGGAATTTTCAATTAGGCTGGATGCAACACTTTCATTTATAAAATTGTTGATGTGTGCCTTCAAGTCATGTCTGATTTATGGTGACCCTAAGTATGGTTTTCTGAGGCTGAGAGTGTGTGACAGTAGGCTTCCATGGCTGAGCAGGGATTCAAACCCTGGTCTCCAGCGTCATAATCCAATGTTCAAACCACTATGCTACATCATACCTGGGGGGGGGGGGGGAGAAACAAAGGAAAGGGGGAAATTGAGATCTGTTTGGTCTTCAATGTGCCCAGAATATATGTAATGCTTAACTTAGGGAAAGGCAATTTCTCCCCAGAATTGGGAGGACAGCCCTCGGGGAGAAATTTCACCAGATTTTAGACACATCTGACTTTAGGCCCACAAGAGTCCTTTTTCCCAAACAGAAAATGACAAAACATCCATTTCAGATTTGAAAAAAGCCAAGAGGGACATTGGTGAAATTTTACTTTATCACCTCTATTAGGTATAAAGGGTGGTTCTAACCAATGGGTTAAAGTGGAGCTAATGACAACTTCAAGAAAGGCAAAATACAGCTGTATACATAATAAAATAAATGGTCACTGCTTTTATGTACATGTGAAATACCCTGCTGAATCAGCCAGCTCCATTTTTCCCAAGCCAGTGCTTTCTAGGTGGAGAGGACTACAACTACAGCCATCTTTAGTCAGCAGTGTCACATCTGGCCAAACAATAGCATCACAAAAAAAATAATAATAATAATAAAACAAAACAATAGTTCAAGGGGGTTCTGGGAACATACATACATTTATAGAAACATAGTTTAATATTGTGAAGTTGAAGGGTTTCACAGCCAGCATCCATAGTTTTTGTGGATTTTTCAGGCTATGAGGCTATGTTCTAGAAGAGTTTGTTCCTGACGTTTCATCAGCAACTGTATGGCAGCAGTAGACAGCACCTTTAAATACTGATGTCATTGGTATGACAAAGGTGTGCATGATTTGATAGTGGGGGTTAGGAGTTTTTTTTCCCCTTTTTCCTCAGAAATGAAACCACAACAGACTCTGCTCCCAAGTTGATGCACACATTTTATTTATGCCCCACATTTAAACCCATGGTGGTCTCTTGGCTGAGAGAGTGTGACTTCCCTCAAAGCTAACCTATCCGCGGGGGTTTCTTGGCAAGGTTTCTTCAGAGGCCCTTGCCATCACCATCTTCCAAGGCTGAGAGACCCCCAAGGGTAGCCTATCCCAGGGTTTCTTGGCAAGGTTTCTTCAGAGGGGCTTGCCATCACCATCCTCTGAGGCTGAAGGGGGGGGGGAGAGAGATTCCCTCAAACAGTGTGACGTAGATGTGCATCATTTGATTGACAGGTTTTTTTTAAAAACCAAAGAAAGATCAAAATGGTGGCTCCATTTTAAATCAATACAAATGGTAATGTGAACTTCATCAGGGTTAAATTGCCATCAAGAGATTCAATGGGGGTAAACACAGTGGGAACTTTGATTCGGTATTGCATCATCAAATTTCACTGGATCAACTCATCACAAAAACACTAGTGTGAATGAGCTCTCTGTCTATGTTTCTGTTCAGATATGCATACTTACTAGGGGTCTGCTGCACTGTGGTTAATTTAGTGTTCTACAGGCCATCATATCATGTCTCAGATGAGCCATTAAAGCACACATGATGATAGGGATGAGTCCAGCAAGAGATGAGAGGCAAGCTTTACCTTGGCTATTGGTGTACCTACAGTATTCAATTATAACAATGTGATACCCATTTTAACCAACATAGGGGCAGTACAGACCGCCCAAAAAGGGATGTCTGGCGTCACCTTTTTTGCTGCAGACTTTCGCCGCAGCATAAAGGTAAAAGGCCCCATAGGGCGCCTTTACTCCGTCGCAACTGCACAGCTCCGTTTAAACGGTACTACGTAACAACAACACTCCCGTCACGTGCTAGGGTTGTGGAGTGTGTGGAAGCCCCACTCCAAGGCAACCCTAGCACGTGATGGGGGCATCTCAAACAGCTGGTCTGTACTGGCCCAAAGTTCCCTTCTCAACAATCCTGGGGTGAATCCTGGGGTGAATTCAAGAGTTAGAATTCCCTTTTATATTGCTCTGGCATTGTGTTCAGAGAAACAGATTAGAGCAATTTATACGATGTGGAGAACTGGAAGACTTTTTTTCCTAATGTGGCAAGCATGGTATACTGTTTTGAGCATTTTACTATGCTCAAAAATCTTGGCAACTGGGGTTTGAATCCCTGCTTGTCCATGGAAACCTGCTGGGAGACCTTGGACAAGTCACACTCTCTCAGCCTCAGAGTAAGGCGAAGGAAAAAGCCCTCTGAACAAAGCTTGCCAAGAAAACACAATGATAGGTTCTCCTTATGGTCACCATAGGTTGCAACCGACTTGAAGGCCCACAACAACAACAATAACAATGTGCCAAGGGCCAGTACTGTATTTGTGTCCATTGGCTACAACTGTTTCTTACTTTCTTGAAAACTCTCTGAGGACTGGCAGCCAAGCATTCATGGACCAGTAAAAGTCCACAGACAACCACCTTGTTTAAGCATATATAGCCAACAGTTTTCAACAGCTCATGACACTCCTAATTCTAGGATTCCATAATAGACAGCTATGGTAAATAAAGTGGTATCATACTCCTATAACTTTATAATGTTGATCCACTTGAAGGAAGCTTGACACTATGTAAATCAATCAATAAATAAAATAACACCTTTTTAGTGTACATAGCATTTTGTAAGCATATTAACCCATATTCCCTCACTAACCAAAGTGTCGGTGCTCCTTGCTTAAATTGATGCATCACGGAAATTGATGCATCTCCAGGATGCCTGGCTATCTGTTTAAGGTTTAAGGAGGAAAATATTGGCTACCTTTGCATAACACACTCTACTATGTAAGCAGAACCAAAACATAATTTTAAGAAGATTTCTGGAAAAAGCACCCAAGGCAAGCACTTGTACCTCCACAAAACATCCTGGGATATATAATTACTAACTGGAGCATGCTGGCATCTCAAAGCTCAAATTTAATTTTCCGAGTCACACAAAGAAAATTAAACAGTCCTTATAACTTTTTTTCTTGGCAATTCAATCTTATTTTCAGTCACATTTTACAGTACAAAAAAGAGGGAAGAAAAGAGGGTGGCTTTGACTTTTCTTTTATTTACGAAAATGAAAACAATTACCATCTAGAGTCTTCCGTGCCATTTCTATGTTCTGCTATAAAATCTCTCATAAATGCAATTTAATTACTTTCTAACAATACCATTAAGGTTAATGATAGCTGCATATGATTCAAGATCCATTAATATTTTTTCTTGTGGCATCTTCCCCACCACCACCACCACCTTCCCCCACCAATATAAATGTTTAATTCACATTTCAAAAGAATTTGTTATGGGGAATGTGATTGCAATATTGTTGGCAACAGATTCCTCCATCATGAATCTGTTCTCATGTCTTGTCTTGAATGCTCAGCTTTTAAAGCCCAGGGGGTATAATTGCATCACTTTTCTAAAATCCATGTCCTTTATGATAAGAACCCTCAGTTTCCTACTTCTGAACTCTCTTCCTTGGACCACTTTCTTCTACATGTGGTTCACTCATTATTGGGGATAGAAAAGAACTTCATTGGACTTATATTCCCCTATGAAAATATCAATGGTGAATCACCCAACAGAATGAAGCACATCCTATCCCAGAAACCCATACATTTTAATCATCTGAGATGGTGGGTCTTAATTATGGCCTGTTTTCTATTAAGGTGTAACTAAAATTAGCAACAATAAAAAATTTTATGGCAAAATGTGAATGTAGCAAACTACATATTGAAAAACAGTCTAGCATGAAGCCATTCAAAAATTACTCTTATTTTCCAATTGTACAAGATGCACAAATCCAGTGCATTTGGGTGCAAAAATACCACTGGCTTCTGGAAGCAAAGCTTTGTAATGATATTGGTAATCTTTCCATGCCACACCACTGTAGAATGGAGACAGTTTGTAAATGAGGCTACCTGGACATAGTATTGAATGCTGTTGCAGCAAAGCCCATATAAATGAATGATATCAACAAATAGCTTACAGTACAGCCAATAAACATATAATTTATCCTAACTGTACAAGCAAGAAGGACATGTGATTACATAGGAACTATATTCTGTTGATCCTGCTCACATCCAGCCAAGTTTAATAACCCTGAAATGACAGGATATTACAATGAAGACAAGGATGACTCAAAAGCAGTTACCTAAACAAGCATTTGTGCCAATTTTATGAAGCTGAATATGTGAATTCTCATTAAATTACATTCTAGATTCACCAGTCAAGTTTTCAGCAAGCATGCTGAAAATTTTATTAAAGAAGATGGTTTTGCTGCTAGAGGGATTGTAGATATTCACTGGAACACTTTCGATTAAAAAAAGCACTAACCTACCAAGTCCAGTTCAATTAAGCTGCCTTTTAAACTAAGCATGTTGCCACAGCTAGATTTTAATAGTGTGCCATGCAACTGCTGATATGTGCTGACACTCTGCAGAGATACTATTCTCCCCAAAGACCAAAAAAACAGTAGTCATTTATAAGACGAACTTAGGAAACAGCTAATGTTTGTTTCTTAAATTTATCATCAAGAGGGTGATGCACCAATGAAAATCTAAGAACAGATTTTATATCTTCTTCTAGAACTTGAGGGTTTTAAAAGGTATTTTATCCAACTATGTTCACTATTAAATACATTTGGATTTCACTGACAAAAAAGTTCCTCCCAACTTCACTTTGCATAAACTCCCAACAATGTGCTAATGGCCCCTGAGATTCCATGCTTCAGTTGGTGAAGTATTACCACTCTGAATTTTTCATTTCCTGATGCACACACCACTTGCTGCCCACCTATATGGGCATCAGTTCTACATTACAGTCATTGGACAGGGATATCTCATCCATCATGACTTTCACTTTTTTCCTTATACATTTGTCCTCTAATTTCAAGTGTGAGTTTTGACTTGTTCTCAATACTTTTAATGTTTAAAAAACCCCAAAACCAAACAACAGCCACTTAAGCAATTGTTTTTCTTTATAATTATCTACCTCAGTGTTTTTGATAGCTTATTGAATTGCCCTGCAATAAATCACTCAGATTCTTCCAGTACAAAAACTTGGTCACAATTTAGTTTAAGTAGCTTCACTAAGTAATCTCACCTAGATCCATGAAAATCTGTCAAGAATGTACACAAACATAACAAGCACAGGATGGATGGCTTTTAACGGGATGATGAAGACAATATTATGACAGCAACAATGATTATGGTGATATTTAGAATATTACCATCATCATCCCACTGCATTGTCTCCAAATCTCTCAAAGCAGTCAACATAGGATTCTCCCAGTAAATTCAAATGCAAGTCTCTGAAGGTGTCTATGTGATACAAGACTAATTCAAGCATGCTTTTCTCTACCCTTCTTCTTTCATTGATCTTTTAGCCACCAGTTTGGGGTGTAAAGCTTAGTACTAAATTTTCTTGTACTTCAATACATGATCAACCATGATGAGATGATATTATTATTATTAATGCACAAGATCACCATAGCTTCTTTTTGTCCTTGCAGGAGCAAATGAAATTTCTTTAGGATCTGAAGCTCCCTAGCAGAGAAAGGAATATGTTAAGCATGAAACTTGTACATGTGGCCTTCTTATCTTTTTTATGTATTCACAAGGCTAGCCCAAAAGTTTTTCTCACCACAAAGTACAAAATAATAGACATTGGGACCATACTGGCTGGCCAAAAGGGCTGGCGTTGGGGTGGAGTGGGGGCATGGTGACTGCAAGTGGCACACCTGGGCTCTGCCCCCCAAACCCCCATCGTGGTGCCCTCCCAACCAGACAGCTAGTGGCGTGGGAATGCTCCTGCAGTGTAGCAAGTACATGATGTATGCCGCGGGAGTGAAGAAGAGCCATGACAGTGGCGAAAGGGGCACCTTTTTTCCAGCACAAAAAGGAACTGCATTTTGATGCTTATTTTTGTGCTGGAAAAACGCCAGATTGAGACCACGGCTTGCAGTTGCCACAGCCCTGATCTCACACTCAAGGGGCGACATTAAGCCACCCTTTACCTGCCATCTGTTTTGCCCCATTCTCTCTCTCTCTCACACACACACACACATACACCCCATGTACACAAGCAAATTAGGCTGGGAGTTGAATTTTACTTCAGATTGGCAATAGAACAGTGAAGCCCACCACACCTGAGCAAAGCTAATTTAAAGTGTTGCAGAGCCTGTAGCACAGGGGACTGAAGACGTTTGGCTAATGGCGAATCTACATTGCGGAATTAATGCAATTTCACACTGCTTTGACTGCCATGGATCAATGCAATGGAATTCTGGGATTTGTAGTTTTCTGAGATATTTACCCTTCTCTTACAGAACACTCTGGTGCCGCAACAAACTATAAACACCAGGAATCCATAGGATCAAGCCATGACAGTTAAAGTGGCATAAAACTGCATTAATTCTGCTGTGTGGCACCAGCCTGAGAGATTGCAGGTGCTAGCCCATTAGGATTTGCTGCCTGTACCAATTGCCTCACTCTTCCTCAGGGTAGAGCCAGCCCTATGCATTCATTTTGACCAGCTGAAATTGGCTAAAGTGAATAAAAGCAGTCATTACTGAACTCTGTCTTCTCAAGACACAAGTGACACAAGCAGAGAGATATTTCACCCAAGAAACCTGAACATAAGGTCTAAGTAACATGCAACAGAATTCAACCATGCCATTCCAATCCTGATTTACCCAAAAATGTTAATGAGATTTCTGTTGCATTTATTTGGACAGTGAACTTAATTTTTTAATGCTAAATCAGAGTATTAAAGTTAAAAGCTTCAAATATTTAGCCCAGGAAATACACAAAAAATAGAGCCCCTCTTTAAATATGATCTTATTAGATTACAGTAAGAAAAAAATGCTGTGTGTAACCAGCAAATATTTACAGGCTACAAGACCATGAAGGAGGAAAATGGATTAAGCCCTTGAATTCTGTACCGAATGTTAATGTGTTTGTATATGATAGATTTAATACAAGAAGTGAGAATAAATGACTTTCAGCAGCTGCACTCTGGACCCATAAATCGCTCTTGGTACTGCAAAATCCATACAGAGGAAGAACAGCTGTATAATTTACAGCATCAGCATTTGTCAGGAAAAGCAGCAAATAGAGGTCCTTCCTTTTCAGCATCAGAAAGCACGTTCCTTAAAAAATTAGATAAATTAGAAACCATCCTTGCAAAGTGCCTACTTGAATAAATGCATTACTGTATTCAGTTTTCAAATTGCTATTTAAAATGCAGCATCCTTTTTAACCCTCAACAGATTTAAGTGAAATTCAAAGAGCATAAACTCCATACCACATTCAATATACAATTTAAAAGTGTGTGAAATTAACCAGCATTTCCCTTATTATGCTTTGCCAGAGTTGCGCTCCATTAAAGTTTTTATAATAATAAAAAAGGTGCAATTTCATACAACTTTAAAACAATGAGCTAACAGATAAGGCTGAAATGTGAAGAAAGTTTCTCTCAAGCTGTTGTCTATCCATTATTCCACGGGGCTAAAACACACCTTGTTTGTTCATATTACCATTTTACTCACCTTTTAGCAATCACAGCCAACCACCAAAGAGGAAAGCACATGGTCCTACCATATTTTAATTATTCAAACATATATTTAACATATTTCATTAAAAGAATAATGTGAGTGTTTACAGCAGGCATCAGCAAACCAATGACCTGATGTTTAGGACTCCAACTCTTAACAGGTGTAGCTAACATGGTCAATGGTGAGGGATCAGGGGAGTTGCGACCCAAAATACTTAGAGGGCAACAGGTTTGAAAAGACTGCTCTACAGTAGTTTCTATTTACCTAATTGCTTAACTATTCACCTGTGCTTCTTGTTCCATTGTTCTTATTACCTTTCAGGACAATTCTTTGTTCCACTTAATTCTCAGGAAATGGTAATACAACCAAGAACTGAGTCACACATATATCTGTACAGTACGGCAGACTTTCTCTTCCATGATCCCCAATGGTCATATGAAGAGGATGTAAAGAAGACAATACAAAGGGTCTAGCCTGTGGTGTTTTTCTTATTATGCCTCTTTCACCCATTCAAGAAAGCTCTGGATATGGCATGGTATGTGTGAAATGATTCATAGCTAAGAATGACTAACTGGACTGCTTGGATATACAGTAGTGCAAACTGTGGAAAATTCTTGCTGTACTACCAAAACAAAAGCAAAAACTCAATGTGTAAGTCCCATTGTTAACCCCAACTAAAACAGATGGATTGAATCACTGGAATTTACAGGTTGACTTAGGGCCCAAGCACATGGGCAGCAAACTACGAGCCCACCCCATTGTATTCCACCTATGAATCTGGCCTGTTCCTGCCTTGGCACTTATCTGGCACAGCACAGTAATGGGTGGGCGTTCAGATACCCATCCACCTGCCATCATTCCATAAAGAGGTCAATGATGCTGCCTCGCCTGTCACTGCCACCACCATTCTCTGTGCAGGCTCCTACCACATACCGTAGAAATGGGGTGCCTAGCTGTACTCACATGACCAGACAACCCCTTCTAACATCACTGGCCATGACTGGGATCTACATAGAGAATGGTGGTGGCAGGTAAGGGAGTGCATGGCGATCTGAACTACCAGTTATCATGCAGTCCACCACAGTGGAAACTCCATTGCCAAAAGCCAGTTATTTTAAGCTGGGCTAAGAGCCAGTTCTGCCAGGATCAGGCCAGATTTGCCAAAATGGTGCCCAGTCTACTTGTTCCTGGCCCAAATCTACGTCTGAACAGGATGACACCAGGCCAGAGGAAAATGGGCCTTTGAGTCTGGGCATACAGCCCTTAGTGAATCTAATCTCCTTAGGGCTAAAAAATTGAATTAAGTCCAAATGTCCTAAGAGAAACTGGTGAAGTGACTGTTCAAAATTTAGTCTAAATTAATTAAGCATCCATCATGAACAGGAAACCATGATAAATATTGGTCATATTGATGCTGGAAAATGGAGCCCAGTTTAATCAATCAACAGTACAAAACTTGTTGAACTCTGATTAGTATTTCAATCATAAATGTGAATACAGAATTAAGTTGACATCACAGCACCATGACCTCACAGGGATGTTTGCCTGAGCCGTATTGACTCATTCTCCCTCATGGTACTGTAACTGCCACACCTGCCCCTTTTGTGGCATTCCCACTGCCTTCCATGCCTTGGATGGGGAGCATGAGAAGCAATGGGGAAGATGGTCACCCTTCCATCCTCTGCCGCATTTTGCTGTTCCACCAACAAAAAAAGCCAGCATTGGATATTGCCCCAAACTTTTATATATGGAAGCTCCAGGACAGGAAGTTATATTATGTACATTCTGCTCAACATTTATGTTATTAGGTGATCAAATTCTCAAGCAAAAGGAATAAGAAAGCAAATGGAACAAATTATTGCTTTAATTCAAACACCTAGAATGTAATATTAAATTAAAAGTGTCATTTCCTAAAACCTTGAAATTTCTCTAATAACTTAATTTGTTGATTTGTTCCTTCATGTTGTTTCTGACCCATGGCGACCCCAAGGCAAACCTATCATGTGGTTTTCTTGACAAGATTTGTTCAGAGAGAGTTTGCATTGCCTTTCTCTAAGTCTGAGAGAATATTAGTTGCCCAAGATCATCCAGTGGCTTTTCATGAGGATGTAAACCTTGGTTTCCCAAAGTCTTGATCTGACTCACTCGAATACGGAATGCTTCCTTTAAAAATTGACAGTAGTTTTGAATAATTCACAAATTTTACTAGAATACTAGATTACTAGAAAACTGTACAATGAGATGGAGAAATTCAGGGCTGAAATGCACCTTCTTCCATGTAGTAACATGCCATACCAGTCATCATTTTCCCTCCTAAAATGTCATTCATGACATATGGAAGTCATTTTATTTTATTTTATTTTTACATGGGGAGTACTCAGAAACATACACTGCTGTAAGCTGAAATGGTTCTACCTTCTCAGTTCATATAATATATATAGAACAGCTCTGAAACTGAACATTCAGAGTTATACAACAAAGTTTAAATTTTAACAATTCAACTGAATTGCTAGTTGCAATGTCTAAATTTTGTGCATCTTAAAATATTTCAAATTTCTTTCAATTTTAGTTTCTATTCTCACAACTTCCCACTGTTTCCCTCTTTCTTAAGTCCCACCTATCTTTAAACATCAACCAGAAGAATCCTGTAAAGAAACAGAACTGCATATTCACAAAGTGGGGATAAAAACTCAGTTTTCGTAGTTTTCTAGGACATCAGAAATGAGACTATGAGAATATCTAATTAAAAACCAAATGAAGCATTATAACATGTTATACCTTTCCACCTTCAGCAGCCAACTTTAAATGTTATTTTCTATAAATCTATGCTATAATAAGTCAAACAAAACATACTTCCTAATTATTTAAACATTTTGTTGGCTTTTTATTATCTTATTCATTTGAATTGCTATTTGGAGCTGTATATTGTTTTAGCTTGCCGTTCTAGTTTCCTAACCATAATGGAATTGTTTAGTTATATTTTATGTTTTTAATTACTTGTGTGAATTTCCTTGTGCATTGGGACCCTTCCCTTGCAATATAAATGCAGTTTATCTAAGAAGGCCCTGTCTGCATAGGACAAATACAATGGTCTCCCACCATTCTCTCCATGGGGAAATAGGTGACACATGGGACAATTCCTGGTTCTGGGGTGAACAGAACAGAAAATATTCAGCACATTCAGTTAAAGAACCAGGCTATACTCCCAGATTTTTACTCTTTTTACTCCAGCTTTTTCAGGAAGATCCAGAGTCCTCCATTCTGTCACAAGGCAGCTGTTTGAAACATGTCCCACTGAGCTGTCAGGTATGTTCTCCACTGCCATCAGTCTCTCACTCTGAGATCAGAACAAGGCACCCAGACATGTGATCTCTGGGCACCTAATTCTGACCTCAGAGTGAAGTTATCCATGGTGACCCACAGTGGCAGCAGAAATACCAGGCAGCCCAGCATGTGAACAGCCACCCAGCGTCAGAACAGAGGGCCAGGGAACTGGAAGGTCAGCTGCCTCCCAGAGTATGCTGGCCAGGGCAGACAAGGCCAGTGAGTGCATAAGCATATGGATATTATTTTATTTATGTATTTATTTATTTATACACCGCCCTTCAACCCTAAAGGCTATCAGAGTGGCTTACAATTATCATTTTTGATTAGACAGTTCCCTACCCTCGGGGTTACAATCTAAGAAAACAAATCAATAAAATAAAGTTAAAATCATACCTCAGAAACTCTACTAAAGTTTTAGGTTCTAGTGGCATAATATACTGCACCCACAAGATGTAGCTGTTGTGTGTGAGCTAGAATTGATGTTGTTGTTGTTGAAACTGCTGTTATTACCCTGCATTTTTCCCAGTCTGGGCCTCAAGGCACTTACAAAAGCTCAAAAAATTACATCACATAAAAGTTAAAAATGTAATTAAACTAGCAATGAAGTTTGAAACAGTTAAAGGCATAAGCATTAAAAAGAAGGACAACAACTGTAAACTACACAGTACACGAAAGGCCTCCTGAGCAATCAACCCTCAAAGGCTTGCCAAACCAAGTAGTTCTTCATCTGCCTAAAAAAGAATAGCAAGGAAGGTGCCAGTCTAACTTCTCTAGGAAGGGAGTTCCATAGCCTCGAAGCAACCACTACAAAGGCACTGTCCTGTGTTCCCACCAGATGGACTTGTGAGGGTGGTCAGATAAAGAGAAGGGCCTCCCAGAAGACCGCACAACACAAGCAGGTTTATATGGGGAAATATGGTCCTTCAGATAACCTCAACCTGAACTACGTAGGGCTTTAGAAATCTTTGCCCAGAAACAGTCAGTCAGCGGAGCTGTTGCAGCTAGGGAGTAATGTGCTCCCTTTTGCTAGTCCGAGAGCTTGTCTACATGATTAAAATACTCTTCATTCAAATCAAATCTGGCCACATGCAATTTGGAGGAATTTGGGCTTTTCAGAGAGTTGGGCAAAAAGCTCCATAAACTCCACAGAAAAGGGATTCGTGGTTTTTACTGGAGTGTCTATGAGTATCCACAAGGATTTTCCATATTAAACAAGCGGCTGGCTGGCTGCTTCCCATGGATTCACATGGCTGTGAATGGCAGAGAGAGGGCAAACAGATACAAATTTGGGCATGAACGTGGACAATTCAGTGTTGGTGTCAAAAATCCACAGCAATTTGCACAATACATTTACGTGTAGACTAGCCCTAAAATCTGGCTGAAGCTATTTGGAACAAATGAAGTTTCTGAATACTCTTCCAAAGCAATCCCACATAGAGGACATTACACTAATCCAAATGGGCTCTAACTAAGGCAAGGGTAGCTGTGGCCAGTGCCAGTGTTTCATGGAATGCATACTGCTGGCCTTCAAGCTTTTAACTGTGTGAATACATGCCCTCCAATATGTCACAGATGAAAACTAGAACATATATGGCCAAAAAAAATTAAAGAGAAATGTAAGCAAAGGTAGGGATTCTCTATGGATGCAGTGGCTTAGTGGGTAAGATGTCAATTCTGATGATCAGAAGACTGGAAGGTGGCTGTTTCGAGTGCTTGATGATCAGGTGAGCTTGGGTCACTTGTCCCAGCTTCTGCCAACCTAGTAGTTTGGAAGCATGCAAATGCAAGTAGATAATAGGTACCAGTTCAGTAGGAAGGTAACAGCATTCAGCACTGTCATGCTGGCCACATGACCAACATGCTGGCCACATGACCAGTAGTCCTTGGACAATGCTGGCTCTTCAGCTTAATAATGGAGATGAGCACCTCCCCCTACAGTCAGTTACAACTAGACATTCATGTCAAGGAACTACCTTTATCTTTACTTTAGTGATGCTCTATGATCAGAAGAGGAATATAATATATGACCATGACAAATTTTTAAAAAAATGCAAACAGTACACAGAAGAGCTATATTAAAAATGTGAAAGGATAAATGATACGTGTGAAGAAGAGTGAAAGTTGCAGTCAAAGCAATAGGGAAGAATAAATCACCAGGAACATATAACATATCTGTCAGAGCACAATTGCATCCTGGTCTAGAAAATGACATGGATGTGGCCACTATAGAAACTGGGACAAAGGTGACTGGGTCACTATAGTTCACTCCATATATGATCAGTACAGGCAGGCTACATGTGTCAGCATTTGGTGAGCTGGGTAGGCTGATGCAACATGCACTGGGGATGAAACCAGCCAGGTTTCAATACTGCAAGTGATGGCTTTCACATCACTCCAAGGAGACCACTTATATAAGGGAGAGGGACAGAATTTCCATTGTTGGTTGGTGGTTGGTGAAGCACTTTGATAGTCTTTATAGCGTTGTGAGTATTCAAGATGGAGCTGTCTGATACTCTGTATATCTTTGTCTATATTTTGGAACAAAGATTAAGCCCTCATTGAGTGAATCTTTTTGTCCTGTATTTCTTTCTCCAAAAGAAGCAGCAGTCTGCATGGGAGGATTTTTCCTATGCAGCTTGGAGTCAGACTCTTCACAGAGACCATCTGCCAGTGGTTTCTGCCTACGTGCAGAAACTCTGCACGTGTGTATGCTAGACTACATGTATCTGGATATCCCAACAATATCAACTACTACATGCCACAGAGGCAGGATCAAGCTCAGTTCTAACTAAAACCTGCCAGCAAATCCCCTACCATATATGGAGTGACAAATTGTAGAGGTGCCAGCTAGATTCAGGAAAAAAAGAGGCACTAGGGATCACAATGCCAACATAGATGGATAATGGAGTGTACTAGAGAATTGCAAAAGAAAATCTGCATGTGCTTCATTGACTGTAGCAAAGCCTTTTACTGCACAGAACATGAAAAGCTATGAAATGCTCTCAAAGAAACGGGAGTGCCGCTGCATGTGATTGTCCTGATGCATAACCTGTACTCAGGACAAGAGGCTCCCATCAGAACTGAATACAGAGAAACAGAATGGTTCCCAATTGGCCAAATGGTCATGGAAAGCTGCATTCTATCCCCCTGTTTATTCAACCTGCATGCAGAAAATATCATATGCAAAGCAGGCTTAGATTCAGAGGCAGGAGCTGTGAAGATTGGAGGAAAGGACATTAGCAACCTAAAATATGCAGACGACACAATCCTGCTAGCAGAAGACAACAAAAAGCTGGAGCAATTGATGGAGATGCTCAAGGAGGAGAGTGCCAAGGTAGGCTTAATGTGAACATCAAGAAAACAAAAATAATAGTCATGGAATATCTACAAGAATTCATCCCAGATAACAAGAAAATTGGAAGAGTCAAAATTTTCCATATCTTGATTCAAATATTGATCAGAATAGTGACTGCAGTCAACAAAATAGATGATAACTAGGATTGGAAAGAGCAGATATGAAGGAACTGAACATGATCCTAAAGTGCAAAAATATAAATCTGAACACCAAAGTGAGGATTATCCATGCCATCATATTTCCTATCACCAAGTACAGATGTGAGAGCTGGACAGTGAAGAAAGCTGATAGACAGAAAATTAACTCTTGAGATATGGTGCTGAAGAACAGTGCTGAGGATACCATGGATGGCCAAGAAGACAAATAAATGGGTTCTAGAACAGATCAAGCCAGAACTCCCTCCAGAAGCCACGATGACTAAATTGAGGCTAAATTGAGCAGAGAGCTCAGGACAGGGTGACTTGAAGATCTCTCCTCCACAGGATTGCCATGAGTCAAGATCGACTCTAGGAATTTAGTAACAATATGGCAAAATAGTTTTTTGCAGGGCTTTCGGGCTATGTGGCCATATTCTGGAAGATTTCCTTTCTGGTGTTTCTCCAGCATCTGTGGCTGGCATCTTCAGAGAACATGGCCACTTAGCCCGAAAGCCCCACAAAAAACTATGAATGCCAGCCATGAAAGCCTTCAACTCCACAATATGGCAAAAGAACATCAGAGTGCGATCAACATAATAAAACATTAATGGGGGTGAAATCACACTTCCAATGCCATAGTGGAGGCGGCTATGTTACACCCAGGTGGAGGCCAGCACTGAGACTCCAGTCCTGGCCAAGTGGCCACTTAGCTGCAGACCTGAGAATGAAGCCTCATAATGGCTGGGAATTGTGAGACTTCAGCATATGAGCTCGGCAGAGATCTTATCAAAATCATACAAGAACATTGTTACAAGGCTTCTCCTATCAATGCCTCGAGGCCACTTTTCTACCTCAGGAATATCCAAAGACTCCTCATGAATGGTACTGGCCCAACATCCACCCTTAACTCACTATCCCTAAATGTTTAAGGGCTAGGGTCCCCAGTATCCTCCTCTTATAAGTTTTAAATCTGTGAAAGTGTATTTGCTGTGCTTGTCAGAAGCAGTCAGAAGCTTTACTTGAAACAAGCAAACATTAACTTTACAGTCCACACTTGCCTCCGCGGGGACAGACCAGCTGGAAAGGGGCTGGGAAGAATGAGTGGTCATCCCCACAGCCTCTCCTCAGCTGACCCTTGACTTATCCATGGGTCATATAAAAATCTATACTTTTGGTCCCAAAAGATGACATCGACTTCTACCCGAGGTCAGCTTATAGTCAAGTATTTATAGTAAGCTCTGCAGAGATCTTATCCAAATTGCACAAGAACATATGTCTTGTTGGATTATAGATGAACGTTCAGGGGGCCTATCCTGCTGGCTTCCCGGTTGGCCACTGTTGGCCAAACCTCCAGCACAAAGAGGATTGTAGGCTGATATTAATTTTTAGGCCTTGTCTTTTCAATGGCCTTCCCAGGTGAAAACTGACAGGTAAGTGAGTCATCGTGGTGGATCTACTGTGTCCCTTTTCTTCTGTTGCTTCTTCTGTTTGATCTCTGATGGGTGGTCTTTTCTCTTTGAGCATTCCCAGTTGGGCAGGCACTTCTTCAGGGTAGGCTCTGCAGCTGTTGAAGAAGGATCAGAGCACAGCATGGTGGATGACTTGGTCAGTTCAGGGAATTTTGGCCTTGTACAGCAGTCTTCCAACAGTGGGCAAAGCTTGGGACCTCAGGAAGATCAGTTAGGAGGCTGCCACAGCATCTCCCACCATCTGTCCCCTGAGGCAGTTGCTGCCCAATGGTAGAGCTAACCCCAGGATCAATGTTTTATGAGGCCAACATTAGTTTGAAACATCAAGGGGAGGATGGGGGGTGGGAGAGATTTTAAGGGGAAAAGACTGGAGAAGATGCTTTGTGGGTGAAAACAGGCTGTTGAGCTGTTGTTACACACAGCTCCAGTGCAGATTCTGGTCCAAAGAGAGCACAGTGTGAAAAGGGTTGTTTAACTGAATGGGACTATTTTCACCCTCTCTTTTGGGGGAACCCCCCCCCCCCAAAAAAAAAAAAAGCAGAAACACTAGGTATTTGTGCTGTTGCTTCTAGCCTCCACAGAATTTAATTACTTTCCTCTAAAAGCCCCAACATGATAAAAAGATAAATAATCCACTGTTTTCTACTAACTCCTGTAAGCTGAAAACAAATCACAACTCACAATATTTTATTACCAATGAACAGTTGCTATGAAAGGAAAATGCCTACTGAAAGTACTTTTTGCCAGTATAAGAGAAATATAGACGTATCTATTTCTGTGTGTTGGTAAACCTACAACATAAAAGGCCGAACTGCTTCTGAAGAACTTAATTTCTATTGAGTCAGAGAAGACTCATTAATATTAGCTGCATCCCAGCACAAAAAGAAAACATATTAAATTATATACTTTTCAGTAAATTGATCTGGAGCTCAAGAAAAAATAGTGCACATTAAACACACCTAAGAAAAACAGTTTTAAATTATGTTCTAGACCTCCTAACTAATTTGCAGTTATCAATGATCTAAGTATAGTACTTGGCTATAGTAAGACTTTGGGAACATCTGCTTTCATGATCCCAAGTAATTGTTTGTAAAATAAGATTTGGAACATAACTAACCATTCTTAATCTGTGCCTTCCTTCTATCTTACTCTGATCTCAAATGGATCTTCGGACTGGCCTGTTATTTTGAAATAAAATATCTCAATTCACCTTGAACCAATTAAATACTTATATTCATAGATACATTTGTGTATAACCTATCAGTTCAGTCTCTAACAAGAAGAAGAATGGAGTATTTTGTTCTTACAGAGGCATGATATTTTCTAAACAGACATGGACTAAATAAGGAGTCTCTATCCGTTTCAGACCCAACTGTATCCATTTGAGCTCAGTTACAAATTCTTAGGTTTTATTGCTCCATCTATAAAATCTCTTGGTTTCATACTGCTCAGAAATCAACAGAATGGAAGACAGGGCAGTAGCACAATATACTATGTAGTCATCCATTTATTGAGAGGGGAAAACTGAAAATGCTTTGATAGTACATCTCTGGGTCCCAGTTTTTATGGGCTTTTTTTTAATGAGACACAGTCCCTGCACAAGGATTGTACCACCATTTTCTCATGCATGAGTATTTTCCTGTATCACCCCATTCATAAACAGCAGAACTTGCAATACCAAGAGAAGTCTTGATAACTAATAACTATGACAGTGATTTTTTTTTAAAAAAAAATGCCTCAGCATGTGATAGTCAAGTATTACAACCAATACACAATAATTGTAAGGGGTACAGTGCAGCTGTGACCCTCCAAGATTTCCTGGATCTAATGAAGCCCCTTAGCCTCCCACAAGGCCCACTTTGCATTTTGCCATTCAGCCCACACACTAGAAGAATATGTCCTAGTGAAAGTGTCCACACACCACAACCTAAGAAAGAGGGGGAAAGGAGGAGGGTATGACTGCACTGCCTGTGTCTTCCCTTGTTTGGCTGCAAAGGATAAAGATTCAGTACCACTGATGACACCATGTTTGTATGCCTTCAAGTAACCTTCTCAGCTTATGATAGCCTCATGAATTTCATAGGGTTTTCTTAAGCAATAAATATTCAGAGGTGATTTTGCCAGTTACTTTTTCTGAAATATAACCGACAGCACCTAGTATTCATTGGTGGTCTCCCTTTTAAGTACTAACTAGGGTAGGTTTATCTTAGCTTCCAAGATCAAGCAGGACCTGGTGTCTTTAGACATGTTATCCACCAAAAAAAAGAAAAAAGGACATGGTAACATTGTTTGTGTCCTCACCCCTACTCTGTCTGTAAAAATGAGGTGGTGGCAATATCCATCAGAAAGATGACGGGAACTGGCAGTGGTGACAGAGTCCTGAAAAAGGAGGGAGCACAGGCTGTTGGAGTTGGCAGAGATGCAATTCTGCATCCACTCAAGATGCATGTGTTTGCATGGGTAGATTTAATATGCTGTGAGCCCACCTCAATCCGTAGGGAGAAGAGGCAGGAGATACAAATACATTATTATTATTATTATTATTATTATTAGATACAGAAATGGGTTCCCAGATTTGCTAGACTGTCCTTTGTAAGTTCAACCTTTGCTGACTCCTATTAGGGATACCCTTGGTCCTCTGCAACACATTCCTCATAACCTAGACTGATACTGTTAGAAATGCTAATGTTACTTTTCTAGATTCTTTTTTTTTAGTTTCTTTCATGGCGATTCCAGGAATTTGCTGTGGCACCAGAGCTCTAGAGGGCCAAATATCTCACAAAACTACAATTCCATAGCATTGAGGCATAGCCATTAAAGAAGTGTCAAACTGCATTACTTCTGCAGTGCAGATGCAGCCTTAATTCCAAGAGCAAAGGGAAAGCATAGCTCATTCCTTCTTCAGCCTACTGAGCTAGCTAAAACTAAGATTTATCTCATCTTTATAGCTCTATGCCTCCCTTCAAATAAACATGTTTCATAGAAAGCAAATCCTTTACTCTACCTAATATTTCAAAGTGGGCTGAATCAATATGCAGCTACCCAATCAGTTTTGCTAACAGTGGCATAGGCAACGTCCTTTGCCAAATGCTAGCTGTGGAGAGCTGAAATGAGTGGCAAAAGCTTTCTAGAACAAAACGAGACCAGTGTAGGGAAGGAGCAGTGAATTTGGTATTCCAGCATTCCACTTTCGGAAGCAACTGCCTAACTAGGACCAGCAGTAGCGTACCCAACTGTCCTGATTTGGCAGGGATGGTCCTGATCCCAATTTTTAATCAGCTATCAAAATGTTCCAGTTTCTTTCTCCTCCTCCTACTTTCCCACTTAGGGGCTTGACAGACCACCCCAAAGGGGTGGTGGGATGCCACCCCTTTCCTAGCTGGATTGGAGCTGTGGCAACCCCACACCACGGCCCCAATCTGACCTTTCGAGGATGTAAAAAGGGGCCACAAAAAGCAGCTCCTTTTTGCATCCTCGAAAGGGCACCATAGCCATGGCAATGCATGGCATCATGATGCCGGAGGAGCATCATGATGCTGTGCACCATGTAGAGTGGTGCGCAGTGTCGGTATGCCCTGCTTATAAAGTGTTACTATATGATTTCATATGTTTTTAACTTATTTTACTCTCTAGATTGTACGCCATAGATAGGCTTTTTACATATTCTTGATTTTATTTGGTTTTTGTACAGCACCGTGTACACTTATGGCACTTTATAAATAAAGGTAAATCATCATCATCATCATCATCTAATGACACAGAGCAATTGTATCTGGGTAGATTCAGACACTTCATGTTGTATATTGTGCTTAATGAAGAGAGAGAAGAAAAGTTCTTTTTCTGACTGATTGTGATCAAGGGTCAAGCACTGAAGAAGAGACATTACACTTTATAGCAGTCTTAAGAATGAGAGCCCAGCCCAGTCTACAATTCTATTATCATGTGGGGAACAATCTGTGACTAAGTTAAAGATCATTATTAAAGTATTTATAGAAAGATGTTTCCCTGTAAGGATAGAACAGAACAAACAACCTTCTGAAGAGTTAGCTGCTAGTCTCTGGATCCCAAAAAATGTGCTAAACAGTTAAATTGAGACCCACACTTTGAGAAGCAAAGAGATTATTCCTTTGTTATGTAGCATCAGGGGCATCACTAGGGGGTTGCGGGCCACACAAGGTGACCCCCACAAGAGGGAATGACACCACTGTTTTCCAAACATCTGCCTTTTGACAGAAACAGGCTGGATATTCACCTGTGTGCTTTTTAAATGCTGGAGCTCAGAAGAAGAGATGGTGTGAGTGAAGAGAGACTCATGGGGGAGGGAGAAAGGGAAGGCTTCAGTTTTTTAAATTTTTAATTTTTAATTTTTTTCTGAAAAGACATCACAGCTTACTAAATTTTCACTTTAACCACATAAAACTATGTAAGTGTAAATATATTCAGGCTGTGCGTATGATATTGTAATTTAAAGGTATAATTTAAATTTTGCTAGTTGTCTATGTCACAACTATCGCCATTACATTCAGTAATATACAGAAATTATGGTTTATGACTAATATCAGTACAACAAACATCACTAAGGAGTCTATATGGTGTGGTATGGAAGGTGGTTGATGGGGGGGGGCATCATGAGTTACCACACCAGGTAATGCCAAACTAAGTGACATAACTGTTTGACAGGATTGCTCAAGAATAGTATACTTGTAGGCACAGGCAGAAGGAATGGACAGCTAGCAATAGTAATAGCAATAGCAAGTACATTTCTATACTGCTTATCAGTGCCCTTACGCACTCCCTAAATGGTTTACAATGTGTAAGCTAATTGCCCCCAACAAGCTAGGTACTCATTTTAGCGACCTCCGAAGAATGCCAGGCTGAGTCAACCCCGGAGATCCTGGCTGGTGTCAAACTTACAACCTTGTGACTGTGAGTGAGTGGCTACAGTACTAGCATTTAACCACTGCACCACCAGAGCTCCTGGTGGAAGGGACAAAGCACCAGAATAATCAGCAACAGAAAGTTTAAAAAAAACCAACAATGCTGAGAACAATTTGTTCTACTTACAAAATTTCAAAAATGTGGGCAATTTCAGAATTAAAACTGAGACTCTTCTTTTATTATTTATGAGGCTGTATCAGACAGAATGGGGTTGTGGTATGTGTGTAGGAGAGATCAGTGGCTATACATCTATACTGAGCTCATTAAAATTATACTTGGGAAGAGTCATAATTGTGATTAATTAACTAGACATAATGGCCATGCCAAAAAAAAGGGACAAGTTTTAGACCTTTACTTTTGAAAAAATATAATAGTAATTTTTAATGTACTATTAAGTTCTGTATTCTGTGCAGTTAAACAAAATCAGGCTGGCATGAGTTTCTTTTCGGAAGACTGCTATCATGTTCAAAAATTCAGCCTAGGAAAAAGTAATTTGTTGTTATTAAGGATTAATGAGATGTCAGTTTTTAAGCACTAAAATGTAGCCATTGATAAATTACTTAAGGGCAGTCAAAAATATACGAAAGAAAATTGTTCTAATATGGTCTTAGTTTTTCAGAAGCGTGTTCAGATTTGTTGGCTATATATATATATATCAATAGTGCTGGACATAGTGCTTTAATACCACAAACTGAAGGCTTTTAACACCAGAACTGGGGGGGAAAGCAAGTTTCCAAGAACAGCAAACAAATATTGAAGAAACAATAATTCAAAAAGTAATCTTCCTAACAACCAATTCCTGGCTTTTTCAGAGAAGATTAATGAAACTAAACCAAGTCTGGTAATGTCCAACCTACTTCTCAATCAGCTGTAAATATGGCAAAAGAAGAAACAGTCAATTGTTCAGAATATTCTCAGAGCTATGGAGTGTTCATTCTTCCTAATATTGTAAATCCATACAGCATTATGACTTAATCTGGTGAATTAACTATTATAGATGTTTCTCACTAGTACAACTCAAGTACAGTAATTCAAAGAAAAGGAAATCTTCATACTCCTATGCCAGAAATATGCCCATTCTAATTTATGGTGCTATTTTATTTCAGCTGGATATGCACTCTTCCCACATTGGACAAATCTAATATGCATCATAAGAAAACAATGATAAAACTGTCATGTGGGGTATGTATTTGCAATCAGAGGCAATTCATTTATGATCAATGTAGTTAAACAGAAAAGAAACACCAAAGTATGGACTGAACTTGCACTCATTCATTCAGGAGCACGATAGAGTCTGGGCACATCATAAGAACACACCACATACTGATTCTAACAAGCTTGAGAAAAAAGGAAACAGTGTGAAACCCACTCACATATGGTTAGTCCTTTCAGTTTTCAACCATACAACAAAATTTAATTGACCCAGTTTACAAAATCCAGACACAAGATGACCTGAAAACACAAACACACACTGAATTAATCATATGTTTGTGATTAAACAAAACACCCACTCATAAAAAATTATTGTATAAATTCCTCAAAGTAAACATCAGATTCCCTGGCCTTTCCCAAGCATTTTTCCTTTCCATTTTTCACAAAGGCAATAGCATAATAAAATGACAGAGTTCCTTTAATTATTACTTATTTGAGAAAAAAATTAAATGAATAAACATTGCTGTTTAATAATATGATTAAAATGACTAATTCAATGATATAATAATCAGTCAAACCACATTAGAAAAATTATACAACATACATTTCTTTTATTAAATTTAGCATTGCTCCTGTTGCTGTAAACATAAATTGTTGCCTGGTGCAAGTTAGATTTGCTTTGATTAGTTAAAATACAGCTGCAATTGTAATATAATTTGCAATCATATTACAAAACAGGTCTTCTACTTTTGTAGGATGCAGAACTATACTGTACACTGTTGAGCAGGGACCTTAAGTCAGCACTTCCAGCAAACCTATTCTCCAGTATGTCATCTCTTGCAGGCAGATCAAGTTCTATGGATCAAAGATATCCTGAAAGTGTCAGTTCCATCCTGAATATAGTCAATTCACCCACAAGCAATTTGAGACACACTAAACGTCATAAAATTTTACACTGAAGAGCCATGAAATGTACATGCTATTCAACATATTCACCTTGAGGTTTGACACACTTGGCACATTGTTTCTCAAGGTTTTTTGTTTTTTTGTTAACCCTTCCAAAAATAAAATAAATCCTGATTCTGGTCTCTGAAATACTGCTCTGCTGCTGCTGCTATCACCTCTGAATCATTTCCCTCCTTTCAAACTTTTTTAAGGTTTGGAAACTGGAAATAGTCAGATGGAGCAAGATCTGGTGAGCAGGGTGGATTGTCTATGCACTCAGATCCCAAGTTCTTCAAAACATCCATTGTTTGGCCAGCCCTGTGAGCAGGTGCATTGTCCTGCAAAAGATAACATCTTTCCACAGCCTCCATTGCCATTTTTCCATCAATACCTCCTTTAATTGACACAGCAAGTTAGAGTAGTATTCTATGTTAACTGATTGGCCCTTCTGAAAATAGACATCAAATACATTCCTAGCCTAAAAAACTGTGGCCATGACCTTTCGTGCTGACCTTTGAGTCTTGCAGTGCTTTGGCTATGGACAGCCTGAGTGCTGCTATTACAAGGACAGTTGTTTGGTCTTTGGATCAGAGTGATGTAACCATGTTTTATCAAAAGTGATGAATCATCCCAAAAATTATCTCTAGATTACTCAAAATGTTGCAAAATCAACTTGAAGGTATCCATTCAATTTTTTTTCTGATCAGCATTCCAACATTTTGGCACCCATTTGGCTGACAGCTTCTGCATAGCCAATTGCTCATAAATTATCAAGCCAATGTTTTCCGGGATATCTCTAGTGTCTCAGTAATTGTTTTAGCTGAGATTTGCCAATCTGCCAAATCAGATCATAAACATGCTCAACAATTTCAGGAGTTAACACTGGGTGAAGGCCTCTCAGTCTTTACTGCATTTTTGGTCTCAAAATCTCCATGATGAAAGTTGGCACACCCCATTTTCCTAGTTGGGTATGATGAACACTTGTCACTCAATGTTTACATCATACACTTATGCATTTCCTATGGAGTTTTCCTCTGCAGGAACAGAAACTTTATGATAGCCCAGAATTGAGTACTTAAATATTCCACTATGTTTGTTTACATGGTTCTATTAATGAACTGGGGAAAAAAAACAGAAAATAGAACTAAGATCCTGCAAACTGGCAATTTACAATACAAAAGCATTCAAGCTACAGTGGCAAATTTATGGTCAGGTTTTGGGAAGTGGGTCAGGCCAAGAACTTTTCAGCATCCCTTGATATACACACATCTTCCCTTGGTTTGCCTCACCTTCATTATCTATTTTATTTACAGCCAAACACACACATATCACTCTTTCATTTGGTCATCTAACTCTGGTCCTTTGGATCATTCTTTCTATGCATCAAAACTGAATCCCGGGTTTCAGGCTGTCTTGGAGCTTGTCCAAGGCCTGTGCGATAATCAGATACAGCTCTATGCAAAGTTTTACCTGGCATGGTCATGTGTAAACAAAACAGCACAAGCAAATCATCTTGGAATGCCCTCTTCCAGGAGCTTATGTTGAATGAAGTTAGGTAGTAACTGCAAAAGAGAAGGCTCTCTCAGATGTGGTTTTCTCTAAATGATATGCCTCCTCCTGAGGTTTGTCTGCCATCCACACAGTTATCTTTTCAGTGCCAGACAATCACATTTCTCCCAGGAATTTTAGATAGTTATTATATTTTTAAAATCTTGCATTTACCATATATTATTTTTGTTGTTTTTAACCAATTTTATGTGTGAGTCACTCCAAGAAGGTTTTTGTTATAAGCTGACACATTAGTAAATAGAACCAGAGCTTTCTTCTGGCAATCCTTTCTTTTCTTGTCTTTTTAAAATGTCCAAACCACTCAAGCTCAGGATTCCCCCAGATGTGCCTCTAACCAAACCAACATTGATGAGGCAGTAGGATTTTTCAGTATATCAAGTAAATAAGGTTTTGTTTTTGTTTTTCACTTACCCAGGTAATATTTCCTACCCACAGCTTGGAACAAGAAGCAGATGCAAACATTTAGATTTCCACCTGATTGCTTGTAATTTTGCAATACAGATGGGAGATTTTGATCAGAAGAACAGGGTTATTCCAACTTCCAGCAAGAATGGCAGATGTGACGGCTACCATCTAGAGA
This sequence comes from Urosaurus nigricauda, assembly GCA_034509955.1. NCBI lineage: Eukaryota > Metazoa > Chordata > Lepidosauria > Squamata > Phrynosomatidae > Urosaurus > Urosaurus nigricauda. The sequence continues at coordinate 177,600,483 of JAOEGL010000003.1, forward strand.
AGCTCTCAGACGGGAGCTGCTTGCCATGGGGATTAGTCCTGCTTTGGAGATGGTGAAGCAGGATAAATATTCCCTCAATAAAGGGGAAATGGAGAGGTTCGCTATCACACCCTGGAAAGTGAAAGCAAAGTGAAAGGAGATCAAGGGAGGAGAAGAGCTAGCCATGTCCATGACAAGCAACAGTTGAACTGCATAAGTGCTGGCACCACATCTCTTTTAAAATCAATTGAAGAAACATTACAAAAAGCATTGAGAGTCTACTTAAGAATATACTTTCTACAAAGAAACTTAACTACATGGTAATTAATAAACTATCTGGATAAGTAACAAGGAAAATAAAGAAAAGAAATTGTAAGGAAATAAGAAGGAATAAGGGACAATAATATTGAGACGGGACATTATAGTACAAAACGGAGGATATAGCAAACATTCTTTCTTCTTTTTCTGTCTACAGAGAAAAGACACCATGGAAAGAGTAGACAATGTTTATAAAAGCCATAAAGACTGTAAGGATTGAGGAAAGAAGTGTGTAAAAACAATAACAGAAATACATACAACAAATAAAAATAATAACTTTTCTGAGAGCTGAGGAGAAGCAAGAGGTGGAGACAAACCATGAGAGATTATAAACAAACTCAAGAGACAGTTAAAACTAAAGAGACACTTAAACAAGAAGAGACTGAAGAGACACTCAAACAAGAAGAGATTAGAAGGGGAAAAGAAACTGCAATTTATACCTATTTGCAATTAATTGTTATTTCATACCAATTGAAGTAGCGTAAGTTGTGGTTTAATGATCATCTGATATCCTGATATTCTGTAATTATCATAATTATTATAACTTAGTAGAATAATATAGAGATAGATTAGAAGGAAATACAAAAATAGAAATGTATAAACTGTTTAGAAAGTAGTAGTTAGTAATAAAAGGTGTTAAATATCCCCTGATTGTTCCTTGGGGTGGGAAAAATGTGGTCTTAGAAATTAAAATTATATTGTGGAATGATAAAGGGTTGAATTCAACATTGAAATATTTAAAAGTATTTACTTATCTGGGAAAACAAAAACCGGACATAGTATGTATTCAAGAAGCAAATATTAACATAAAAGATAGAAGATTTATCATAAATAAGAAGCTAGGCAAGGAATTTACATATTTCTCTGAAAAAAGAAAGAAGGGAATGATAATATATATAAAAACAGTGATATAAACTCACGAGAAATCTTTAATGATAAAAAAGGCCATTTATTGGAAGTAGAAATTGTTTGGAAAGGTGTGGAAATATTAATAATTGGAATCTATTGCCCTCTAAAAAATAAAGGTAAATTCTATGAAGATTTACAGGCAAAAACAGCAGAGTATGAAAATGTGATATTATTATGTGAATTCAATGGGGTATGTGAACCCAAAGCAGATAAGACATCAGTTAAAAAAAAAAAAGATAAAAGATAAACAAGATAAGCTACCTAAATCATTTTTTTAATGTGAGTGAAAATTTGTCTGTTGTGGATGCATTGAAGCACTTATATGCTCAGAAGAAAGAATATACTTTTTATTCAAGCAGGCATAATTCATTGGCTAGAATATATATGGCCATGGTGTCCAAAACATTAGCTGGTGATTTAAAAAGTATGGAAGTAATGCTAAGATACCTTTCTAACCTTAACGTGCAATTTTTGATCTTAAAAGAAAAAGACAAAATTTATCACTGGAGGTTGAGAGACGAATTATTACAGGACCCAGAGATTGTGGAAAAAACAAAAGAGATGTTGGTGAACTTCTTCAAAGAAAAGGTAAGAAACCTAGGATAAGATTAAAATTTTGCAAGATGCACATGATAGAGATTTGGCTGTACCTAATATAAAATTATACTTTGAGGCAAGATGTTTATCTTGTCTAAAAGAATGGATGAATTTAAAGGATAGGAGATTGTTGGAACTGGATTGTTGGAACTGGAAGGAGAGGGATTAGGATTTGGTCTTCATGCATACTTCATGTGACTAGTCAGGTGAATCCGGTGGTCAGGAGCGCCTGTTATCAGCTTCGGCTAATATGCCAGCTGCACCCTTTCCTGGACACGAAAGACCTGGAATCTGTGGTACACGCTCTGGTAAGCTCACATCTGGATTTCTGCAATGCGCTCTACATGGGGCTACCCTTGTGCCTAACCCGGAAACTTCAACTAGTTCAGAACATGGCAGCCAGGCTTATTACTGGAACATCAAGGAGAGAGCACATAAGACCAGTGCTTAAAGCTCTCCACTAGCTGCCGATCAGTTTCTGGGCACAGTATAAGGTGTTGGTTTTAACCTTTAAAGCCCTACATGGCTCAGGTCCATCTTACTCCAGGGACTGCCTCTTCCTGTATGAACCCCCCTGCACACTCCAGTCCTCTGGGAGGAACCTGTTACAATCTCATGAACAATTGAGATTGGTATGAAAACTAGGCTGTCGCAGACCTCCTAAAGGACTTTTTCAGTGACCACTCCCAAGCTTTGGAATGACCTGCCAGGTGAGATGCATCTTATTACATCACTTGCTAGTTTCAAAAAAGCTTTAAAGACGCATCTCTTCCAGCAGGCCTTCCCCTGAAAAAAATCATCAATTCCCGGCTCTGAAACAGAAATTGGGTAGATAACCTCGGTTGTCCCCTTTATTTAACTTTCTTGATTTCATCTATTGCTTATTTGCACAAGAATTGTTCATGAGATTGCACTTTGTTTTTAACTCTTGTTGATTTTAATATTTGCTGGTTTAATCTAATTTTAAGGGGGGTGGTCGGGAAGGGGCATGATAGTTGTTTTAGTCTGTATTTTTTAACCTTGTTGTACCCCGCTCCGATTACTTTGCTAGAGGAGCGGGTTATAAATAAACATTATTATTATTAGTTATATGATAAAGAAAAGGCTAATCAAATGGTTAATGATCATTGTATTAGAAAGCCCCTATTAAAATATAAAATATAAAAATATAAAAAAGAAAAATACAGAAAATATAAAAATATAAGAAAGTATGAGAAATAATTTACAAAGGATAATCTTAGATTTACCAAGATGGTTATTGCCACTTGAAGCTATGGAAAAGAAATGTATGGAAAAGAAAAGTGGTGTGCATACAAAGATATTATTTTAGAGCAAAGGGGGAAATATAAAATTAAAACATAAAAAGTATTAAATGAGGGAGGATTTAATTGAGGTTGGTTTGAATATAAGCAGTACTACTCAGAATGGTGGACCATGGGCCAGTGCCAGTCCAAAAGCTCCCTGGCAAATTTTGGAATCATTCTGGGATTACGGCATCTATCTGCAGAAAGGAAAGAAAAAATTATAGCCAATAATAGGCACAAATGTGGTACTAGTCCCTGGGGAAGAAATGCCAGTCCTTGCAATTACTACCATAGATTACATATGCACTGATACAGAGTAATAACCATTCTGTCATTAGCACAGCGAAGTATATAAATATATCATAGACCTACAACCTAAAGGGAATCAAAAGCACCTGATTCTCTCATGGAGTTTCAGTTGGCCCTCACTGTCCATTGACATAATGGAAACTCAACAACAGATTCCAGTTTTGTAGGAATTCAATGGCATTTTCATGAAACAGGTTCTTCATTGGTTTTAGTATATAAGGCCAGTTTCACACAGAAGATGGTCCTTCAGGCACCTTGACTTTGCTTGTTTAGGATCAGATCAAAAGCAGCCCAAAATAATACAGTGAAGCCAGTGAAAGACTTTCAACACCAGTGAAATGTGATCAATATGATAGTTTCTTCTATTGAGTCTGTCTGCGCTTTTTGAAATCAATTGACATTTCTAGAAATTTTTCATAAGCTGCCCAAAATATAATGTATTGCTTGAATAAGAAGAAGTTTGGAACTTTGCTTAATTATGTCTCCTTAAACAGTTAGAACGCCATGGTATTCGCATCAATCAATATCTTTCAAATTACTAGTTGCAGCTATTCAGTAATAAGGTGGAGATTTAAGTCAGGCAATATCTTTTTCCACCTAAAAATTTTAGAGAGGCAATTAGTAGACTACATCCACTATATGATTATCAAGCACGTCATCTCAACTTTCCTAATTATTTCTCAGCAACTGTCCTGAATGGAGGTCAGACATCGTGGCTATTTGTGGGTAAACATAGCCTAATGTATTTTATCAAAGGATGCCAGTGAACCCCACACAGGCATGAAAACCCATTTGTGTGAGGTACAGAGGCCACGAAGAAGAATATATCATTAATCAAAACAAGCATTTAGTGTCTGGGACTATTTTTCATCTATTTCAAGTGTTCATCGCTGACCCAAGTTGTGACATAATCTGGAAGAGGCCACTGATTTTACAAGGACCTTATTGCACAGAGCAAGTTATTCACATTTGCAGCAGGTTTATAGTCCCTTCAAGCTGGGGCTCACCACATGAAGTTGACCCTCTTCTGTTGTCCTCCAGTGAGAGACCATTTTAAATGTGTTTCTTTTTATTAACAGAAAAAAATCTATTAATGATCTCCTTTTCCAATTCTGTTGTCTTACCATTTCCTGTGCAAAAGTTCAATTGTGCTACTATGCTGTATGCAATCTGACCCCCCCCCCACCTCCTTTTCTGGCTCTCTAACCCCATTCAGGACCATCTCTGTCACTACAATATTATGCCGTGCTAATGCTCTCATTCTCTCTTTCTCTTTCTCTCTCACATACACACCTCAAAATGTAAGAGGAAAAGGCAAAAGTGTCTTACAATTTAAAAAAAAATCATTTATTTCATTTACCTTCTGCCTCTGCCTTCACACATACTAATCGCTGCCATATGAAAGCCAAGATCTCATGGACAGATCACTAAATGCTGACTTTCCTCTGTCAGCAATTAGTTTAAGGGAAGTCTGGTTTATTCCAATCAGAAAGTTCCGGCCCCCCAATGAAAATGTTGTTGTGAAAGGTAAGACTTTTTCATATATATTTTGTGTGTCTGCATGTGTGTTGAACAATGGAAAGAGGTGGGGATGATGTCTTTGAGGGGGTCACGGCCAGATAGTCCCAAATGCTGTGAAGGGATGCGGTTTCTGTGCAAATGGGTGATGTAATCCCAGAATGGTTCTGAAGGCGCAAGGACTGAACAGAGTTTTTACAGGCAATGCCATTGTAGTGAACAGCCATGTGCAATAAGGCTCTAAGTGTTTCATTCTCCCCATCTCTCCATTAACCAGAAAAACAGCTGCCTGAGAAAATGAAGATGAGACAAATGTTTCATGCATACAGTACCTCATGGCACAATGCCTTCTTTCCAAAATAAAATTTTAAAAAAGTAAGCATACAGGCATATGTCTTTGGATCAACTGGCCACTGCAGTGAAGGATCAGAGGGAGTATCTCAGATCTAGTACTGGAGTTATCAAAGAGTCCCAAATCCAGGAGAGGAAACTCTTTCAAGGGATGTAGACAAATGCTCCTCCACCATATCCTTTGTGATACCAGAGATCGAAGAATGGGGCCATGCCCTCAGACACCATCAGGACCTCAGTTATGGTGCTGGCTGGAGTTTATCCAATCAGTGCTTTAAGAAAAGGAAAGGCAGAGGAGGAGCAAAGTATGGTGAGGACTCAACCATCATCTTTGCTTGCTTTTCTGCCATCCTCCCCTTAGGAGTGCCCATCTGTCATAGATTGAATTAACTGGCTTGACAGACCAAATTTAGACTATTGGTTAGAGAGATTCCTCATATCTCCTCTGCTTCGTTGCAACCTGAAGGAAGGTATCAGGACTTGTAGAAGTGATAAGACAGGTGGCAGTTGCCTGTACTTCCTTCTCATAGGAGGAAAAATGTATAGTCACCGTGTTTACTCTGAACAACATCAAATGATGGGCACATCAGTTTATTTCTGTTTCATGTCACTATACATGCCTTCTCTCTTAAATCCATCCCATACTGCATTTCTTCTGCATTAATCAGTGAGGTTTTTTAATTTTCACAAAAATTAAACATATATTTTAAACAGACGTTGCCACAACACACATTTTATATTCACATTTTTCTAAAAGTATACCTATTCTAAATTCTAAAATTATACCTATCTTAAGTATTTTATTATAAATGACCAATTTGAAATGTATTTTTGGGCTGTAAACTGACACAAAATTCAGACAAGTGTGAAAATTGAAGGATAACTCCCATCCACACATTAACTAGGGAAGTGTGGATCAAGACTGTTCATATGGTAATTTACACAGATCAAATTCCTCAAGCATCCTAACTGATACCAAGCTGGTTCTTATCACATGTTATCAGCCTGTGAACCAGTCAACTGCCTTTAACTTTCCAGACGTGAGGCTGGAGTGAAATGACTGAGGATGTGTGGGGATGAGAAATATTATCTTGCACTAGCAAGCTGTTCCCATATCTTATGGAAACTTTCAAGTTGTTTGTAGGGCAGGAAAGACGTCTTCTGCCATGATACTGCTTCCACGACATTCACGCATATTACTTTCAAATTCATGTGTAACAAGAACTACAATTTCATGGCATTTCCAATGTCTTGTATATATTATCTGTAGAACTACCTGTACATATGAACTGGTTAGTCAGAAATAATTTAGTAGCAGTGTTCTGTAAAGCACCTTAAAAGAGCACAAGAACACTGCAGGTTGCTTGAACCAAGAGAGAAGGAGGAATAAGTGGAAGGCAGGAGGCTGACTCAAGGTACCAATAGACTATTAATGTAGCAATGTATTAATGGCTATTATTACATTATCGTTGTTCCCACAGACCACTAAGCACAGGATCATTATAAATCACAAGGTAGTTAATACTATCCTATAGGTCTGCAGAAGATTACTTCCTAAAGCAGATTTAAATTTCTGAGAGATTTAAATTACAGTACATATTCGGTGTTTTACATAATACAGCAGGTATCCTACCAAATGTGGTAGTTAAGTTTGACTGAAGAGAATCACTTTCTTTTCCCCCACCTTTTAATTCTCCTCTTTAATTTTACGATGGGAGATTCTGTATCTGCATGTATCATTCCCTTTGTGCGAGCAGCACACAAATGACAAAACATCACATTAATTTGTCCTAAGGGCTGTGCAGGTTTTCACAGCCTTGTTATTCCCTTCACTGTTAGCCTGTGACAAACACTGTTTACCTACAGCTGTTATTGGTTTCATATCTCTGTAGTACATTTGAATAGTTCAGGGAATGTAATTGCCTTGCAATATCTCCCAGGCCGTGATACTTAAGGAATATTAATGACAAATGGTTTTTAATTTAATCACCATCACTACAAGTATTTCAAATTTCTCAGAGGTTCCTGGACTAATGCATACCCAAAGAAGCAGACAGTAACTAGAATGAGTTATTCACCATGCATTCCTCATCTAATAGTGTTGTTGTTGTTGTTGTTGTTGTGTGCCTTCAAGTAGTTTCTGATTTATGGCAGCCCCAACGAGAACCTGTCATGCGGTTTTCTGGGGCTGAGAGTGTGTGACTCACCCAAAGTCACCAGTGGGTTTTCATGGCCATGTAGAGAGCAACAGACTTGGTTAGAGGTAGGCCTAGAAGTGGGTTGTGTGAGGGCACAGATGACCGCTCAAAGAATCCTGCTAAGGTAAGCAACCTGTGTTTTTCTTTGAGGTCTCTATGCCCCAAATAAATGGGTGATTAGAAAGATTATGAGTCAAGGTCACTGAAAAACAGGGGGAAAGATACTGTGTGGCCAAACCAAGCATCCACTCTAACTCTGCAGTCCAGATTATTGGGTTGTATAAATGTAGAAGACTGAGACCATGTGGCTGCTTTACAAATTTTCTAAGAGGAACACCCCAGGGTGAAGCCACAGAAGAAGTCACAACTGACAAACATCTAGAGAAAGTTACGGCCTTCTTCAGGGGCCACAATGGATTTTGACTGAAGGCATGTAGAACAATATCTTGATTAATATGAAACTGAGAGACCATTTTGAGAAAAATAATATCAGGTCATAATACAATCTTGTCACAGCAGAATGACAGAAAAAGTTCATCACAGCAAAGGGCTATTAATTCTCTTGCCCTTCACACAGAGGTGATTGTAACAAGAAAGAATACTTTGGAAGTCAAGGTACTTCTACAGCAGCCAGTGGCTCAGATGGCTTGCATATCATTTGACAGAGCACTGGAGAAAGAGACCAAGCCAGTAATGGAGGTAACACAGGCCAGTACAGGTGTGTTCAGCCCTTAAGAAATTTCTTCATGATAGGATTAGCAAACAAAGTAGGAAAAGATGGGGTTGTTAGTTGATGGGCTTCAGTTGCAGCTAGGTACATCTTCGAAGAGGAAAATGAGAGGGTGTTGTCAGAGATATAGTATGAAATGAAAAACTATAGATACCTCCACTGGTACTGTAAATTCCACTCTGTCTGCTGCAAATGAGCAAAAATGTTTCCATTTGTAATCATGCAATCTTTTAGTTGATTCTTTTTGTGAGACTGACTACACTAAATTGGGGGGGGGGGGTGATGGAGAGATCCTCCAAGCTGTTAGCCTGAGCATCTTGATGTGTGGGTGAAGCACATGTCCCCCAGAATGATACAGACGGTCCAGAGTTAAAGGAAGCATACCAACAGCCAGTCATGTCAAAATGGATGAAATCTGCATATCTTAAGCTCTGAGAAATGAGAACACTAGTCATTTGGCCATCCTCACTTGGCTATGGAAAGCTACTTGATAATCCTAAATTAAATGTTCTCACCCTCAGAGGAATGCAATGCCAAACCCACTCTGAAGAAATATTTCCCCCAAAACAGAACCCATCATAGGTTCCCTATAGGGTCACCATAAGTCAGAAATGACTTGAAGACACAAAACAACAAAATGAAACAACCTTTTTGCTCCAGTGCTATTCCACAGGAAATACATGTCCAACATATTGACATAATCACAAAGTCTTCTTTATCGCCAAAGCTTGTAGAGGCAAACAGACCAAAACAGCATTCACATCTAGAAACTGTAGCAGTGGAACTACTTTAAGTAAGTTAAGCATCAGCCAAAGGGAAACAGATTGAACCTCATGTTCTCTTCGATATAGTTATCAATATTTCAAACTACTAAAACTTTTAAAGATATACATTTGTTCTCACAATGGGCCTGGGGCAAATCAAGGCTCTCAATTTGCCACCTAAAGGGACCTGCATTGTTGCTACATATGTGCTCCTCAGCTACTAATTTTAAATACTTAAGGGAGTTGAGAGGTTCATTCTTAAATCTTTAAGGATGCGAAAATCTCTTGATTTCTCTGGATTTGTGTGAATCTTACCTACATTTTCTTTGCTCAATACCAGTTATGAGTTTATTTTCTTTGAGCACTGAAATCTGCACAATTTTAATACATTTTTCTAGTTGGCATGTTTATTTGTGCAATTTACCTAATTTACACAACTAATGGCTATTGATTAAAGCATGCTTTGCATTTTTTTTAAAAAGGCACATTTTCAATTGCTTGCATTTTAAGATACGTGCACTGTTTTGTGGATATTTAATTATTGGGACATATCCTGTAAGCCACACCTATGCTTGAAGCATTGTGCACATGTTCTCATTACAAGCCTTGGGAAATATAAAGATATGTTTTTGAGTCTGTTTAATCCAATTGACTTTGTTTCCCTTCTCTAGACTAATTGGCTAATAAATACTCTGAAATATGTGGATTCAGGTTCCTTCAATCATCACTTCCCCCTCCCCATAGTGATCCCCTTTCATCTGAGGCCAGTATCAGTGGCTTTACCTGTTTTGCCACCTGTAGGAGTAAATTATATACATAAGAGATTATAGCACAAGCCTCAGTCCCTCCTTCCTCTTGGCATGATCATGTTATTTACAAAACCCCAAAACATGCCAGTTTTGGAACTTCTAATACTGCGCTTCGCTTCAGTAATGCAAAGAGGCTTTTTGCACCATCAAGGATCCCCACAGTCTCTCTTCCTCATTCCCCTTAACCCCACCTTCCTGCCCTCTCAGCTTCTCCTCTCTCCCTCCTACCAAAGAAGGAGTAATCACCTTCTCTGAGTAAGCAGTCATTCTTTCTTTGGCAGCTGGAAGGCTCCTTTCTTTGGGTGCAGAGAAGCTTTTCTCTCCTCTCCTTCATACCAAAGAAGGAATGATTCTCTGGATTATTCCAGGAATTGTCAGGACCATGCGGCACACAGGTCTGATAATATGACATAACATGGCCACTAGGTGGAGCTAAAGAACAGTTCCAGTGGCAGGTACATGAGTCTGCATTGTTGAGGCAGTGCATCTTGGGAAGGCTACTGCAACTGCCAACTGTCAACTGTATGAGATGATGTGGATGTTGGGTGGATTGAGATGATAGTGGTGGTATATGGAGGCAGAGACAGCAGATATGTATGTAATGGAGCAGTGGCAGCAAGAGATAGGCCTAATGGTGTGATCTCAAGTAATAATAATTGTACCATTCTTGATCCCACTATGTAGAATGAAAGTAAACAGGGTCACAGTAATGATACCGATCCAAGTGTAAAGGTGAATAAGAGAAGTACAAGAGAGGAGGACCATGCCAATGGTAATCATATTGGTATTGAGCATGGTAAGACACCTAAATGTAAGATGAGTCTTCATGTTACAACAATGGAACTGGTACAAGATTGTTTGTGACAATATGTGTCATGGACCAGGGAATAATAACATTACCCTGGATTCTGCAACCACATATTTGGTGGAGAATGGGGACAGCCCATATTTGGACAAATCGGTAAGTCCAAATCAAGTGTCGCCTAGATATCCTTCAGTGACAGCTGTTGAAGAGTCAAGGTTTTTGGTACCAGCAGCAGGGCTGCACCTGGAGCCTCATGTGGTTTCAAGCTCAGTACCATCAGATTGTCAGTGCCTGCTGTAACTGGTTGTGAATTCAAAGAGGAAGGCGTATGTACTGTGAGTGTTGAAGTTGAGCATTCATGGCAGTCAGTATGATCTTTGAACTCAGGTTAAGTCTTTAGAATGTTCTTTCTTTTTGATATCACTGGTCAGAGAGAGAGAGGGAAAGCATTTGTTTACAGACAGAGTGTGCTTAGAGTACATCACTCCCATGCCTGGAATAGATAGAGATTTAATAAAAAGATCCACTGCTAATAGAATTGAAGTGGCCAATAAGATCAAACCAGATGGGCTGAAGGAGCAGAGGTCAGTGCCAAGTCACAGGCAGTATCACAGATGGTATCAAGATCGAAAATGGGACCAAAGTTGATCCAGCAAGCGGATCATCAGATAATTCAACATAAGACAAAAGCATGGAGAGCTTCTCAGCCACAGATATTTGTTTCACTGACAGCTTGGTCAGCAAAGTAGAGGCAGAGTACAGGAATTTATTAGAACCTGCCTGTTTCTTTCGACTTGAAAGATTTCCTAGCAACGAGGTTTAAAGTGAGACTCTTGTTATGGAAAACTTGGGCAGTGAAACATCAGCAAATTGAACACTGTTGGACAAAGGAGGCTGCTCAACTCACCGGGTCGGCCTGGTTGGTGCAGGGGCAGGAGCCATCATGCTGCAGTGCTCCCAGTGATCCCCAGCAGAAGCAGGGTAGGATCGGGGAGCCTGGGTTGGCTGCCGGGATCGGGATGCAGTGCTTCTGGCCTGTAGGGCTGGAGACTATAGCTCCTCAAGATAAACTGCAGCTGAAAATGATGTAGTTGGCCTGTACCAGGGCAAAGCAGATGCCAGATTGGTTGGGGATACCAGAAAGAGAGGGGCTTCCAGGCCTCCAGGCTGGAGGTTGGTTGCTTGGCCTATTTAAGGCCACAGGGCGTGGGTGGCCAACGCCATTTGTAGAGGCAGAGTACAGCAATTTATTAGAATCTGCCTGTTTCTCGACCTTGAAAGACTTCCTAGCAACGAAGCTTAAAGTGAGACTCTTGTTATGGAAAGCTTGGGCAGTGAAACATCAGCAAATTGAACACTGTTGGACAATATGGCCCTCTCCAAAGTAAAATAAGCATGTGACGTGACCATCAGACAAAGTGCCTTTCTCCCACACATCCAGTAAGCCTGGGAGGAGAGGAAGGAGAGGGAGCTATCTCAAGCATAAAAACTCAATTATTTTGTGGCTGTTTAAAAGTGGAAATATTCCATATTTCACAAAATAACTAAAACAAGTGCCAGTTATGTTTGGTAATGCATGTAGAATCTGAAGCAGTAGCAATGGATTTCATGTGATAACTCCTCAGCAAGGAGAAATTGTACAGCACTTTCTAACTTGTAAATATCCCTAAAAACAGAAAGGACTGTTTTGCACTTGCTGAAAGAAAAATTAGCACATTAAGACACATAGAAAATAAAATTGTTAGGAGAACACACCAGATTTATGAAGAGATTTAATATATTAAAAATGGAAAAAGTCCTTATTTATGTGTCCACAACTTGGTAGTTTCCACCATGGTATTATTTCTTTAATATATGAAAATGAGGTAGTATTATTGTTTAAATTCAAGGAAAAAAACAGACATTATACAAGAAAATCCATCTGTAACTCTGAAAGTACTGGAACAGGAATATACAATGTACAAATACTTTGATGGTAGCAGCTGGGGGTTTTTTTGGTGAAGGTTTGAAACAAGAAGAAACATTTTCTTCTAGCAATAGGTTCTCCTTTTTTTCCCCTCCTTATTCAGATCAAAGAGCACTAGAAGCATATTGCTGCTCATCTTATTCTCCATTTTCAGTTTGTCCCTGAAGATATTATCTGATGTAATGTTGAACTTGCTGGCTTTTGGGATCAAAACATTCTCATAACCCTATATCCCTAAAGGTTTCTGTGATCATCCAAGCAAAATCTGCAACAAATCTGGCAAATTGAAAAACATTTGATTTATTGAGGCTGTAGAAGAAATAGCTCTAAATGCATATTGCACTGCCCATTTCTGTAGGAAGCATACAGACAAAAAAGAAAGAGGGGGGAGCAAAGCAGAAGACTCAGGTATTCATTTAGCTTTAAGAAGAGCTGTAGGAGCTATTGATCATCAATGCATTCAACTCTCAAAACTCACCTAAACTTTATTTTTAAAACAGTTTTCCAAGTCAAGTGTTCTTTTTCCTTTGTTTTTCAATCATCCACTCAGAGGCCATTAATGTTCATGTTTCCCCTAGCAGCTATCAATAATTTTATCAATATACAAGGCAAAACTTACTGGTATATTTTGGAAATAATCCTCATTTAGTACATTATCACATGATCCCTGTTCTCACCATAGTTGTGCTAAAGAAAATGGAAACATACCAGTTTGTCAGCAGCCATTATCACGTTTTCAATTGCACGACTGGAACTGTTTCTGCCATTGAGTTTTCTTTTGCACTCCTCTTTAATCTTGCCTCCCTGCTCTATGTCCTATGCAGTGTGCCTCTTGGCATTTTTTTTTAAAAAAAATATTTTAATACAATTCCAAAGTTGTACTAATGTGATTTAAGTTGAAAAAAAGGAAAGAAATAAACAAGAAAAAAAGGAAATCAGGCTACTTGGGAATAGTGAAGGAGAGTGAGGACAGGGGGAGCAGAGGAGATTGCAGCACCACAAGGCTGTCAATATTGCAACTGTTTTGCACATGAGGACGGATGGGACTGCTACATGATTTGGATTACTGACAACTTTTCTTGACAATGAAAAGGGAAGCCCTAGCCATGCTTGGAAAACATAGCAGCAATGGGTTAGAAGCAACGTATGAGAGGTATCACCAAAGGCGCTATTTTATGACTATAATTGTAGTTTAAAAGCTACATATGAAAATCTCCTTAGCCTGAGACCACCAAATCTGTAAGGACAGTTCCATCCCCTTTGATCTGGTAGGGGTAATTTCACTTCATGATAAAGTTCCATAGGAAAACCCATCTATGGTGGCTCCATCCTGCCCCTGGGGAGGAATAGATCAAGTGACAAGAGACAAGGAATCACACATTCAAGTATCATAGTTCTTCCCATTGATTCCTAGATGATTTCCTGGTTAGAGAAATATATCTGCTGGGCTTGAAACAGCCCGGAGAGGGCAAAAACATGGTAAAATCATCGTTATACATGGTAGAGGGAATAAGGCATATTTTATTAATATATATTCACAAAATAAAATTGTGGGATACTGGAGAGGCAGAAGGCTTCTAAAACAGACACAGAGCCCACATGCAGCCTTTAGGCTACAAGCTTCTTCACGCCTGGTCTAAAGAGATGCACTGGATACCAATAGATTCTGAGCTTACTTTTAATTTTGACTTTCCTTGATATTGATCTTTTACAAAGACTGGTTTATATCCTGAATGATTTCCCCCTTACATTCTTCCAGAAACATATCATAAAATTTTATCAACTGTTAAGAGAAATTGGGGGGCGGGGGGCAGAGTCACATATTGCATACATGAAATTACAATAATCTTGTATCAAGATAATCTAATATCAGCAGCTCATGAAGAAATACACGGAGAGACCAAATTTCATACAGTCTGTACAACTTTCTTGAATTATAAGTGGAATTAAGCACTGTGCTTATGGCAGTTGGAACACACCACACAGTATAACTCAATATATACACTTTTAGTTATCTATTGTTCTCTTCCTTCTTTTGGTTTTGGTTTTGAACTGGACTGTAATATGTAAACTGTATTACAGAAAACCATACAACAGTGAAATGTTTGGTTAGGATGTAACAGGTGGGTGAGAGGCATGGCGTGTGGTTATTTGTATTAGAAAACTGGACAAATTGCCAATGTTAAAAATGTACAAACTAAGCATACACAGGCATAGGGGCCTGTTTGTGAACAATTGATGTAGAGACCACAGAAAATGGATGGATGGAAGTTGGGGAAGAAGAGTCAGTACAGGTGCTATCCTGCTACCCTTATGCAAACTTTTAACTAAAAGCATAAGTATTCATGCTGGCAATAAGAAAAAAAATCTAAATTCAATATTACCATATTGCCAATCAAGGGATAAAGAATGTGCCAAGCTTTTGAGATTTCCAGTTGTCTTGATTAGGTAAATCAGTGGTTCTCATACTATTCTACCTTGGTCACCCTCTTTACATCTACATGCAGACATTGTGCCCGCCCACCCTCACTTGACATAGTAGATGAATAAAAATATTTTCTCTGTTTAGTCTGTGTATTTTCTCTCTCACATTCATGTATATTCCTATTTCAACATTTTATAAGAAAATAGTTCTCTTCTTCCTCTCCTCCTCCCACAGGCAGAAACTTCAAGTGCCCTCCTTGCTTTTCTCTTCCCCTTCAGGAGAAACAAAAGTTTGGGAAGAGGAGGATGGGGGATCAAAGCCTTCTAATCTTGTGCCTCCCCGCCCCACCCCCTGAGCAACATTTGCCCCTCTAGGGGTCCTGTTCCACAGTCTGAGAACCATTGGGCTAGACTTTACAAAATGTAGGTAGTGGAGAGACTTGATTTTATGTTAATATCTCCACAGTGTTTTAAGATGGAATGAAAGGAGAAATGATCTGTAGATTTTACCTACTTTACTTTTTTTTTTCCTATGGTGGGTACTTGTATATGAGCTTCCTCTGTTATTTTTAGCACTGCTTTCCTTGTCAGAATGAGGAGAGACTAAGCTAACTCTACAGACTGAGTAATTTTCTTCTCTTTGTTTCCTCCCTCGGGCACCTTTCAGCTGAATTTTTGCAACAGATATTCTCAGTTCTTCCTTTTATTTTCATTAAATAATTCGCTTTTCCTCCTGCAACACAGTTCTAAATATCAGGCCTGGTATTTTATTTCAAGTTATGTTGTCCCTTATTTCTAAATGTACCGTTATTTTAAGCATAACTGGTATGCACAGCAGATACTATCTAAAGAACTCAAAAGCCTGCACATTTTTGTAGCATTTTGGTTAGTCCTAATAAACGCATTGACTGTGAATGTTGGTTCATTTTCTTCTCTTTCTCCCTCTCTTTCTCCCATTCTCTTCCTCATGGACCAGCGTAGCTATCTTTTTTTTTCTTAACTGCCATTGTGTGATTCTTTATCTTCTAAACCAGTAAACTACAAAGGAAGTCATTTTACAGTTAACTTGTTGTACATGTTGGTGTCAATGTAGAAAATAGATGTGCTATTTCTACTCAAGACACTGAAGAAATTAGGTTGTGCTTTAAGATCAATTACAGATACAGTCACTAGTATAAAGCACTGGGAAATGTGTCATCCTGACATTTAGACACATAAACCTTCCTAGACTTATTTTTCCTTCCATTCTTCCTCTTTCTAATTTGGATACCTATTCATTTCAGTATTGTTCTATAACATATGGGTGATGAAAGAGAGAAATTGCTTACCTATGCCCAACGCTATACAGTCAGTACATTCCTGGTCTAACATATTTCTTGCTGGATTTTAGGATGTGGCTATTCAGTTTTTTAAAGCTTTCTTATTCATACACATTCATGCATATACATTTTCCTATCAATGCACACATTCACAATAATTTTACCTTTTCCTACATTGCATTATGCTTCACAGCATATCATTAGGATTAAGATAAAATTGACTTAGAACTGAAAAATTGTTTCAACTGTCAGAGATAAATTGCCAAATTACCAGATTTTATTACTTCCAACCTTGTGCTCTTCGGCATATAACAAAAATTGTCAAACAAGAAGCATTACTTGTGTGTTTACATAAAGAAGGAAATGTGTTTATAGAGAGATATTACAGGTATGGTAGAAAGTCTGCACAAAAGAATATACTCCTTGTAGATTATATAGAAGAATCAATATGATTGCAATTCTAATAACTCAGTCCTATGCAAGCTGACACAGAATTCACATTAAATTTAGTTAGGCTTACTAATAGCTTATGCTGCAGTCCTGTGTACAATAACCACAGAGTCCAGCATTAGGGATGAGGAAATCTAACCATTTTGAACTTTGCAAACCAAGTTTTTTTCTGGCCTGAATATATGATTTAAGAATTTTGGTAAATTCTTCCAAATGAACTGAAATGAAAGCTTCAATTGTCTGAACAGGCCAAATTCAAAAATGACAACTATTCCCAACATGAAGAGGAACATATCATACCTAAATCATGCATATGCATGCTACATATGCCCAGCAGGCAGGAGGAATGTCTCGTGGCTGAAGGAGCTTTAAAACTGCTCCCACCCAGCTTTCCATTAGTTAATTTATTTTCCTATATGGTGCCTACTACAGTGGGCCCTTGTTATACACTGGGGTTTTGTTCCAGGACCCTCCGTGGATAACAAAATCCGTGTTTGCTCAAGTCCCATTAAATATAATGGCACAACAAAATGGTGTCCCATATATAAAATGGAAAATCAAAGTTTGCTACTTGGAATTTATACTTTTTGGGAATATTTTCAAACCATGTATGCTCAAATCCATGGATAAAAAATCCGTGGATAAGGAGGGCCAACTTTATTTCTCCTAATTTGATTTCTATTAGGTGTCTTCCCCATTCTTAGCTCCATTTCAATTGCTCTCTTTGGAATTGCGAATCAGTAGGCTCAAAAGCAACAACAGTCCATTATCTTTTTCTTGCTAAATCTCTTCATCATCTTGCTCTAACTGAAACCTGGCTTCCAGCTCATAAAACCATAATCTCTGCTGCTCTCTCGTTTGGTGGACTTTTCTCTTCTCTCACTAGTCTCCTGGAGGACGGGGGGGGGGGAGGATGTCCTGCTATCCAACTCTTGTCAGTTTCGATTCTAATCTTCTCCACCACTGTTTTCCTTCTTTCAAATGTCATGTTATTAAACTTTTCCTACCACTTCAGCTTCAGGTTACAGTTATCTATCATACACCAGGATCGCCTACTGAGTTTCTGTCAGATTTCAAGACCTGGCTGACTTTCTTTTTAGTGAATAAAGTCCCCTCCGTGATTATGGGGGACTTCAGTATCCTTATGGATAACATTAATAATCCTATGACTGTACACCTCTGCTCTGTGTTGTCTTCCTTTGGTCTCAAACTCTGTTCTAATGCACCTACTCATTCTCCTGGTCATTGCCTTGATATTGTTCTTACGAAAAAATGTGTAACCTCCAACTTCATGGCTAGGTATTTCCCGTTGTCTGATCATCATTTCATCTCTTTTACTCTTGCCCATAATCCACCTCCTTGTCCCTGCCAATGCCTCAGAGAGCTTGCCCGAGCTCTCTGGGGAACTGGAAGGAAGGTATGGGACTCACATGCACTGCTTTCACCTCTCCTTCAATGCCTCAGAGAGGTCAAGCAAGCTTTCTGAGGCATTAAAGGAGGGGGGAGAGAGAAGCATGCAGGAGAGTCCCCTGCCTTCCTTCTGGTACCTTTGAGAGCTTGCCCAAGGTCTCTGAGGCATCAAGGAGGAGAGGAGCAGTATGCATGCACCCTTCCCAGCTGCTCCCTCCCTTCTGGGCTTCCTCCCATTCTACGGGGGGAAATCCTGGGAGGGGGAGGAGGGGTAGTCTGTGTGCACGTGGCATAACACTTGTAAATAATCAAATTAACGTCACGAATGCAGAGGGACATCTGTAGTGTGTAATTGTCCAGGTTTCAGTTTTCTAGATATTCAGAAATAACCAAGAAGCATTATATCCTAGGAGAACTAGAAACTGAGCCACTGCTGCTGATGTCACAAGAACCTTCTCAGGTAACATACTTATCATAAATAAATATACTTAGGATTAGGATAGAAGATAGCCTGGTTTACCTCTGGGGTGAGATGAAATTTACTCCCAACTTTTCTTATGTAGATGTAGATATAACAGTCTTCCAGTGTCCTCAGCTTTTGTAACAACACAATACAAACATCACCAAGGAAACAACTAAATGACATACTTCATCACTTGTGACATCACAACACTGGGATGCCACATGGTTATGCTGCTAGGGAAGGGCTTTGAGTTTTCTGTTCTAAGAAATACAGGAGAGGCATGAATGGAGTCCATTTTAGCAGTCCACAAAGTTTTAGATAAATATTGTCAGTCACTTACCAGTGTTTTAAAAGAGAAAGGGATACTGACAACTAACATATTGTCAAAGAGATGGAGCAGGCTTAGGGTCTGTACAAACAGCCCTTTCTTCAGCCGGATCGGGGCCTCAACAACCTCAGCCACAGCCCTGATCTGGCCTTCCAGGGGTGCAAAAAGCAGCTCCTTTTTGAGCCCTCAAAAGAGCACCATAGCTGTGGTGGCATGGCTATATGGTGCTCCTTCTGTGCTGCATCATCTGGACACAGCACCGGAGGGGCAACATGATGCAGTGTGCCATCTGGAGCAGTGTGCAGCATCACGGCACCCTGGGGGGGGGGCAGAGTGGGGCATGCATCGTCAGGACGCTGCACCCTGACTCTGCCCCCAGGTCGGCCTTTCAGGCCGGTCTGTAGAGGGCCTTAGTTTCTAAAAAGATCTCCCCAGCTTTTGTGAGTTATCCATTCTAACCCGTGGCAAAGCCTTCCTTTTTATAAAATTCCTACAGACACTGGGCAGTTATATCAGTCTTTGTCATTGAATTAAGACTAACATTCTGCATATGTTTCTTCATATGTTTCTTCATTATTTTCTCCTTCCGATTTTGCCAATTATTTCATTACCAAGATCACTACTATTTGGTCAGAGTTAACACTTTCTGATTTGGTTCCCACCGTCAATCTCCTGGTTCCTCCTACTAACAAATGCTCTGTGTTTTCTCCTGTTTCTCCAGATGAAATCTCTACACTGCTGAACTCTTCCAAACCCACAACCTGGTCTCTTGACCCAATTCCTTCTCGTGTCCATAGCTCCTTCTTTTTTGCACTCCCTCCTCTACATTTTTAACCTCTCTCTCTCTGTACGGGCTCCTTCCCCTCAGTCTTTAAACACACTCTAGTTTCCCCTGTTCTGAAAAAAACTTCTCTTGACCCTTCTTCCTTGTCTAACTATCACCCAATCTCTCTTCCTCCTTTTCTTTCTAAGGTTTTGGAACGAGTTGTCTACTCTCGCTGTCTTGAGTTTCTCGAAACCAACTCCATTTTGGACCCTTTCCAGTCTGGTTTCCGCCCACCGCACTCCACAGAGACAGCCCTCACTAAGGTCTCAAATGATCTGTGGGCCAAAGCGAATGGCCTTTACTCTATCCTTGTCCTTCTCAATCTCTCTATTCAGCTGGTTCAGGAAGCCCGCAGTCTTGGTTTCATTTTTGACTCCTCTCTGTCATTTATTCCTCAGATCCAGGCCACAGCCAAGGTCTGTAGATCTTTTGTCTATAATATTTCCAAAATCCGTCCATATCTCCCGGCTTCTGTTGCAAAGACTTTGGTCCATGCCCTAGTGGTCTCACAATTAGATTACTGTAACCTTCTCTTGGCAGGGCCTCCTCTCTCTCACCTCCACACATTAATTTCTGTTCAGCACTCAGCTACTCACATTATCTCACTCGCATGCCGGTATGACCATTTCTCCCCCCTATTGTCATCCCTCCACTGGCTCCCCTTTCCCTTCCGCATTCAGTACAAGCTTCTCCTGCTCACTTTCAAAGCCCTGCACAGGCTGGCCCCTCCTTATCTTTCTGAACTTCTTTCTCACTACATTCCCACCCGTTCCCTCCTCTCTGGTAGCCAAGGTCTCCTGTCCCAGCCCAGGATTTCGACTGCCCCGTCCCGGATTTGTCCCTTCTCGCTTCTCACTCCTAGAACCTCCTCCCCTTACAAGCATGGCTCAACAAGTCTCTAACCAGTTTTAAAACCTAGTTAAAGACCATTTTGTTTAAGGAAGTGTTCCCAGGAAGTTCATGACTGTGACCTGGTTGTTTTGATGCTTAATTAAATGTTTGATATCTGCTGTTTTAACTTGTTTCTTATGATGTTTTAAACTTGTTTTAATCTCTAGATTGTATGCCATAGGCTGGCTTTTTACATATTCCTGATTTTATTTGGTTTTTGTACAATGCCATGTACACTTACGGCGCTTTATAAATAAAGCTAATAATAATAATAATAATAATAATACAGCAAGATTTTTGTTTCAGTTTCATTTTTAGACATTCTGAACTATTTCACACTGGGGGATAAACTTGGCTGTGGCCTGACACTGAAAAATAAAAATGAACAAACAAAACATGCTCTCCCACAATCAATAATTGTGGCATCCTATAAAACTACTGATGATACCTTTTAATGATTTTTCTCCTCTAACATCTACCAAGGTGTTTGTGTAAATAATTTTTTGCAAATCCCCCAGATAATTTTAAAAATCAATTAAAAGATGCCAAAATTCTCATAATCTTGCCCAGCAGAGAGAAAAAAAATTGAAATTACTGAGTTTGTTTTTTGCATACAAGAACAAAATAAGACTCATATCCCAAGACATTTGTATCATGGATAACTTTACAAGCAAAAGCAATGATAGATATAGCAGTCAAAATAGAAGATGAAATGTGGGGATGTAGTTCTACCATATAAAATCTAATCTAAATTGTTTCTAAATCTTTGTGCCTTTATTAGTATCTTTGGGGCTGTACAGACTGCCCCAAGGGGTTGGTCTGTAGGCGCCCAAAGAAGCACCAGGATGGGGCCAGGGCTGCCTCATCGGCAGCCCCAGACACCCCATCCTGGCGCTTCTCCAGGCCATGGAGAAGCGGTGCTTCTCCATGGCCTGAAAGCAGGGTGCAGTAGGCTCTCTGGGCTCCTGCTGCACCCCGCCATCCCTGGCAGTTCCAAGGGGTGAAAGGGGCCACCACTGTTCCCCTAGCGGCCGTGTAAAGGACCAGCAACAAAAAAAGCTCCATTTTGGAGCTCATTTTGGCGCCACTGAAAGAGCACCCTCCAGCAGCGCCATGACATCAGGAGCGTGCCGTGTTGTCTAAATGTGGTGTGCGCCATGACATCATGGTGCACACGTATGGACGGTGTGCAAAAAAAGATGGCGGCATCCATATGCCGTAGGGTTTGGGAGGGTGTTAATGCGGCGACCTCCCTCACCCTACTCATGCCCCACGGATGTCCCTTTTGGGCCATCTGTATTGGGCCTTTGTCTGCATTCCACAGCCATCTATGAAAGGTGGAAATAAAGCATAAGTACTTTGTCTTTCTAACAACTCAAACAACAGTTGTGGCCATTGACAGATCTTGTCTAACTCATTTTGATAGCCGCTCTGATAGTCTTGGCTGAAGAGCGGGGTATAAATAAAACATCATTATTATTATTATTATTATTATTATTATTATTTTGGAAATTTGTGGAGAAGCCTACTTAGCAAAGCCTGCTTTCCTGCTAAAGATAATCAGTGGAAATTTTCACATTGAACAAGTCTATTTGCTTTTTAGCTGGGAGTGGCACTCAACATTAGAACACAGAATATACTATTAATTTTTTAGTTACTGCTTCATAATTTCAGCACTATTTTCATCCCACTCCAAGTTTCACACTCTTTGTTTCCAGATGTAACTAGACTACGAGCAGCCATAAAGAATCAGCAATTCTTACCTAGAACAAAACGTCTCACTGTGTACAGGACACAGAGGAGCTGTTTGACTACATTTTTTACACGTTATCTCTATCCTGCATATAAAACAGGCTTTGTTATCTTTTCTGTGGGCAGTAAAATATGGAACAGAAGGATTAGAAAATGAACTCCAAACTTCTGAAAATTAAATACCTACTCATATTATCCATTTTCAAGAGTCATCTACATTAATGGGTAAAGAAAGATCAAAGTGTGTACCCCAAAACCACAAAGAATACAACTGTTCTTTATTTCTTGTGTTTCATTGTTCATAGTCAGACCTACTGCTATGCCCAGCACAACAATTTTATGTACAATAAACCCAACTATGATAACCAATCACTATGTGCAGTACCCTGCATAATGCTATTCCACTTCATTTCAGGGAGCACATGGCCCACTTTATGAGCTTTCATCTCCCGGACCTTCCCCTTCTAAGAATTTCTGGCACACTATTGCAGTGGTGGAGAAAAAGTGAATCAAGATCTACTTGTAGATCTCTAGATGGTTTGATGGTTTGCAGTACATCAGCAAGTATTTCTGAAGGCCAAATGTTTTAACAGCAGTAATAAAATGAACTACACAAAATGCCCAAAATTATCCTGGTGAAGTGAAGAACACCTAGGGCAACCCAACCAAGGAATGGAAAGACCGTGGGCTCTGTTCATTTCTGATACTCAAAAGAAGATCCTGGTTCAGAATGCTTTACATCAGTGATTCCCAACTTTGACCTTCCAGGTGTTTTGGATGTCTCTTCCCAGAATCCCAGACCATTGCCCAAGATCCCTAAGGCTCACTGCCTTAAATTTGAAGGGTTTTCTTTTGCACCAGGCTCAGATTAATGGATGTTATGGTCCTTGCAAAAAACAAAGTTGCTCTCTCAAACATGGTATTTGCCGAACCCTGGTCTATTGTACAGGGATGTTCTTAAAGTACATAACATATGCAAAAGCAAGGAAGGAACAATAGCAGTTTACACTGAGGTGGTATGACAAGAAGAAATAGGGTGAATAGTCTTTTTTCACTGTTAGAAGCTTTATCAATAATCCCTTAAGAGGTTGCAGTTCACGGTACATTTGAGAGTAGATGTGCTTGGGGACACAGTTTTTCTTGGAATAGAAAAGTAAAGAAGAAATAATTGAGTTTTGTTTTTTTTAAAGGAAAACTATGACGGGGGGCGAAGAGAAGAGGATTACAGGGAGAACACAGCACAGGTCTTGGAAGTGTAGAACAAGGCATTCCAAAGGAAGAAGGAAAAGGAAGATGAAAGGAGGAACACATAGGCTGTGGAGAACAAACAAGCAGAAAAAAAGCAGCCTGAACCTGCTTTTTCCAAAAGCAGTTTGAAACCCCTCTGACCACATAAGCCATTCCCAAGGTAGTCCAAATGCACATGGCCTGACTGCATAGCATATCACTTTTTTTGTCACTTCCCCACCATTCATGTGCACCACTGCACAAACACACCACTGGTGACCGCCTGCTGCCTAGATGCCATCCCACTGGATGGCTGTCCTTTTGATCAACCACACAGTTGTACCTGCAGTCCTCCACTGGTACAGGACATTAGTGTGCCCAGTAAAACATCAGTCATGGAGAACCCCCCACATGCGCCCATCACCCCCCTTCACCTCATGCTTATTATTGGATTGTCTAGTCTGTGCATATTGCAATTACATCCATTGAAAGTGTCACACTTTCACTTTTTTGCATTGCCACCCTGACCACTTAGGTATGCTGGCTCAGTTCTTTTTTAATGTGTATCTGCACCGGTGTTTTTATACAGAGATTTAGGGTTAGGGTTTGGATAGATCACTCCGTTAGAACCGCTCTCACATTGGGGTGTTCATAGACAGGGTCAAAGGTACACATTTACCAGGCTGAATTGGAACATCCCAGCTTCTTTTTGCTCTATTTGTCAGCCTATTTCTCAGCTTCAATGAGGTTTTTGCCCATTTTGGAAGCATGCATAATCTAAATGCCTCACCTCCATAGTGGTTTGAAAGAACTTTAATTGGCCCATTTATTTCATCCATAGATTCAAGAAATTTCAAAGTCCTGTTTGGGTTATATGTGCAAATAGGGCATATATAAGCACAAATAAGGGGCATGGTGCCATGAACATTGCCCCTGCCCCAAATCCCTGCCCATGCTGATCTCAACATTTTGGTCTCTCACCCTCTTCTGTTAATCAGGGAGCTCTAAGATGAGCTTCACATTTAACATAGTGAATAAAAACACATACAATCAAGAAGCAATCTGAAGCAGGGCCTCCTGTTACATAGAGCTTATTTCCAATCTTGCAGATCAAAACAGCAACACTGGACACAATAAGAATGGGGGCAGTATGCATGCCCCATGCCCCTTAGAAACTGATATACCCAGTTTGCATGTAACTCCTAAATAGGGCCCACCACAATCAGCATTCACCACAATCAGTATTCAGATGACATCTTTCAAACACATCCCTTGGTATATTGTAAACAAGCAAAGGAGGAATGAGAGGAAATGCTTGTTAACATTTTATTTCTGCAAAGAAAAATAAAGAGGTAGGAGAAATGCAAGAGAAATATTGTTGTGCTCATAAATGCACAGATTGTCTTAGTAAGCACTCTGTTGGTGATCCTTTCAACATTTCAGCTGCTATTTTTTTTTTCAAAGCTGACATGCCAAGTGCACAGTCATGCATTTTACCATATAAATGCTAAATGATGAGGCTGTCATCTTCAGAGGCCAAGTTGCTGAAGTTTTGATGCTAACAATTTATGATGTATACAAGGTTATATGAAATACACTTACAGCATTATACATTTTTTGTCCTGTCACATCAGGTACCCACCATTAAAGCTGCTGGTCAGCAGGTATGGCATTGGTGAATAGCTTTCATATGAACCATCTAGCTCATGTAAATGTATTTAGGCATTTAAAAACCCATATGAAAATCACAGGGCCTTGGTATCTGCTGGGGTTTGATTCCAGGACCCCCTGTGGATACCAAAATCTGTGGATGCTCAAGTTCCATTAGATACGATGGCATAGAAAAATTGTATCCCTTATATAAAATGGCAACGTCAGGGTTTGCTTTTTGGAATTTATATATTTTTAAAATATTTTCAAGCTGTGGATGATTGAATCCATGGATTAAAAAAAATCAGTAGATACGGAGGGCTTATTGTAACACAAAATCCCCTTTGCCAGAATATTTTTTGTCATATAGCATAGGAATGGGCAACTGCAGACTATATCTCAGCCCTCTGTCCCCTAAATTTGCCACCATGCAATCCAAAATGAAATCAGAAGTGATTTCTCCTTTCTGTTCTTGGCTGTTTACAGGAGATTTTTTTGGAGCAAGGGTGGTTCTTTGAATTTCACCATTCAGGGAGACCCCCTGGAGGTGACTTTTGACCCCAAAAGTAAGAGTTCTGCGCTGCAAAGCCAACAAAAAAAACAACATGGTACTGTACACAGAAAACCCTCCCCTGCTATAATCTAGAGCTTTTTTTAAAAAAAACACTAGTGATTTCATACAGTCAGCTTTAAAAAAAACACTCACTTGGATGGCATTTTCAGTGTCAGAAATAATCCTGGAAATACTTTAGTATTTTTGTGCTGAGCACAATTCCACAAATATTTAGTATTTCTAAATCCCACTGAAATCAACTGAAGTAGACTGAACAGTCGAGTTTGAACTGTTTCTAAGCTTAAATACGTAATATTTCTAAGCCACCTTGAATGCTGTGTTGGGAAAAAGGTGGGATATAAATTTTAAAAATAAATAAAATCACACTGTTCCAGAAAAATTATGATTTTTTTCACAAGCCGATTCTCATGGGACAAGAACTGTGCCTTGAATTTTAGACAATATTGTTGGGATAAAGAGTCCCAAGGAAAATGTACAATGGGTAATGGCCAAACACCAGCCAGGAACATCAGCCAATCAGATGCTGGCTGGGGGAATTTGAACATTATGTTGATAGCTGGTCTTGGCAGTTAGGTTTTTTGGCAGTTGGCTGAGTATTCCGTTAGAGTCAGTTGACAGAGTGAGATGTTGTGGATAGATGGTGGACTGTGTAGATATTTGTACAGTTGGCCCTCCTTATACACGGATTTTTTTATCCACGGATTGGAGCATACACCGCTTGAAAATATTCCCAAAAGTATAAATTCCAAATAGTAATCCTTGATTTTCCATTTTATATATGGGACACCATTTTGTTGTGCCATTATATTTAATGGGACTTGAGCATCCACGGATTTTGATATCCACAGAGGGTCCTGGAACCAAACCCTAGCAGATAACAAGGGACCAGTGTAGATAGCTCTGTACATATTGTAACTTCTTCTAAGAATAAAAGCCTCATCTCAGAGACCTTTGTCTACATTGTCTCTTCAGTTATTCTGGAAGAAGAGAAAGGTACCTCTCCAGCCCACAAGCTGCTGCCTACACTACAGTTGTGAAAGTGATCCTGGCGCCAAACGTAGCCATGGTACCTCATCACAGACTGCACTACAAATGCTAACAAATATGATAAGTGTTAATTTCATCCTTCATTGCCCATTATTGCTGTTGTCATGGGCCTTCAGGTTAATGATGATTTATGGCACCCTATTCTAGGGCAAACCTACCATGGGGTTTTCTTGGCAAGATTTGTTCTAACGAGGTGTGCCACAATCTTCATTTTAGGCTGAGAGAGTGTGACTTGCCCAAGGTCAACCAGTGAGTTTCCATGGCTGAGAACAGATTTAAACTCGGGACCTCAACCATTCAGCACTCAAACCACTATACCACACTGGCCAATTTTGGTCTTTCTCAGTTATACATTATTCCACCCCATCTTCAAAGCTGAAGATATGTAAGCAAAAATAGGAAATCAAATAATAAATAATGCTCATTTTTTATCAATAACTTTTCTATTTATATATAGATTTATTTCTATTTAAATTCTGTATTAGGTGTTTTTATTTCTTCTTACTGTTTAATCCTTTTTAGACTTAATGTTTAAATTTTATGTGTTTTTTGGGGGGGACGGGAAGGGGCTTTTAAAATAACTGTAATTTTATTGTATTTTTTTTAATATTTGCTGTAATCCACTTTGATTCCCCACCCGGAAAAGGCGGAATAGAAATAATAATAATAATAATAATTATTATTATTATTATTATTATTATTATTATTATTATTCCAAATGAAGCAAAGTGAGCATCAGCCACTGACCTTTATCCCTTTCAACGGAAAAGAGAGAAGATGTGAGAAAGAGGAGAAAAATATCTGTTCTCTTCTTCTGTTAACCAAGTAATATGATGCCACAATCTGTTTTGAGAATTAATAAAAGCATCAAAATCAGCATCATTTCCTCATTCAAATGAGCATATGTGAGAATAGGAATAGACAGTCTGAAGCTGAAGTGAACAGACCCCCCACACACACATACACACCTCCACCACCCATTTACTTTCAAGGGAGAAGGAATTGGCAGACATATGATGTGCATTCCTCACATACTGCTAATTGTCACCTCCATGGCAATCTCTCCTAAATCTGGACACATGGATCCTCTTCCTCCGTTGCCATCGCCGCCGCCACCACCACCACTCCATGGGCTTGCCATCCACGGATACAGAAGGGAGACTGTACTTGGAGGAACAATGATTTAGCACGTATGGTTGTGATCTCATCAATGTTTCAGTTTGTGAGCCAGCCATAAAACAACGCAGAGATCCCTGAGAATGTGCACTTGAATAGACAGATTTTGTTTGCATGGAGCTCCATCCCAAAGATGTATCAGAAATAACTATATTCTTCCCTAGCTCCACCCAAGTTGTCACAATTTTATATTTTTCCATTGTAGGAGGAAGGTGTGATATAAATCCTTGAAATAAACAAACAAACACACACACATACATATATACACGTACAGTCCACCCTCTGCATATGCGCCCTCGCTGTACGCAGCTTCAAGCTTATGCAAACAGTGAGTGGCAAGGGACAAAATGGCACATGCGCCTGTGGCATACTCTGTGTGTGTGTGTGTGTGTGTGTGTGTGTGTGTGTATTGTCAGCCACAGTAATTGCTGCCACTGGGAACTCCTCATTCCTCTTCACTGCACATTTTGATCCTTTGTGATGTGACAGAAAACAGTATTTTACAGCAAGTCTATGACCTCTAAGCTTCTATTTCAGCTCAGAGCATAAATATATGCTCTACAGTACCACTGCAAGCCAATTGAGTACATAATGTCAATAATTCCAAAATGAACAAAGGAGAAAAGAAGGTATAGTTTATGTTTGAATGTTGCAGTAAACTACCATATATTATGATGGGAGTCGAATGTAGTCTGTGCACAGAACCGTGCGCTACTTCATTCCTCTCCTTTTATGTGGCCAAATTTTGCTTATTTTGTCCAAGGCTGCATTTACACTGCAGAATTAATGCAGTTTGACACCGTTCAGCTGCCAATGCGATGGAAGTCTGGAATTTGTAGTTTTGTGAGATTGTAGTGAACAGGCCGATCTAGCAGCCAATCACAGAGCAACATGAGACCAGCCAATTAGAAGCCGGCTGAGCAGGGCAATAAAAGGGCCTTGCAGAGAGTGAAAAGTGGGTTTTTTCAGTTTTGGGTTTTTGTCGAAGGGACAGTGTGCTCTTAGGGTTCCTGAGGGAACATTTTGATGTTGTTTGGAGACCACAGAGGGGTCATAAGAGTCCAGAGAGGGACTGGATAGGCTTGAGGAGTCTAGTAGAGAGAGGCTCAGAACAAGCCAGTGGTTTAAAGAAAGATTTTGGTCTTGGTACTGGAGATAAGATTGCCTGAATGGCTGGATTGATATTAATACTTTAAAAGAACCTTTTCTAACTAAGCAACAAGACAATTAACAACTTTAAGTCTACATTACAATTTACTTTTTGTATTTTATAAATAAACTTTTATTAGTGTTTGAAATACAACTTGGCTTCCATGTGAATCAAACCACGCTACCTAATCTAAGAGATTCAGGGGTGCTGTTTCATCTTAGAAAGACTTAGTGGTGAAAGATAAGGGGATAACTACATAATATTTTGGTGGCAACGGTGGGATCAAAAGTCCCATAGGGCTGCCAGAGTTGAAAATAGATTGTGGGTGAACTGAGAGACTGAGAGTTCACCACAGAGATATTTAGCCTTCGCTGTCAGAAAGCTACGGTGCCACAATAAACTACAGATCCCCAGATTCCATAGGATAGAACTATAATCTTATGGAATCATGGGGTTTATAGTTTGTTATGCCACCAGAGCTCTCTGACAGAGAAAGCTAAATATCTCACAAAACTACTACTTCCAGAATTTCACAGAATGGAGGAATGACAGTTAAAACAGTTTCAAACTATATTAATTCTGCAGTGTGGCAGCAACCCAAGTTCAGCATTAATTTTCGCTATGCTTTATTGAAACAAGCCAGCTTCATAGATCATACTTTCATGCTGGTATGTTTCTGACAAAGTACAATTAAAATTACCCACCACTTACAACACAGCTAGCTTTGATGGTAATTAAAGAACGAAAATGAAAAGTTACAGATTCCTTCTCTTGGCCACACTGGAATGGGGTTTGCAAACTGGAAGAAGTCTGAGATGAGACTAGGCTTATTTATATCACAGTAAATCAAGATTTGTTGCAGTATCTGAACATTCTCATTGTAACTTTGTTCATGAGGACTCTTGTGTTTTTATGTACTGAGAAGGGAGCACTGTATAATATTCAGACAGCATTGGCTTGTCAGAGAACTGCCAGCTGGCATGTACAGCTACAGTGAAATTTTTTAAAAAAGAAATCAGTTCACAGGTCTGCACATCTCTTTGAAAACTCAGATATCACCTGCCTGTTCTGCCCTGGAAGATTTTTAACTCTACTACCATAGCTATTATTGCACTGGAAATCATTGGGCCACATTACAAGAAGGAACAAAAATACACTGCAAACCTCAGCGAATCAGTTAATGCATATTCAATTTAGCGCCTTTAGCCATCTGCCCAGATTTCATCAGGCCAGCAAGTACAGACACACAAAGTAATGGTGGTGCTTTTTAAAAGGGGAGAGAAAGTCCAGAAACAGGTCACTATATCATTCTTTATTACTCAAAATAATTAAGGCAGGGGTGAGAAAACTGAAGTTCTAAGACTGCCTCCAGTCCTTCTCAGCCTGAATTCATGTTCATCTTCATATCAAAAAAACCCATTGCCAGTGATCAACTCAGACCTTTCACAGCAGCAATCTGTCTCCGCCACTAGCTTAACAAACTGACAGGAAAGATAGAAAGTGGGGCAGAAAGAATATTTTATTTTATTTATTTTTTATTTTTATTTTGGTTTCATGTCCACTACCAGCATGAAAGACCCAACAGATTGTACTTAAGGGAATTTTTTTTTTCAGCAACAAAAAATGGTTACCAGGCACTCACTTAAAGCCTTATGGCAATATACCATTCACAAGTTTCCTCTTTCAGGACCTCAGGAGTGCTTTAGCTGTGAATTCCTGCACTGGTTGAACTAGATGGCCCTTTAGATACTTGCCAATTCTATGATTCCATGGTCTTCTCTTTTCATCCAGGGGAGCAATTGGATTCCTCTTCCTAAAGGACAGCAATGATGACAAGACTTCCAGAAATATTATTTCCGGAATCTGATTAGTATCTTGTTGGTAACTGAGAGGGGAAACCATCTTTTTCTTTAAGTACTGTTGTGTCAAATCGTTGGTTTAAGTTTATACAACCACATGTTATTGAAAGAGTTAAAAATAAACCATCCCCAACTCACACCACAAATGCTGCTCTGCTTTCATTCTGTTGTTATTCATGGCTTGAATCTATTTTGTAACAAATATGCAAGACATGAATAGGTGTAAACAATCTTTTAAGTAACAGAGTTCCAGTTTTCCCCCTTCCTCACCTTTCTTTTCATAAATTGAGCTGGCTCTTTATAGAAATAATCATATATAATTTGCATCAACTTTAATGAGCTGTTATGTCCCAGAGAAGCTCTTCTTACAAAGCAATTTATACCTCTAAAATTTTCTGCATAAGGAAGCCAGTAAACTCAGGTAGATGCCACTGCCTTGGAGCTGATTGTACTGATGCAAATTTACATTATAAAGCTTTTCTTTGCCCTCATTATCACTCAAATGCTACTTACAAATAAAAATAAAAATCTTGAATACTTAAAGGAATGAAATTGGGTTCCAGTATAGGAGTTTATATCCATGATTTAACAATGCACTCTTCTGGATCATAGTAAATTTTATATTTAATATACCTTTATAAGTCATTTCAAAGAAACATCAAGATATTTTATAAGGTGTTAAGAAACTGACCAAAACCCAACAAATAATATGTGAATAAACCCTGAGCTGTTGTGTCTGCACTCAGACACTCATAGAGGTTTTAAGCTGAATCTTCACAAGATCTACAGCCAAGAAGCTAATGTTATTTCATGCAATATTTCCCTGCGATATTTACCAGCTGTATCAACAGAACACTGAATATGGCCTCAGCTACATAGTCATGGTGGTGGAGTTTACATGTAACTGTCAGTGGCTGCAGCAAGAACTATAACAATATCCATGTTTTAATATAATCTCATATAACTACATGGTATTAAAAGAGACACTTGCATTCTTCAGCATGAGAATTTTCCCTAAGGTTATTAAGTACGCCGGTTTTAGTGTTGACTTCAATTTCCTGAATTGGCTTTCTTAAAATAAATATACAAGTGGAGCCTGAAGCAAAACATTGTAGTTTGTATTTCTCCTGTTCAGGGTATTGACCACATCCTTTCATTTTTACTCTTCCATAGTATTCCTCAATAGTACATGTTTTCCCTCAAACAGTCAGCCAATATGTCAGGCCCATGGAATAAGTTCTCAACCACTCCTCTTCCCCCACCCCCAGGTTTTTTCCCATAAAGATAGTAGTCACTTCTGCAAATCTTAGTTCCCCCCAAGCCTACTGATACATTCTTTTTTTCTCTCTCTCTGGATGGAGAAGGACATTTTAGCTGTATAAGGACCAGCATTCAGAGGACTAAGCTCACTGGCCCAAAACAGATGGGCCAAATCGAGTAGCTTTCAGCCATTTCAGAGGCATGCTCTTCATAAGCTGCACACCCTCGAAGCAGCTGGAGGCCACTCTGAGATCAGCTAAGGTGGCCCGAAGCTACCGGCAAAAGGAGTGGATTAAATCCACTCTTGCTGGTGGTCCATTTGGAATCATGGTGGTGGCCCACTTTGGGAGCAAGCCATCCAGTTACTGTGATCTTGAGCCGATGTTTGCAAATCAGCTGACTGAGTGCAGCTGGGAGCCAGGATACAGCCCGACAGCATCAGTGGCATTTTTCCTGCAATAATTCCCAACTGCATCCTGTAAGAGACTGTATCCTGGCAGGGGTAAATTGCTTTATTTTTGCACCCGATAATCTCCTAAATTCTTTGAGTAGTGCAGAGCCAGTGAAGGGAAGGCTCAGATCCACATTCTGTAGAACTGTAACTTATGAATAAAGCTAGAGATTCACAGAATTTATACTCCTAATGGATGAGATTTAGTAGAAGGTGGGTGTAATGACCTAAAACACAGTTGAAGTGTAACTGAAGACATTGAGTAAACTGAAACAAAGGGACAAAACGGACAAGCAGGAAAAATCGTCTTAAGCTGCCTTTTCTGAAGCCACACTGAAACCCCACCAACTGCACTGCCTGCTCCCAAGGCGGCTGGAATGCACATGTCATGAGCACATGACACAGCTTCAAACCACACTGCTGGGTACTTTTTTATTGTTCCCACCACCACCACACCATCCCTGCACATCTTCACAGGAGAGAGCCACTAGCAACTGCCATCACTTGCAGGAGTGCATTTAAAAGGGAACACATTCATATGTGCACTGCTTCTTTGGAACAGAGCAGAGGCGTGCCCATACAGATGCCATCCAGGTACAATCATGCACCCCTTAACCCTTTTTCACCCATGCCCCCTCTTTGACTGTATCTTTTGTGTATGTGTATGTTGTATGTTGTCACAGTTTCTCTTTTGGGCATTGCCACACTTACCACGTGGGTACAGCAGCTCTATCCCTTTTAGATGCACTTCTGCAAGGGGGAATTTACATGCACAATTAGGGTTAGGGTTTGGAAAGAGAGCCCTGTGATGCAAACCGAACGTGATAACCCTCTCTTGTTCACCCACCACCTATCTCCTACTGAGGCACTGATAACTTTGGTAGCGTGTTTCAAAAGTTCAACAGATGCCAAGCAGTACTTCAAACATTAACAAAGTTTATTTGTAAAGTAAACAAATAAAATACGAAATATCTTTAAAGCTTTGTTTGTCCTTAAAAAGTTCCTTAAAAATAATACTACAGCCATTCAGGCAATCCTTATCTCCAGTAATAAGGCCAAATCTTTCTTAACACCTATAGGCTTATTCTGAGCCTCTCTTCCCTAGACTCCCTCAAGTCTATCTAGTCCCTACTGGACTCTTCAGACTCCAACAACAAAAAACCATTTTCGCTCCCTGTCAAGGCTCTTTTATAGCCCTGCCCAGCCAGCTTCTCATTGGCTGGACTCCTGGTGCTCTGTGATTCGCTGTTTCCTCGGCCTGCTCACTACATGCCCCTGTAGAGCCGCCCTGGAGTCAGTGCATATATGCACTTTCCAGGAGGAAGTGAAAAAATCCAGCTCCTTCTTAATCCAGTTTTTCTTCCTGTGGTGTGGCTTGGGTCTGCTTTCCAGCAAGTTTAAGAGCATGAGCCAGTACAGACCGGCCCTTTAAGGCGCCCCCATCATGTGCTAGGGTTGCCTCAGGGCAGGGCTTCCATACGCCCCGCAACCCTAGCATGTGACAGGGGCATCAAGATGGCGGTGCCCTGTTTACATGGGCACTGCCATCTTTACGTAAGCACCATGCAGCATCTACGTGGTGCAGTGCAGTGCTTACATTATGAGTGCACCAGTGGCACACTTATTATGCTGCAGTGGTGCGCCGGCGCGGCTTTAAAAGAACCTGCTTTCTGCAGGTTCTTTTTCCGCCGGCGGGAAGCCATGCGGTTTGGCCGCTGCGGCTTCCCTTCGGAGGAAAAACAGGCGCCCATAGGGTGCCTATTCAGGGCAGTATGTACTGCCTCCATGTGTCTTCTAAATGCCCAACCTCAAAGCAAGCTGGAAACCTGCTTATTTTGACCGTCTTTTTCGCCCCAAATTCAATTCATTACCAGTGCAGTGATATGCACTTTTTAACCACAAGCTTTGAGAACCAACTACCAAAAGAGATAACATCATAAGCTCTTTCTGTAAATAAAAGTTATTTTCTTGTTCACAAAGGAGTGTCTTGAAGTGATTGTTCAATAACAACATCAAGTATATTAAACACACTTAATAGTAAAGAAGCTTAAGGAAGTGGGAGGACCAAGGGTTAGAGAAATAATTCTGAGGAAGAAAAGCCTCAAGTTATTTAGGAAAAGACAGGAAAGGAATCCTGTGTAACCCAGGTCTCCACAGAATGAATCTATATTCATCTATTCTCTTTACTGACAGTCTAGTTTTCAGTACCAAACTATACTTGCCACTTCATTTCCACACACAAAGTGAATTTGAATTGACATTCTCACACATCAATGGCATATAGAGGTCTGTCCCTGGCTTCCACTCCAACAAACGCATCTGAGGATGTAGACTTTATTCTACGAAAACTCATGCTGCCAACTTCTTTCAGTTACTCTACAAGATCTCTATATATATCAGCCCTGGTGGCGCAGTGGTTAAATGCCTGTACTGCAGCCACTCACTCAAAACCATAAGGTTGCGAGTTCAAGACCAGCAAAGGGCTGAAGCTCGACTCAGGCTTGCATCCTTCCAAGGTCGCTAAAATGAGTACCCAGATTGTTGGGGGGCAAATAGCTTACAATTGTAAACCGCTTAGACACTCCTTAAGGGTATGAAACGGTATATAAATGAAGCTGTTTGTTTGTTTTGTTTATATATTGAATTAATTTTGTTGGTTTGGGCCCAATTTTCTAATCTGTTGAGGCCATCTCGAACCCTGATTCTGTCTTCAGAAGTATTAGCAACCTCTCATATCTTGTCCAATAATTCTCAAAAACTATAGACAGGAGATCTGAGATTGCACCTGCCAGTGTCTTTAGCATTTTCAGATTATGATGTCACTTAATAGCATTCTCTTAGCTGCAGAACAAGCAAAAAGACACCGTACCCCCACTAAAGATCTGGACACATTTGGCCTTGTCCTACAATGGCTCTCATTAGATGTCTAATCGTTGTTGAAATAAAGTAAGAAAACTAGAACAAAAGCAAAGTCCCTATCTCCAGCAGGCTGTTTTATATAAATTAATATTCATAAGGTTGCCTTTGAAGTATCACACAGGGATATGTAAGTGAATTCAAGTACCACCATGTATGCTAATAGACATAAGGTGAAATGTTAGAGAAATTACAATAAAAATGAATGACAATGCTTTAACATTTAGTCAACTGCTTTAAAGATGTACGCTGAAATTACAGGATAAATTAGTAAAATTCTGCCCTTGTTAATGATTTAAATTATTGTGAAGCTTCATCTTTACAACATTTTTTGAATAAAAGGATTGCATTATGATTCAAACAAATGGACAGATAACAACAGCCCCACCACTATCACAAGGCAGCCATCTTTCCATTAAGGCCCTTTGATAGACAGAAATCTTTTTAACAGTTTTGTCAGTCTGTAAGATAATGGGTTACTTGACAAATTCCGAATTACTAATGAGTGACAGAATTTGTTTATGAAGGGAGCAATTAATCACAGCCATTATGATTACATACACAATCATTATAATTGTTATATACACATTACATGCATGTCACTCACTTATAATTCACATTCCGGGTTGTCCACAACACACAAATAAAATTCCTCCTTCTATCTTCCTGCCTCAGCACCAACCCTGGGTATACTCCCTTACAACAGTTTTAATTAAATTACCTTTTGCTCCAAATCTTCCCAGGAGATCCAGAGCCTTCTGTTGCAAAATCGGGCAGCTGTTTACTCTGTGCCACTGTGCCAGCTGGTGCCACTCCTTCTGATGCCTCTCTCTCTCTCTCTCTCTCTCTCTCTCTCTCTCTTTCTGTGAGGTCAGAACAAGGCACCCAGCCATATGAACAAGGCTGGGCACCTCATTCTGACCTCATAGTAAGCACCTCTCAACAGCAGCACTGAGCACAGCACAGTGGGACACACATGCAAACAGCCATCTGGCATCCCAACAGAGGATCCAAGATAAAGGAGGTGGGGAGACGGACATTGGGCCAACATCAGGGCCAGAATACTCCAGGCTGCTCCTAAAGTATTCTGGCCCATGCAAACCCAGCCTAGGTCTGTAGGATGACGATCCAGTTTCTCTAAAGAACATTATTTCCATTTTTATTACTTTAAAATCTGACCTAGTAAAGAACTTTGACAAAGGAATCAAACCATCTTAGGGGGCAATTCTTGAGGGAGGGCTCTTGATTGGCAAAGACTAGCCATTAAGTGTATGCGCTTAAGGGGATATATCGCAATGTATAAAACACTCTTGAGTAGCATTAAAAGCTACCTAGAGCATAATTTGATCACATAAGTGCTTTGATGGGAATTCACAGCAGGGAAAGAAGTTGTATACACGAAGGAAAGTCAAAGCAACAAGCTTCTTCCTAGAATGAGGGAGTGGATAATAACAACCTAAGTACTTATAAAAGCATTGGAGACTAAAATAAGTTTTGATAATAATAGTGATTATCATAGGCACTGATATAGACAAAATGCAGCCACTGAATCTTCATCCACCCACAGAAGATAAATATTCTTGAGATTATACTCTCTTCCACATATATCTTTTTGACCAAATAACTCATTTTTTAAAAAAAGAATCAAATATAATTAGTAATGTGCATCTATTTCATCTAGACCATTAAACAAACATTGCTTTGAACTTGTTATATAAAGTGCTTTATTTAGTGATCTTCCAATACATGGCACACTATGGATGGATGAGCATGTAGTGGTAGGTGGTAGGTGGGTATGGGTGTGGAAATGGCAGGCGATGAATTGGTAGAAATGTCTACAGTACTTTTTTCCATATGAGACTACCAAATAACCAAAATATTTCTGCACTGACACCAGCAAAAAAGTTTAAAATGTCTGTTGGGCTTCAATCTCCCATGCTTTCATATTATTCCATAAGAGTCTTTTCATATTACAAAACTATCTAGTGATACCACATTAACTGTTATAGAAACGTCAGATGGAATTTGCCTGGGATTTGCAGTTTAGGGAGAGGTATTTAGAATTTATAAACAGAGACCTCACCAAAATATATACACCCCAAGATTACATAGGTTTCAGCCACAGCAGGTACAGTTTAATCATAGTGCTATAATTATGTGGCGTAAAAGAAATGCAGATGAGACACCTTCCACAAAATTAGTAAATGAATGAATTACGCAGGATTTTTTTTTAAAAGAATGAATAGCATTTTTTCAGCACATGACCTGGATGAAAGTGGAGTATGGACTCTGATAGTTTGCTCCTCACTGTTGTCCCAAATGGATTCGGAGCTGACACTTCTGGGTTACGCTTTAAAACATTACGTAACTGTTAATGCATCAATTATAATCTCATACAGTTTGGATCTACTCTGCATGCATAAGGTGATTCCTGAAGCTTCAGACAATAGCCTATGTAAAAGTTACCCTCCATCTTCTGACTCTGACCCTCACTTTAGAAATATGGTACGAATTAATCCATATTTTGAAGTGGTGTCATTATATTTAGGTGACATCATCTTAAGCCAAAGACATGCAATAGAGAACACAGAAGTGTCCTGTTGGCACATGGAGATTGTGTGAGACTGCAACCCTGTGTAATTCATTGTGTCTATATAATTAAATTTTGAACTGCAGGGAGTGTTTCCTTCACAACCTACCCTGTAGGATTAGCCATTTGTCATTGGTAAATGGAGCCCTTGCTGAAAACTAGAGCACAGCAAGCATAACCCATTTGAATTGGAAACAATTCAAAAACAAAGACAAAGGCTACAGCGCAAACACTTTAACATCAGCCACAGGGGAAACTCGGGAAGCTATCTACAGTGAACACCTGGGAAAGCAATTTGATTAAGGATAAAGAACGTGGCTGCAGAGAGAGGAAGTCGCAGCTAACTAACCTGCTAAAAGTTCTTTGAAAATATTACTGCCATAATATATAGAGGGAAAGCTGTCATTATCATCGCTTTAGTATATGTACTGCGTTTTTACCATCTTTTTCAAATATGTACAGAATTGACTTTGCTAAATAAAATTCCTGTTTTCACATAATCCTAATTGCTTCCCCTCTATTTGAATAGCAAAATGCATCTGGGAAATGCTTCTGCTCCTTAATTCCTAAAGAATGATAGAAGACAAGGCTGACTGTCACTGAAACTGTATTCCAAGCAGTCACAAAAAAGAAGTGGTGAAATAAGAAATAAATTGTACCATTCCCATACACAGACACATCACTGGGAAAGGCTAAGAAGTGTCTGTCTTTGTTTCAGCAAGTTTTTAGCTACCTTGACATTCACCAATTTCAGCACTAGCTCTTTACATCTTAAATGAGAGATGAGTTGTTCAAATTATCAGAGGATAACTGTGGAGTAATTAAATCTACAATCTTTAACCTCACACCCTCTTAAACCATTCTGACCTATCACCAACCACAGAAGAGGCTGGAATAAAGAATAACCAGGCCAGTACCACTCTGCCATCCTGTACTTTAGGTAAAGTGCT
The DNA here is from genome assembly GCA_034509955.1 of Urosaurus nigricauda. Taxonomy (NCBI): domain Eukaryota; kingdom Metazoa; phylum Chordata; class Lepidosauria; order Squamata; family Phrynosomatidae; genus Urosaurus; species Urosaurus nigricauda. Next base: position 177,639,753 of record JAOEGL010000003.1, read on the forward strand.
CTGTAGTCTACCTTACAGAAGATCGGTCTCTGTTTGAAAGCTCTACAGGCCAAGTTCAATTTAAAATCAGTTTAAGTCTGGAAACCATGCCGTATGAGGAATGGCTTAGGGAGGTGGGTATGTTTAGTCCAGGGAAGAGAAGGGTAAGAGATGACAGGATAGCCATGTTTAAATATTTTAAGGGATGTCATATTGAGGATGGAGCTGCTGCATAGAAAAAGACATGGGGCAATGGATTCAAACTGCAGGGAAAAAGATTTCGCCTGACCACTAGAAAGAACTTCCTGACAGTAAGAGCTACTAGACAGTTGAATACACTGCCTCTTGAATACACTGTCCCTTGTGGTCTTTTGCAATTCTATTATTCTAAAGCATTTTAAAAACCCATTAACATCTGGACAGCTAACTGAGCAAGCACATATCTCAGCTGGTCACATATGTGTGCTATCCATCTGTTTGCATAAATCATTGGATTCATGTGAATAAATGCATGAATTTTATACAAATATTTATCCTTTGGAGATGATGTTTATGTGTCAATCCCAAAATTAAGTATTACTTAGTGCCTTTGCCATGACTTTCTGATTTGTTTCCATGGACAATATACCAAGGTAAAGTTATCCTGACTGCCATGTCTGGTTTGGGGGGGGGGGCATTACACGCAATTTGCCCCAACATTTCTTGGAGAAGAAGGAAAAGCTACACATTATGTCGAAAATCCATAGTTAACTCTCTTGATATTATCTATTTTTTATTAAATGCTGTCATAAAAACCATCCAATTTGATGAAAGCAGGCCATTTTCCTAATCAAAATTGCACATACCCTCTGCTGAGATTTTTTTCAGAAATTTACTCATTTGTCTAGTAGGAAAGCAGCAAGGAAGGAGAGAAATCCTGCATGGGGAGAGTCGGGAAGTACAGGGCTACCCAGAAAATTTATGGAGCCCGAGGCAAGCATAACATTGAGGGCTCTGCTACTGCTGTTCATTCAAGGACCAATGAGGGGAGGCTTTAATGACAAAGGATCTGTCCTTGCTAAATACAATACACTTCACTGTAAGTAGAAAGGCAAAGTAAAACTGCCCTAGCACACTTGTTAAAAGGCAAGGTAAAACTGTCCTAGCACACAACAGAAGAATACCCAGATTAACATGCAAATCACCTCCTCTCAACCAACTCCAGTCCATCTGCCTTGGTCCAGGCCCCAGAGGGAGAAAAGAAACATTGGACCTCATCCCCTTTCCCACCACCTTTCTTTTCTCCTTTTGTGTTGTCTCTTTTAGACTGTAAGCCTGAGGGCAGGGAACCATCTAAATATAAGATTGTACGTACAGCACTGTGCAAATTTACAGCGCTATATAAATAAAGGTTAATAATAATAATATACCCCACTCTCTTCCATTACAGCATTCTCTGAAGATGCAAACCACAGCTGCTGGCAAAACGTCAGGAATAAACCCTTCTAGAACACAGCCTCATAGTCTGAAAAACCCACCCAGTGGATTTCCATGGCCAAGTGGGATTCAAACCCCAGTCTCCAGACTCATAGTCCAAAACTCAATCTGTTAAGAAGCCCTGCCCATTTTATTACATTACACAGAGAATCTGCATGTGCCAATGTTTATCCATTGCCTTTCCATTTGGCTGGATGTACCTAATCTACTTTTATACCTGACTTGAACATTATGCTCAGCATTGAGCTGATGACTATTATAATATTCTTAATGAGAAAATGTTTTTAAAATATCAATTTTGCAGAATGAAAACAAGTTTGAGCAACCCGCACAACTTATGTTGTATTTCTACACTTACTACTTAAAGCTGGTTTCCTACTGCCTAGTGCATCTATTCATAAATTACCTTCCAAATGCACAATTTTGTCACCTTTTGATTCCCCCAGGAATCCTCTAACAACCTTCATAGTACAACAACAAAGCAGTATCACAGCTTGCATGTCTTTATGAAACAGCCTTAAGAAGATTGCCCTTCATTTTACTAGTAAGATGCAGCAACTCTTAAAATGTTCTTGTTTCAGTCCCGTGGCAGCCTGCTGTTCTCTGAGTGATTGTCGAAGTACTTAGAGATGTGAGGTGCTCCATGGAAAGGACTGTAAGGAGTGGGAAGTGTGCTGAGTTGAAATTTGTTGTTTTGAATGCATTTAATACAATGTAGTCCTCCTGCTGAGAGTTTTCTCTGAAAATAACCCTCCAGATGTGAAATGATGACATGATTGGCATGGCAAATTCATGGGACTTTCAAAATGAAAAGCCTAGCTGCAGATTAGATGGAAGAATCATCAGCTGAATGATGATTTGGCAGAATTGTCAACAATGGGAGAGGGAAGGAGAAGAAAGAGACTTTCATACAAGAACCCAACATTCAATGGAAAGGCTATACATAGTAAGGATCATTAGGAAGAGTGAGGCAGCTGCCGCAAGGAAGCAGGTGCAGAGGGTCAGGGACTTGTGTAAAGGTGTTGGAGAACAGGGTTGTGTGTGTCATGAAGCCTAACATGTCCCTTTGAAATAAACCTGACACTTCCAGGAGCTATAGAAGATATCTTCCTGTCACTGACATGGAAAAATATTCAGAATGCAATCTTGTTGGCTTCTATTTGTGGAATAGATCTAGTCATTCACCACAGGCAGCAAGTATCTTAAGACACTTTTTTGTGGGTTTTTTGGGGGGGAGGGTATGTGGTCATGTTCTGGAAGAGTTTATTCCTGATATTTCGTCAGCATCTATGGCTGACATCTTCAGGGATGTTGGCATGGATATAAGTGAGGTATATATACTGCATGACCCTTGGTTGAGAGGAGTGATTTACATGTTAATCTGTGTGATGGTCTGTTGTTGAATGGCAAGACCTCAAGGTTCAACAACAGACCAACACAGAGATTAACATATAAATTCCTTTCAACCAAGGGTCACATAGTATATATACCCCACTCAATTCCATGCCAACATTCTCTAAAGATGGCAGCCACAGATCCTGGCGAAACGTCAGGAATAAACTCTTCCAGAACACAACCACATAGCCTGAAAAACCCACAAAAAACCTAAGGATGTCATCCATGAAAGCCTTCAATTTCACATATCTTAACATAGGTTGTAAAATGCCTTGCTATAGAATCAATTTGACCAGTTTTATTCTCTCAAAGGGAAACAGGATGAGCAGCCTTCCTTATTTATGAGCCATTGTCTGATCAGGAACTCCCCAGATTGAGCCGTGTAGGGCATAAAGTGTGAGTAGTTTTAAAACACAAAATACAATAATGAAGACCAGAGGCCTTATGCATTCTCAGCACATCCCAATTCTGCACATGTTTATTAAACTTTCCTTTCTTTAGTGTGCCTTTTACTCCTAGGCAAATATTACAGTGGAACTCTCTCTATGTGTATTCAGAAGTAAGCCTTACTGAAGTTAGAGATGTTCCCAGAGAAGGAGAACTGAGACCTTCACTTTAAAAATCATCCTTTACACTACCTTTTCCTCCTTATCAATAATGACTTGAGTCTATTTGATGAAATTATAGTTTATTTTGTAGTTGACACACATCACAAAATTGCTTTCACAGCACTCATACCTTTGTAATTAAAAATCCCAATAAGTTTGTTATGGGGACAGATATATCTGCTAGCACAAAAAGTATGCCAAGAGCAACAGAAACAGCAGTTGAACTTAAATTAATACTTTCAGCTGGCAACGCCAGATCCAGCAAGCATCACTTTTGCTCCTGCCTGCACCATTTGTATCAAAATAATCTTTAAATAAAATCAATCTTTGTGGCACAGAAAATAACAAACCCCAAATAAGCCAATGATTTGTGAAGGTTAAAATCATTCAAGCTGTACAAACATACATCTTGGGAAAGTTATGGTTCTGGACTATAATCCAATAGAACTCTCCTGTTAAGGGGCTTCTGGAAGTGGTTACCCTTATTCAGAGAAGGATCTTATACATTTCAGAAGTGCACAGAAGAAAGATTTCTACCACACAAGGCTTTTCCTATCAGTAGAATAACCTGATGCGGACAAAGCTGTAATCATTTTTTCCTCTTCTGTAAGAATTTAGTAGTATAGGAAAATCTTCAGGATACAGATTTGCTAAATATTATATCCAGATTTCTACTGGTAAAGCATTCAAGCAGTCTTCCACCATGGTATAGGTAGCATTACTATAGTAACAGATTTTTTTTAACTTTCTCAACAGAATGTCAAACTTAGAAATAGGTTTAGCAATAGGGTTAGAAAAAGGAATTTATTTCCAGTCAAATAAGTTTCTTTGAACTATGGTATAAAGAGAACTCTTCTTTACTCAACTAAATCACAAGCTAGACTATTGGAAAAGAATTAGTCATCTGAGACAGCTGCAAAACAGTTGTTAAATAAGATTAAAGGTAGCTCTACAGTAGATAACAATGTCAGACTGATCACTGGTTCTACTGAACTATTGGATTTAGTCTGTTCCTCTTGCAGATTATAATGAATGAAATTATTGCACAAGGCTGCTGGAAAGGCTTATTCATATATAAGGAAAGCACTGTGTGCACTTTCATTCTTTCCAACTACCTTTCGTGAAGTGCTGCAGAATTAAGTTTCATCCTAACAAATCATTAGTGATAAAAAAGCCAAAATGCTGAGATACTTAATCAATCGTTTATTGCCTGTTTGATTGCCTAATATTTCTTGCAGGTAAGAAATTGTATTGCAAATATTTTTTTTCTACAGAGCAAAATCATCTAGGTACATGTATGTTCCTGGGTGCTACTTCACATATCACAACCCGAAGATACTCATGCAGCAGAATTATTTCTGCACTGTGGTGATACAATTTTGGACCTGATCAACACGCAACAAAAGATCTGTGCTACAATTCATATGTGTCAGAAACACCTATTTTCTTACAAGATTATCTCTCTGGAGGAAAATTATAATGTGTTGAGGGGTCTCATAACACTACAGATTTAATGGATTATGTGAAATGTCACTTCCAGAGCAGTTTGTTGAAAAAATAAACAAGTAAAAACTTTACTTTAAAGACTGAAAAATTAATTATTCCATAAATGTTTGTGGACTAGAATCCATTTGATTTGATATGTGAAGTATTATCTTAGTTTTGCAGGTTTATGTACATATGAGTTAACAGGGAAGAAAATCAATAAAAGCAGTGTAATCAGAGGAATGTAAAATTCAAAACAAAATAGGCATGATGATAATTCTATTAAAGCTTAAAGGCATATAAAATAGTTACAGTGACATTCAGAAATATGAGTTTGTAAATTTTCTTTTAAGAAGAATGAGTATAATGGCATGCCGAAACTATTCAGAAGTGAGCTGTGGAAAGATGGTGATCTGGGGCCCAGATCATTCCCTTACCACTGTTCATTTGTGAATGTCTTCAGTATGTTATTCTATTCATTCTTCTTAAAAATAAATTTACAAGCTCTGCAGAAATATACGTAAAAAAATAAATGACAAATAATAGGAAACATGATGTTATCTGTTTCAAGCATATCCACTTCTTTGAAAAGAAAGAGCCAGGCTTCAAAATAAGCAAGCAGCATCAAATAAAAGAGTCACTGCTTCCCATATTATTAAACACCCTAGAGAAATAGCTACTAGGACACAAGCTCATTTTCTAAAAAGAAATGGCCTTATAATTTCTCTGCAGCCTTTGGTATATAATAATTAGAAGGAAACTTTATTGACACTAATTTATAATTCAGGCATAAAGATCCAGTACACAATGGTTCAGTATTCAATAGTTCATCAGACTGTGATTGTTAACTTCAGAACTGGGCCTTAGTGCTAAAGATGGCAACTGATGGCTGTCATATTCATGGCATGTCTGATTTTCTAGACGTTGGACTTTTATGGCTTTTTGATCTCAAATCAATTCTAGAAGCAGTTGGCTGCAACAGTCTCCTTAAATTTTGAGAAACAAGTATCCTTTTCATCTCAGACATTATTCCCAGTGCTTTACACCTAGGAAAGGGATCTTGCACCTTCCTGTTAGTGGCTTTCCATGCAGTGCTAAGCTAAAGTAGCATATACCTGCTAGGTTGCTATTGCAAAGTGGATAGGAAAATGGTTGAAGGGTCCAGTCCAGATAAAGTGGCATAGCTGGAGTGGTACGGTGATAGTGTGATCCAGTCTACAATGCTGTTATGGTATTACCTAGTTTACAATGTCCTCACATCTGCTAGGCCACTTTTCTGTGTGGCTATTTCAGTGTCACAGCCTTAAATGTGTTACTTGTTGTGCATCCAACACTCTAGGAGAACTATTTTAGGTTGTACTGAGATGGGAAAGGCAGAGTAGTGCTGAGGTTTTATGTTCTTGTTTCATAGTACACTGTTGGAAGGTCAGTAGAAATTTCTTGTAGTGACTGAGTGTGAAAACTGGACCAAGCTCCAAACTCCTACCAACAGCCCATTTGCCCCTAGATCTTTGTCAAGTATGTTGTATCCGCTGTGTAATTGCAGTGACTGAGAAAGACTAGAGTCTTGTCCTACCTCTCCTAGCAACATGAAGATCCTCCCAGTTTCCTTCTCTCCTGTGTGACAAAATCTATATGATGTGACTCATAGCTAATGATTTGGATTAAGGGAATGGAATATCCACCTATGATGTGACTCATAGGTGGATATTCCATTCCCTTAATCCAAATCATTAGCTGAAGTGTGAAATATGTAATACTGAAATATAATTTCAGTATCATCAGAAAGGACAAACTATAGAAGTTGCCATGGGTCAAGGGGATAAGGTATTAATAGTGTTAGCATACCCTACATCCCTTTTGCTGAATATGGGATTTCATATTTTCATATTTGATATCTAGCATCTGGCATGTTTTTAAGAGGTCATGATGACTTTTGGAATACTATAGCAATAGCAATAGCAAGTACTTTTCTACACCACTTATCAGTTAACTAAGCATTCCCTAGGTGGTTCACAATGTATAAGCTAATTGTCTCCAACAAGCTGGGTATTAATTTAATGACCTATGGAAGGATACCAGGCTGAGTGGACCTTGGAGCCCCTGGGATCAAACTCACAACCCTGTGGCTGCAGTACAGGCATTTAAACACTGTGCCACCAGAGCTCCATACTAGGTGGTTTCACATGGAGAAGGCACACTGGTCCAAGGATATATAGAAGACCTACATAAACATAGAATGGGTTTGCTGGTCACTCAAGAATGGGTTTACTGATCACTCTAATCTCTCCCAGGCTTTCTGCATATCTTCTCACAATGGTGACTCAACTTGTCCCATCACAAAGCAGTTAAAGACATTACCTCCACCTCAACCCAGGCTGTTTCCATCAACCCTTCCCATCAGACCATCCAGAGGTTGTCTCAAATTCAATCAGTGTTTTGTCACTTCAGAGTTAAAGCTTTTTTGTCAATTCCAGAAGAAAACCATCAAGTCTTTGTTACACCACATGGACGTGCCAAGTACCCCTCAAGGGTACAAAACAGGATATATATCCACCCCACACACAGCCAATTCATTGCTACATATCAAGGCTCTGTTCCAAAGACTGGAGCATCACTCTCTCTATAGCTCTCAGACTCTGTCTGAATCACTCTCCATCTTCTGTAGACCTCTCATCAGGACTGGTAATTACCACCCCTTGAAATTTCCAATCTCTTGTTATCTAACTTTCACATCTTTCTTTCCTTGTACGTTTTTTAAGGTTGCATTGGATTTGTGTGTTTGTGTGCACTCTTGTACATTTCTGAATAAAATTCCTTTATTCATTGAAACCAGAGTTTCTCTGCAGTACTAATTTGTGTACATTGGTGAAAAGATCCCCTTAGGTTACACACCTCTTGCAAGCTAATAATTCCCCCCAAATACAAGGAGATGCTGTCACCATGGGTGGGACCCCCCATGTCCCCCCACATTTTTGGGTAACAGTAGACATAAGTCATCTAGAAGAAACAGAGACAGGTGTCTGTAGGTTGACCTTCTTCTGGACTGCTATAGCTCTTGGAATTTGGTAGCACTACCCACCCTGCCCACCCTTCTTGGTCTGCGGATGCTTCTATTAAATGACGACAGTTCAGAATAAGATGCAATTAATTCACACTTCAACTATGTGATGCTATTAGCTGTAGCCCTATAACACTATTGCTGAAAATACTATACTGATTTACATTTGAAAGAGGCTTATCATTTTGGTATTAATCTATATGGGCCAAACAACTTGGGTTTGGGACAACTGAGAAAATGGCTTCTCCCTTATGTACTAGCTTGGCAATAGCAAGTACATTTCTGTACCGCTTACCAGTGAACTACTATTCCCTAAGTGGTTTACAATGTGTGAGTCAATTGCCACCAACAAGCTGGATATTCATTTCAGTGGCCTATGAAAGAATGGGAGGTTGCGTGGACCTTGAAGGCCTGCCTGTGATCGAACTCTCAACCTTGTGGCTGCAGTACCAGCATTTAACCACTGCGCCAACAGGGCTCCCTGGTGGCCACTATCATGATGATCATCATCCCTTCCGGTTGTGTCACATCCTACTGATGGCCAGCAGTATCTCTAGGGGTGTGTGGCCTACACGAGGTGACACTTGAGAAGAAGAGAGACAGCTGGTCAGGCCCTCCTTCCACTGAGGGATGAGAAGCGGTAAGTGCACCCCTCCAAGCTTCACCACCATAACAGCCTCCTCCTGCAGAGAAAACCACTACCACAGCAGAGGGGAGAAGCCAGTATGTCCCTTGAGGCCCCTCCTGAGGAGGAAGCTGCCACTGTGGTGAAGGATATGTGTGCCCTTTTGACTGACGCCATCCCTTCCCACCCACCCCCCAAAGCAGCCTCCGCTGTGCCAAGTGACACTGGAAGTGAAAACACCACTACTGCTGGACACTTGGCAATAGGCAGGAGAAAGGCTATTTCTGCACAGTGACTCTCTCTCTCTCTCTCTCTCTCTCTCTCTCTGAAATACTGTCCCTCCAGAAATTAAACATGTATCAACTCTGTTATAGTTTTATTATTTTTAAAAATTAACTGCTTATTTGCTTTGGTGTTTTTGTTGTGATACCTTTCACTTTGATATTTGGCTTACAGACTATTAGTTACATTTAATAGGTCTTAGCTGTATTGTATACATTGGGTATTTGTATATTCACGTTACGGTTTGGTTGTTATGCATGACAGGCAGTAAAGCAATATCTTATATGAATAATGCAAATGTAGGGGGGAAAAAACTTCACAAGACTCTTGTAAGGCCCCTGAACAATTTCACTGAGAAAAGCATTACCCTCCCCCCAGAAATTAATGAGAATAAGAATGATGTAAATTCCAGTCCTGGAAGGCAGAAAAAATTATCTGCTGCAGTGGATGTTCCCCCAAGCTCTCCCTACAAAATCAATGCACATTATTTTGCCAGTGAAAATTTGGCACATTATCACACAATAAACATCCCAAGTTGCTGTTTCAGTGGAGAATATTTAATCACTATGATCATATACCATTAGTGCCACAATTTATTCTGTATATTGCTATTGCATGGAAGAATGGATGCATTCATTCTGTTTCTTTTGGCAGCCTTTTCCTGCTATTGGCTGTTAGTACAAACAGTTTAATTAATGATCTGGTCAGTAAGAAGGCAAATTATATTTAAGCGTCAACCTCCCTTTGAAGTATGAATCAAGGAGAAATTGATACTATCCAGTTTTATTATTGTTTCTTTGCTCGTCACCCTTATAGTGTTCCCAGTAATGAGAAGATAGGAAGCTGATTCAAATAAAATCAGACCATTGGTGTGTTTAGCTCAATACTTATACCGGGAATGGGAATAAGAGTCCCTCCTAGGATTCCTAGATCTCATGGCCTGACCCCTATTTTCCAGCACACACATTAAACAGAGGAATCTCAGGGTGAGAACATTGGCTTGACAAGTGTGTCTGTTATTTCCTCATTTCTGCTGTGTGTGTGTTTTATTTTAATGGCACACTCTGTGCAATTGTGTTTTATACTAAATGTATCATGCTTAATGACATCACCAGGGTCTGCCTCTTGTGATATCACTCTTGTAATATCACCAGGGACCATCTCCAGTGACATCTTTAGGCTTTAGTACTGAAACCCCTGTCCTGGAATACACCTGACCTAGTTATCCTGCTGCCTCCTGATATTGTTAGACTGCAACTCCCAACATTTCTCCCATTGGCTATACTTGCTAAGACTGCTGGGAGTTTCAGTCTGATAACATCTTAAGTGACACATGTGTCACATGATATTGATCCCTGGTCTACCTTGAATGAAAGTGAGTCAACTGAGTTTCAGACAGAACCACTTCCCAGCCCTATCTAAAGATGCCATGGATAGGACATGGGACCTCGCAAAGGGCATCTTCTTTACTATTCAGCTTCAGCTTTTCCCCTGTTAAACTCAGATATGCAAACTACTTTGAGATTATGACAAATATAGAAAGATCAACAAGATAAATCCATGAAACCTATGTAGTGTGCCTAGGTGAGTGAAGTTTATACAACACTCTTAGCCAGGTTCTGCTGTCTCCTACTACAGAGAGCAGGAGGATGCAATTGTCAGAGTGGAGGACTCATTTCTTGTCCCTAATTCCTATCAGGGATCACACTATATGCCATCATTGAGATGCCCAGTTTGTTACCTCAATAACAGCAAAAAAAAAAACAAAAAAAAAACACGTTTTCTCTTTATAAGAAAGTGTATGGTAGTATGTGTCATGCTCTGAAGCCTAACCATGATGCCGAGACTGTGATTCAGTTCAGAAAAAAGGTGCATGTCCCTGAATCTCTGTTTAAAAGAGATACTGTGAATTTTCTGCAACTGCTCTGCCACAACAAATTCAACAATGGACATATCTGTGGCGGGACAATCCTCATCCTCAACACTGAATACAGGACTGCATGTTGTTTGCCCATGACATAGAGGACTCCTTATGACTCTACTAAACAACTTGGTGAAGAGAATTGTACATCTATAATCTGGAGCAAGGGAATTTCTCCAAAACTTTTTTTCATCTGATTGTCACTGCCGGGATTTTCAAAATTTCCTTTGATTTATATTTTGCTATAATCAAAAAAAATACAGAAATCCTAGGAGAATCCAGGTTGCAAACCTGGAAAAAAAGAGATTCTTTTCTGTCTAATGGCATTATTTCTGGAAGCCCTCTCTCCCAAAGGTGAGGAGGAACAGAGAAAATTACTATTCATGACAAGAGAAAATTAAATCACTTTTTATAACAGTTTGAGCAATGACAAGAACCTTGTCAACACCCAATATTAAGGGCATAAGACTTCAGGCAAGTCCTCAAAAAGATATAAACCTTTAGATAGAAATATACAACAGCCACATCTTGGGTAACCTTATCAATCACTGCTATGATTATGAATTATAAACTAATATGACACAGGAGATCTATGATCAGATTTAACATTTATATTTTATTTTTGTGTGTAAATTTACAGCGCTAAATAAATAAAGCCTAATAAATAATAATATTAAATAATAATAATAATTTTAGATAAGGTTAATGACTGCCTTCCACCTGAGTGTAGAGTTCCCTTGGGGTAATCTGTCAGGACCATATGTCACTGTTAAATGGGGCTAAAACCAACACCCCTTGGCTTCCTCAATTTCCTCTGCCTGCTTTTCACATACAGTGGTCCCCTGGGTTACAAAAGTAATCCGTTCCGGATTACCTTTCGTAACCCAGAAATATTCGCAACCCGGGGGACTGCTTTGTTTGCCGGACCGCGCGGCAAATTTAAAGGGGCCACGCGGTTTTTTTCTTCATACCCCGGGGTTTTTTTCGTAAGCCGGGGCCGTTTTTGCGGCCCCGGCTCTTTCGTACCCCAGGGTTTTCGTACCCCGGGGGATTCGTAACCCGGGGTACCACTGTACTCTGGTTTGAATCCTACTGGCAGTACCAATCATACCAGACTCATTAAACTATTTGTAGAGTGATGAGGCAACACTTTCATAATGCTCATTGCTTCAGTGGGTCTACATTAGTTGGAACTACCCATAAAATGTAAGGCTATTCCTCTCAATTTTCACATAGCAGACTAAGGCCTGCAATATTATTTGCATGGAGCTTTTGAAATTAGTCAGAGGTCTGCATGCAATCAGTTTGATGGCTGCATATGACCCTAAGGGAACAGGCTGTTCTCTCCTAAACCACCTGTAGAAGAGAGTTCAGATCTTGACTGCATATGTGTTGCACTGAGGAAGGAAAGTTTAGTCTTTCCTCTGTGCCTTTTTCATTAACTTGAATCCGCTGCCTCCAGTCAACGTCACTGATGGAAAAAAAATAACACAAGAATGGTACAGGTTGTTGTTTCCCTCACCTCCAACAGGCTAAGAATAGTTTCAGGAGTATACAATAGGCAATGAAATGACAAAGGCAAAGGGTTGGGGTAGGATCAATCTCCCCAGTATCATTGCTCAAAACAAAACTGGAGCATCTCTTTAAAGTTAAAAGTCAGGAGATTCTGTCATCACATATTTTTAAAAACATTAATGAGTGCTGCTACAGGTTACATTATTTTTCCATTTTCAGGCTAAAAAAATATGATCGAGGAGCAGGGAATTCATCCTGCTCAGACATAAGACCCACTGGCTACTGCCACACTGCAGAATTAATACAGTTTGACACCTCTTTAACTGTCATGGCTCCATCCTATGAAATCCTGGGATTTGTAGTTTGTTGTGATACCAGAGTTCTCTGACAGAGCAGGCTAAATATCTCACAAAACTATAAATCCCAGAATTCTGTACCATTTACCCATAGCAGCTAAAATGGTCTCAAACTGCATTAATTCTGCAGTGTGTAGATACCACCACTGACTTTGCTGTATCTTAATTCCAGCTCATGTATACAAACTAATTTCAGTGGTGCTTAATTCCAGGTAAATATGTATACCCTAGATAATTTTATTGTGGCAGTAGCCTAAGGTCTAAAAAATTGCTGTAATAAAATTAGTTGTTTGAAAAATTTATCTTGAACACTCTCACACACACATACTTACCATAAGACTTTTAAGCCAAGAGTACCAAAACATTACAAAAAGCCAAGAAGAAAAGTTGTTCCCAAAGCTGTCAGAGTCTTCAGTATACTAGACTCTCCCTGTCTCTTTCATATGGGGAGAGAAATGAATGCTAGCCAAGAAATCGGGACTATTTCTCTTTCAATCTAAGAAGCATAGGAGGATCTAAAAACTGCTTGAGGAGAACCGCCAAAGACAGGCTGAAAAGATGTTGATTTAACAACTCTTTGTGAAATCTAGTACTTTAATTTGACTTTTCAGTATACAGGTTATTGGAGCTAGCAGGTTGCCAGCATGTCAGCAAGTTATCAGTCTTATAGACTGGACTATTCAAAAAAGATTCTAGCATGCCACTAACAATATATTCCAGTTTCGCATTACTTCAGTCACAAGAAGCTGTACAGAAGTAACTTCTGCCAATTGTGTTCTCCCTGCCCAGAAACCATTATTAACTCTACAAGTTCAATTACTGCCTTGACAACAGGTTTCTACTTGTAGATGAGAAGCATGTGGGGTGCAATGAATGTGAACATGTCTCCCATGGGGAAATTTATATGATGTTCAAGAAGACGTCTGAAATTTTAAGTGCAGTCATTTTAACAAGGGACCTAGCTATCTGTTCTGTTAAATAAGTGAAGGGAATAGCTGAGATGTTCTCAAGATAGGCCTGATTCCTAATCTAAGGACAGTGGGGAAAGACACAAATTGAAAATATAGCATTAAAAATGGCTTGAAATTAAGATTTATACAAATTTATAATTTATAAAATTTATACAAAATATAAATTAAGAATTTATACAAAAGAATTTCTATAAAATGGTCAGATCTGAGCTATTCACTACAAGCAGGTATCCTGCCAGATCCCCTTATCTGCAGTCTAGGTTTCATTCCTAGGTAGCATAAATACTGGGGAAGGGTTATTGTTGTTTTTTGTGTTTGAGCCATGTTGTATAGTGGTTTGAGTATTGGACAAAGAACTTTATCACACCAGGCTGTTAAGATGCCATGATCAAGTTAGTGTAGAAAACGGAGACATACCATTTGGGGGACAGTCATTTTCTCACAATAATTAAAAAGTGCCATGGTGCAGCTATAGTCCCAATTTCTGTCATCTGCACACTAGTCTTCAGAACCATGCCTTCATGCCATGCGCTTTTCCTAGCATGCCTTTTGGTTTGTATTTTTTTTAAATATTTTTTTTCAATTGACAGTTATAGCAAATTAAGTTTTTAAAAGTGAAGAAAGGAAATGGTGGGGGGAGAAAAACACATTGCTTGGGAATAGCAAGGAGGAGGGGACAGAAGTGGAGGGAAGCCAAATCACACCTAGTTGCACCACATAACTCCCTGCATATTGGAACTTATCACATGTGAATCAATAGTGGAAAAGCAGCACAATTGGGAGGCGTTGACAGGGTTTGCCCATCAATGAAAAGGAGCACTCTGGAAAAAGACAAAGCAGCTACAGGACAGAAAAGGTACTGTGTGATAAAGTACAGCCACAGATGCTACAGCCTCACATGATAATGTCCTAAGACTGTGGGAGACAAAGATTCAAATCCCCTCCAAGCCATGGGAATCCACAGGGTGACCTTTGGCAAAACACATTCCATCAGCCTTAGAGGAAGGCAAAATCAAACTTCTTGACAGGAAAACCCTATGATAGGATCGTAATAAGTCAGAATAGACTTGAAAACACATAGTAAGAAGCAGACACTTCAGCCTTAAGATAGGAAAACTGTATTTTAGGGAACAAAGCTAATCCAAACACATTTCAGTTGAGATGAGCTATCTTTTCAGAATTCTACTGAAGAATGGACATGTAAAGTGGGTTATTGAAGACAAAGCTTCCTAGGTTTTGCAGTCATTTTTTATCCACCAAACTATGTTTTAAATTTCTCCTTTTGATTGTATAGATGGTCTCAAAAACATCAAGGATATTGCAGAAGTAGGCTTTTACTTGATTTGTTGAAGATGTGTAATTCCAAATTCCTGTTTAAAAAAACAATTACTTGACTGAAGGCAAGTAGATGAAGAAGCTACTATGAGTACTCTTAGCTTGTTTCTACCTATACTTTGTTCTCTGCTATGTTCACTTGATTTATAGTCTATAAAAATGGTGAACTTCATTCTGATAAACAACTAGGTCTGAGCCTCCAGAATAAACAGACTACCTCGTATGTCTAGCCTACTCTTTTAAACCTACAGATCTAGTTTACTATGATCATAAAGCAGGAATAATATATAAATGACTCACTTCACAGGCTTTATGAAATACCTGAAGGAGAGTACAAGTGCCACACATTTTCGAGCCACAATGAAGAAAATATTTGCCTGTACATGTGCATAAATAAGTGAGAGTCAAGCCTCACTCACATCACCTTTGGGGGCAGTTGTTCTGGCCAGTACAAAGCTTAGAAAGTAAATTTTAAGACAAATGACCATACTGACATGCTGAAACTTCCCTTAGTAGAACTGTGGTAGGATCATATTTTGGCTTCAGCATGTCATTATATTCATTCTTCTCAAAAGCAATCTTCCAAGCTCTGAGTCACTTTGTTATAGGAGAATGTGCACAAATGTGATCTTGGATGAATGGTTCTGGGGCCTAGGCTAACCCGTTGCCTGCTATCTTCATTATTCCTCAGGAAGGATGCAAGATAGTCAACCTTTGGCAAACCAGAATAACATCTCAAAGAACTCTCAAGTTTGTTATTGCTAGATGAACAAGGAGGCCTTAAATGAAGATACTGCTGTTTCAACTGGTTTTGAATGTGAGGCCTTTTCTTTGGCTATAGTGGGCATGCAGAACAGCCTTTCCTGCTGAGAATCATGAGCCTGTTGTCAAGCCTCATGATTCTCCAAAAGAAAAAGATAATAACAGCATAATTTGACTCCTGTGGAGAGGCACTCTACCCTCTCCTGTGTTCACTGGATTTCTTCGCCATCATCCTGTCTCCCCAATGTAAATAGTGTGGAAGTGAGAACCTAGTTTGAAGCAACCAGCAATTTTTAAAGAGGCTTTGAATGGGGACATGTGTAGACAGAACTCATAGTCATCAAACTAAAGGTGCCATAATCTAATCTTTTCCTTTCTGTAGCTTGGGACGAAAGAGACAAGCTTCCTGCAACAAACCTGCCCAACAATGCAGATTTATCTTTCCTTTCTCTAAATGCTTCTTTCATGTTGTGGGTGCTTATTTGATTTGTAAACCTTCAGGCTGGATATATTAGCCAAAATCTGATAGGGGGTGCTATAAATAAAATAAAAATAAATAACAAGCAAAGTATATCCTATTCTGAGAAGCCTATATTAATACATTTCTTTTCAAGATCACAGTATTCCTATGGCGCCTTGCACCACGAGAACAATATAGCAAACATACTATTAAAATAGCACTAAATACAAATAATTAGAAATAAAACCATTGTCAATCAAATTCTATGTCAAAATCTCAATCGGCAACAAATTTTTAAAAAACTGTTCAGTTAAAATTCAGAGAAGGCAGACGACTTTTCAACAAACCCTTCTTTAAAGATGCCCCAAATACAATTGTCTCTGAATTCTGATAATAGAAGTTCCTCACAAGATCCATCTAAACAATAATCTGTGTATTGTGTACTCTTCCAGTTGGTTGTAAATCCTGTTACTCATTTTCATGGCAAGATAACTGGCACTACCCTTTCATCTGCTTGGTTTACCCAAGGGCCATACAACTTTCAAGGCACTACTATATCCGTCTCCTTAGGTAAATAAAAATTACACATCATGCCACTCTCATCTATAAACATGTGAATGAAGAGGACTCATTCTTATTAGGAGGCGGGGTATTTAAAACACAGTTCAAGTAATAAATCACTGACAATATCTTGGAGAAAGAGACCTTCATCATAATGTTTATCAGGATTTATACAAAGAGCACATGAAGCTTTCCTTCTGCAAGTAGCATTCCACTGGACTCTCAAATCAGGTGAGTTTTTATTTTACCTAAGGTCATAGGAAACAGGTGCTCCTTTTACAACAAAACTGAAGAAAACAACAGAACAGCTTGAGTCGCTTGGCAAAAATCCCTGCAACAGGCTCTCTGGTTTTATCTCAGAGCCTCCAGCTTTCCCACTGGATACTCAGCAGTTTGCAGCTTTCCTGCTGTGTTAATTGATAGAATAACAAGAGCTACCTGTCAGCAGACTCAACTGCTTTTTAACACCCACTGGGGATGAGCACGTCTCTGAAATACATACAAAGCTAACGGGGTTGGTCTCTCGTCTCAGTTGTAAGAAAGGAAGATGTCTTGAGTGTCAATGGAGAGTTCACCCCCTTGTGCCCTGAATGCTTGCAACTCTGTATCACAATGACACCATTCATAAATCTGCAGTGCGCATGAAAACAACTGCCGAGCAATTAGAGTTCAACATGTCATTTATTAACATGCAGATTGCATTTGAAATTTTTCTAATCCTAGGACACAAGCCCACATGGAGCTTCAACAGCTGGTAAAGTAAGCTATTAGTTTCAAATAGATGACACCTGGAGAGAGAATTGAATTACTACTATTTTATGTAGCGTTTTCAGAGCGTTCAAGGTGCTCTGTGTACATTGATCCAGTGCTCTCTAAGACCAGCCGTGCCATTAAAAACAACGAGATGGCTACCCCAGCCCAAGTTTTGGTGTCATGAAATTGCAGCATGTACACTTGTCCCTCTATATTCGCTAGGGTTAGGGGCACAAGACAAATATGGAAAAACTGCAAATAACAAAAACACAATGTTTTTACCTGACAGAACACCTCTAGGAATCTCTAGGTCCTCCAGTGCAACTCTGTAGTCAACATTCGACAGACACTGACCACAGAACTGTACTAGAGGAACTACAAATGCCTAGAAGTGTATTATCTTTAGGAACCTCTAGGTCTTTCAGTGCAACCTTTAGTTAAAGTTGACTGTAGAGTTGTGCTGGAGGACCTGGATATTCCTAGAGAGAACATATTAATCAAATCCGTGAATAATCAAAGCTGCAAATATCGAGGGATGAGTGCAGTTACTTATCAGTTTGTTAGTCTTACATTTTTCCTCTAAGAGATTCTGGCTCAAAGGCCAAAATAATAGGGAAGGAGATGTGTTTGGGAGCATAACCTACAAATACCCGAATTCTCTAGGCAGCATAATCAATGGACACACTGGCTAGGAGCTTCTGGGTGCTATAGTCCAAAAAGTAACTTTTCAGGCCCTGTAGTGTTAGTATCTTTTGAAGCACTGTCTGGGACAGCAAAATGTCTTGCTGGCACTGGTATTTTCTATAACTCTAGCTCCATCCACATTGCAGAAATAATCCCGTTTGAAACCACTTTAACTACCTTGGCTCAGTGCTATGGAATTCTGGAAACTGTTGTGGCCCCAGAGCTCTCTGACAGAAAAGGCTAAATGTCTCACAAAACTAAAAATCCCATCATTCCCTAGCATTGTGGCATGGCAATTAAAGTGGTGTCAAACTGGATTATTTCTAAAGGGCAGACACAGCCTCAGCCAGGTAGTTGCTATAGCAGTTTCCAGGGCAGCTGCTTGACTACAGCCAGTGAGTATGTTGATAGCTCAGGTGTTAGTTTAGGAAAGTTATAAAAATAGAAAATAACAATTTAAAAGAGGGTAGAGATTTTTATTAAAAATAAAGGCTTGAATGCAATTTTTTATTTGTCATGAAAGAGACAGGCCCAATAAAGCAGACCACAGCTGCTCCAGAGCAATTTGCACCAAGGCCGTGGCAACTGCTTGCACCCAACCCCAATCTGGGCTGTCACTATGGCTTTGAACCAGGCTAGCAAAAGGAGCAGTATTTTACAGCTTTTTGGGGGGCCTTTTCTTTGTAAAAGGCGCAGCCACGCTGGGGGGGGGGTGTCATCTAAACACTAGGCCCCTAATGCAGATGAAAACAGGTTTATTTGGCCCATCTGTTTCAGGCCTGTGTAAAAGATTTAATTTTGAATTATTAATACATGTAACATATAAATAGGATGCTGACATTTTTTCTTGTACAAGAGTAGTACTGATCGATCCTATCGTTCAATTCAATTTAATAACTTCTGAAGAGATGACTGGTAGTCACTATTATCTCTTCTAGTTTCGTTTCTTCTATTTGTTTTTTCCTCTTTCTTGTTCTTTTTTTCCCTTTTTTATATTAGAAATTACTCTTACCCTATTTTTATATATCAGGAAAATTTTAAAGAAAATATGTGTGTGTGTGTGTGTGTGCGTGTGTGCGGGCGGCATTCACCCTGAGGAATCTTGCCTAATCCAACCACTGGCATACTACATTTGCTAACACTAGTTGACCTCAATACAGTCAGCTCTCCTCTTCTATGGCCTTGCCATCTGCAGATTGGACCATCCATGGATGGCCCTGCCCTGTTCTCCCCAATGGTGGCATGTGCACACAGCTGCATCAGTACAGTCATGTGCACGTCACACCACCATTGACGTGAGGTCCCCAGATTATGCTATGGGGGGGGGGGCTGGAACATAACCCCTGCGGATATGAAGAGCCAACAAGATGTCACTCTATTAGGTCAGTCATTCAATGGCCTTAAGGGCCTAAATAGATGGCTTGATGACCCCCCCCCCCTTTGATAACCAGATCAGGGCTGTGGCAACCACACGCCGTGGCCCTGATCTGGCATTTTTCTGGTGCATAAAGAAGCAACAAAATGCCACTCCTTTTTACACCAGAAAAAAGTTGCCCTTTCCACCACCGCCATGACTTTTCAGTGCTCCAGCAGTGTGCAGCATTTAAGCACTGTACCACTGGAGCACTGAAATGCTGCCACTGTGTAAACTGTGAATATGCCTCATAATTGTTGTGCCATTTTTGATCTGCACATGCTCATGCTCAGGGGTGTTACTATGGGAGGAAGTTATTTATATCTCCCATGTGAAATACCCATGCATATACTTTTATTTGAATACACATCCCTTTACTTTTTTGATAGCTGCTCAAATACTTTTGCTTTGAATGAGAGCTTGTAAAGAGACTGGGGGAGATCAAAGCTGCAGGTGCAGGACATGCAAATAGCATTAGCACCCACACATGTAATTTGAGCAAATGTTCACAGTTGATCCTTTGGGAATTTGTTAAGTATGTGTCACCTATCACTGAGGATGATCAGTTTGTTCTGTGAAGAGCGAGAAGAGTCATAAAATTTCCCGCCTATCCCTTCAGGAATGAGTTAAGGGAGATTTTTACAATACTACTGGGAACCAAGAAGGAGAACTGATGAACTGGCCAAGAGACCTCTTTGCGGCTGAGGTGTTAAGTAGTGTTATGATGTGTGTAATATGACCAGAAACCATTGTCTCTGTTCAACCCTTTGCTACAACCCTTTGCACACTGATTTTCTAAACTAACACATTATTTCTTTGTGTTCATTAATTATTTGCCTTTTAACTGATAAAGCAATTAAAGCCAATAAGTATTGCACATCATTAAAGCCTCAATATAGTGCTTTTTATAAATATAAAATTTGAGATGAGAGAGACAGTGTACTGGCTATGTGAAAGAAATGCCGGTAAACACATGAATGGCCATCTGTCAGGAGTGCTTTAATGGTGTATTCCTGCATGGCAGGGTGTTGGACTGGATGGCCCTTGTGGTCTTTTCCAATGCTATGATACTTATCGGAGAGCAAACCACACTGGGACAATTTTCTGAATAGAGATGCACAAGGTTGTGCTGTTTTACATTTTTTAATGATACTGTTTTGCTAGGCTTCCCTTTTCTCTCTCTTCCTGTCCCTAATATAAGCTAAGGGATCTGCCAAACCAACATATTTTCCAAAATACATTGAAGCAGTAATTGAAATAAACCTTCCTCCTGTACCTCCTGCCTAGGTTCTGTAAGCAACAAACAAATCAACTCTTCATAGGCTACCATATATCATCTCTATTTGCAGTAGTATGAAAAGAACCAAAATAGCCTCAAGAAAACAAGTATGATTTTAAATCTCACAGAATCCTATTAAAATTTGCCCCTGTCCTTTAAAATAGTGCTCTTGTGTTCATCAGCTGAAACTGTAGCCTGAATTCCTGCACATAGTTAAAACTGCTTTATTCCAAGTCAGTCAAGGAGATAGACCTACTAACAGTGCACAGGACTGCTGCCTTGATATGTAAAATAGTGGAAGTAATAATACATGTTGAGTTTCTCTCATTCGAAATGCTTTGGGTTTTGGATTTATTTTATTTTATCGGATTTTACAATACCTGTATTTGCATATATGCATATAGAATCATACAGGTGGAAAAGACCAAAAAGACCACTAGGTCCAACAACTTGCCATGCAGGAATACACATCAAATAATGAGGTATCTTGGAGATGGGACACGAGTCTAAACACTAAATTCATTTATGTTTCGCATACACCTTATACACATAGCCTGAAAGTAATTTTAGACAATATAAAATATGAATGAAACAAACATTGAACCACTATCTCACCCATCTATGAAAATAGTTGTGTGGTTTTTGTTTTTTGTTTTTTGGAGTATTTTTTGGATTTCAGGATTCTAAATAAGACAGAATCAACCTGTATTTTTAAAAAAGTTAATAAAAATACAGCCTTGCTCAGCCTTGCATTTTTGGGGTTACTTATTTGTGTACTTGTTACATAGACACTCTTTAAATGTTATCTATGAACAAATGGATATAAAAATAGTATTTTTAAAAAATGTCCAGACACTTAAGACAGCTTTGGATATATATTTTTATTGTTTCTCTTGGGCAAAAAGGCCAAACAAGTGTGACATTAACTGCAAGAATGCAACGAGCTTGCACTTTTTTATTATCAAAATAGTAGCTTTGGTATGAAGGGAGAATGTTAATTCTCTCCTCTTGTCATGTTCCTGGAAAAAGACATAAAGTCCTTGAAGTTTCTACCGACATTTCAAAGACTGTTCCTACTGAAACCAGAAAGGGTTTTTTTGTTGTTGTTGTTGGGACTGGGACATGTGGGAGAAAATGTCCTTTCTCAGCAGAAATACTGTCAGATTTCAAGACAGCCTGGGTAATATGGTTTTTACCTTTTGTGGATAATAGAGCCACTCCATCTACTCCACTTTTGTGACTGCCACCTTGTGTGTGGTTGTTGTTGTTTTTCCAGTCTTCCTTTTGCAATGCTGGGCATTCCATTATCCCTAGCAGATATACAAGAAGGCTGGCTGGCTGTCACCTGTTGGACACACTGCAAAGCACTGAACTATCAGACTCAATGGCCAGAGCCATGCACCATTATAATTTAAGCAACTTTGGCCAATAAGATATCACTTTTTGAGGAACATGGCAATACAGAAGTAGAACAAGAGGGTGGTCAAGGGGGCTTGGCTCATGCATTGTTGCTCCGATGTCCCCCCATTCATACATCCCCAAAGGCTGATTGGATAAGCTGCTTTACCACTCTGGTTCTTGGAGAAATTAATTCATCTGAAATAGCATACAATGAGAGCACTGGTTACCAGTGCATCTCTTCTTTTATTATTACACTGTGTGTTGCTAATGCCTCCTTTATGAAGTTTATAGGGACCCTTGACTGCTACTAGGCTTTAAGACATAGGGCCCCCATTCAGAGGTCCAGTGAGGATGGCAATATTGCTACTCATGCTTCTCTGTGATTGCTGTGGACTTTTTAAAAAGTGTGCATGGTAACTGCCTTAATGGAATTAATGTCACATCCAGGCCAAGATCCTATTGGGTAACTGTGCCACTGTAAGTACACTGGTATATGCTGCATGGCTAGGAGCAGGAGTCAAAAAGCTGCAGGCACAACAGATATGAAGGAAGGATAGCAGATTCATTGTGAGTGGCATTCTATAAAGAAAGCTACGGGCTCCAAGTAATGTAATTCTCCAGAACCAGCCTCCCAGGGAAAGGGTCCTTGGAATTAAATGGGCTCTCGGAAGTTTGGCTTGAAAATTTGCCTGGCATGGGTACTTTTGTAACCAGCCTTCCCTGTATGCTTTTAGCTATGACTAGCCCTCCTCTTGGAAAGCTGGCACTGGAGAAATGGGATGCTTGGATCTGACAGCCCTGGTGGCGCAGTGGTTAAATGCCTGTACTGTTGCCATTCACTCACAAAACCTTAAGGCAGCAGAGATTGCTCAAGGCAGCAGAGAAACATGGCTGGGGGGAAGCAGCACAGGCAAACTGCTGCTGCCACCCACCAGCCAGGCAGGCAGGAAAGGGAGGTGATGGTGGCAGGAAGACAACTCTGTGTTGCCCCTGATGCCAGCGCCTCCTTCTCCCAGCTGGTTAACAGCCCGGTCAAACCCAGAAAGGGCTGCCAAGTGGCAGCAGCATCACAATCCCACGAGATGCCACAGTGGGTGGAGGACCCAATTGGGTATCAACCCCCCCCCCCCAGGCATCACCCAGTGCTTTCTGCACTCCCATTCACCCCTAGTGACACCCCTGATTCCTTCCGTAGAAACTGCTGTGCATTGTTGGTCTTGTGCTACAGCTAACACGAGAGGCCATTTCACAAGCCTAGTTCACCAACAGCACTCCTACCCAAACCTTGACTAGAGTTGAATTCTCTGAGGTCAGACTAACAACAAAATCTTTCTATACATCACAGATTAGTTGTGTACCAGAAAAAGCACATATTCACCTATATTGCGACATATGTATCATGGCCAACCTACCTGCCATCTTCGCTATTATCCTTGTTTATTCCTGTTTTATTAACTAGAATCAGTTCAAATACATTCACCCCTCGGTATCCACAGGGGATCCATTCCAGACTGCCCTTTCTCTCCCACAGATACCCAAATCTCCATCAGTGGCAGTGGCTTCTCACTCACACCCAAGACCCCTCCTCAAACCTGGGCAAGGAGTGCATGCCAAGGGGCTGCCTCCCCAGACAGGTAGGCAGAGACCCATTTCCTCCTCCGCAACCACTGCCACTGCCACTCCCCCTTCTCCTCTTCTGCTCCCTCAGCATCCCAGGGAGGCAGGTGGGAGTGATGGATTGCCAAGATGCCATCTGATTATTCTCTCCACCTCAGGCAGGCATGGACAGATGGAGAATGGGGGTTGTCCCTAATGGGAATGCGGCTGCTGTCTGTGAGTTTATTTGTTAAGTATGGAATGTGGTCAGTGCACTGCCAATACTATTATCTGGCCTGTTGCATCCATATTCTGTTACATTAAGCTGTATCTGAGTGTGTGACCTCAGATTGTGCTATAAGCTGGCATCTGAAGTGGGCCGGAGATTTTTGTTTTTCTTTTTGAAAATTCCGAGCAATCACTTTAATCCTCCTTATGTTGAAAGTTGCAACCTGTGTAACTTAAAGCTATAAGGCTTCTTTAAAAATCAAAGCCAAAACATGCCAATTGCTTTTCCCAACTTTGATGTCTCTAGTTGCTCAACAGGAGCAAATCCTATACAAATACAGCACCTTAGGAAGCACTGCCATTTTAATAACTAGCATTTTTGTTATCCAAGAGGGGTTTACTTTAGACCACTGTACCATTTTAATATACTGAACATTAAGTCTTGATACTTTAACCCAGTGATTCCCAAAGTGGGTGATACTTGGGTTGGTGGAAATATGCAGGGGGGGCGGGGAAGGTGAAGGGGCAATGAGGGGGAAACGGGGCAGTGGGGGAGCATCAGTTAAAGTATTGGTGCAGAAGAAAGACAAGGGGAACCAGTGGCCTTTAGGATCACAGTGGGGAAGAGGGTTGCATGAAACTTCTTTTCAGGGTCCCTTAAAACCACCACAAAGCCTCTTCACCTGCCCTTGTGAGTGCATTCTCTTAGTCACATTTTTCACTAGTAGAAAACTCTTGCGAGGGTTGAGCGCAAGGCATAATTTCTGTTACTTGGAGTGGCACCATTTGGGGACATACTGACTGGAGAAAGGAGTTAGAACATGTGGCAGTCAGGAAGAAGCAGCAGCAAAAAGGAGCTTTCAGATTTGAAGCCCAGCTTAAGCTTTGCATGCTCCAGCTTGCTCTTGCTTTCTTTCATGAGACAGGCTGAGAGAAAAGGTCTCCAGTCTAGAGTAGGTAGCATCTGTAAACCCACTATACACATACCAGCTGCTCCCCTGTCTGCCCCAATGAAGAAGGATTGAGAGTCCTTCCTGACCAGGGAGAAGTTTCTCCCTTTGCTTTTAGTCACCTTGGGAGAAGCAAGCAAGAAGCTGCCTGAGCAGTGACCAAGAACCTTCTTGCTCACACTGGCCTTTGAGACAAAGCCAGAATGGGAGAGAGGCTTCTCTGTTGCTGCTCAGTCAGGTTGCGGCTATGATGTACAAAACAAAGGAGCAACCACGCAGCCAGTCAAACAGCAACTGAGAAGCCTCTCACCTGGACCGACCTTTACGGCAAGGCTGGCACAGGCAAGAGGCTTCTTGGTTACCACTCAGCCAGCTACTCGATTGCTGCTCCCAAGATGACTGGGAGTTTTAAATTTGCAGTAGAACAGTACACGTAATATCAGGAAATAGGCATGGGGTTGGTGGGTGCTAGGGTTGTCTCCCAAGAAGAAAGAGGATGGCAGCCTGAAAAAGTTTAAACCAACACAACTTTGAACGCTGTTAGATTATTTTATTCCCTGTATGGTGGAGTCTCCTTCCTTGGAGGTCTTTAAGCAGAGGCTGGATAGCCATCAGTCAGGGATGCTTTGATGGAGAGTTCCTTCATGGCAGTTGGACTGGATGGCCCTTGTGTTCTCTTCCAACTCTGTGATTCTATCATTCTATCTACCCCTCTTGCTAACATTTTTATTATTTTAACAACAATTTTAATCCTGATACATACAATAATTCCTTCCTCCTAAATAGATATCATAATTTAATTTTTTATTCTCCCTCTTTCCCCCAAACTTTTAACTTCTCAACTGTGTAACTATTTGTATCAACTCTTACTATAAAGCCAGTCCAGTCTGTTGCAGACTGAATATCCTCTCTCTCCCTTGGCAATTAGTGCTAACGTCTCGTTTTTATCCTCCACCAGCTCCCAGCAGCTGTTTGATTGATTTCCTCTTGCCATGTTTGGTCTGCTGATTTAACACTTTTTGAAATTTTCACTTCCAAATGCTCACAGGTTTCGATCAGCTTTTCTTTTGAGGCAGCTACCAAAATGTATTCCTTTGCTCCAAATCATGTTTTTGAAAGTAATACTCCATTTATATCCAAAATCTACCTCCCCTAAAGATCTTGTCAGTAGTCTCCATTCTTTTTTTTTCTCCTCACTGTGATGCCAATTCTTGATAAACCTCCTCTTTTCCTTTCTATGTCCTTGTTGTTGCTCAAAGCTTTATAAATGGCTGGGGGTGGGGGTGGCTGGAAAACTTATTCTAATGTTTCTAAATAAGTTTTATGAGGCTATTAAGGGAGAACTCTGTATGTTCTGTCAGTCCTATGAATGCTTTCTATGGGGTGAAGCTCATGGCCGATAAAGAGTGACCTCTGATCTCTCTGCCCACAATTGTGCCGGGACCATAGCAACCACATGGCTGCTCCCAAAGTGGGCCACTGCCTCAGTCTCAAACCAACCACCACCAGGAACCAAATCTTGGAGAGATGAGAGCCACTATATGCATACTAGACCCTTGCCCTTCCTGGCTTATTAAACAAGTCAGAGGAGGACTGGTCAAGTGGGCAAGGAAAGTGATGAATGTCTCTTTACAGCAAGGCAGGGTTCCAACATGCCTAAAAGAGGCAGTGATAAGACCTCTTTTGGGGGAAAAAATCCTTCCATGGATCCTACTGTACTAGCCCACCAGAGTATTTAGATAATCTGGAGAGCCCTTTCTCTCTGTGCTGCCACCCTCTCAGGCACATTTGGTGGAAACAAGAGAGAAGACCTTCTCTATGGCTGATCCCAAGCTTTGGAATTCCTTTCCTAGAGAGGCTAGGATTGTGCCATCCTTACTATCCTTCCATGATGAGAGGCTCCAGGTTTGTTATAAATTAAAATTTTAAAATTTTAATTTAAAAAAAATTAAAATTAAAAATTTATTATTTTACATTTTCCTTTTAAAACATCACATTTTAACAAATTTTCACTTTAAGCGTAAGAACCAATGTGCATGTAAATGCATTTAAGGTGTGCATATGATATTGTAATTTAAAGGTATAATTTTAATTGTGCTAGCTGTTTTACATCACAACTAGTACCATTAGATCCAGTGATATGTGGGAACTGTGATTTATGAGTAGGAATAGTACAAAAAACATGAAAGGAGGTCAATTGGGAGGGTGACATCATGTGTTACTGCACTGCGTGATGCCAATCCTAGTGACGTCACTGCTCAAGGGAATTGAAAATATGAATATTCAACAATCAAACTGATTTTTTCCTAGTCCTCAAGATTATATTGCAATTCTCTAATCTTGTTCTACATAGCCCTTTGTTTTTCTTCATTTTTTTTAAGCCTCAGTTCCAAAGCTTCTCCCACTGTTTTACATATATCACTCATCTGCACATTGAGTTTCTTCAGCTCCTCTTTTAATGGCCTTAACTCCTTAACAAGATCAGCTTGGAATTCTTTTTTGAATTGCCTTAAATAGTTCGTTTTTCTGTATTCATCTCCTTTCTATCACCTCTTGCATGTTCACTTTCTTCAGAGGCCATCTTGTCTTGCCCATGTCTTCCGTCATTTCAGTCAGTAAGGTCACTTTCATTCCCCATCTCTGCCTCATCTTGTGAATGTCTTGTTGATGAGTTATTGTGACCTGGCATCTTTCCTCTGTTCTTTGCTAATTAATTACCATCCTCTTCTGTTTTATTTCTCTTTAAAGTTAGTTATTAAGCAGAGAGAGAGCAGACAGTACAATTATGCCACCATCGCCAAGATGGCAAACCAAGCCCTCTTCCATGGTAATCTTTTTCAAACCAAACATTGCAATACAATAGCCATTTTGGAAGTAGCCATTATATTCAGTCCCCTATCTCATACATGTTTATATATTTCTTTACGGTAATATTTTTTTGCCAGAACTGAAGTAAATATTTTATAACCTGTATTTAATCAATGTATCTTATAGAATTCTATTTGAGAAGAATATTCACCATATTTAATAATAGAATAATCTTTGCCTCATTCCATGTCTTGAGTTTTGACACACTTTCAGTTCCTGGATTAAATATATGTCACTTAACTAAATGTCACAATTTCCTAAAAAAATATTATGAGTCACTAACTTCATTTTATCATCTTATTTTTTAAAAAATTAAAAAACAAAAATCAGTTTGATCCCTAGCTAATAATTTTACCATACGTGATCCCAGGCAATTGTTGCTACAGCATTATCTTCCACTTCAGCAAGTTCTATCTTCACATATCTAACCTGAAATAAGACATTTCCAAACATTTATACATTATCCACTCTAGCTTTTAGTTTATGTCATTTTTGAATAGAGTGCTATGCTAGGATCCAGTGTGTAAGTCTTCTTTTTCCAGAAGAATTAGTGATTTTCTCACACTACTGCAGTCTTCCATAATCTTTTTTTTTAAATTGCTCTTTAAAAAAAAGTATTCAGTGCCACAGAGAGCTACAGGGGAGTAGCAGGGGAAAGTAAATCATAATTCTGATGACAATTGATAACAAAGCATGTTGTTAGATCTTGGCTTCAAGACCACATTTGTTGGAATAATTATTTAATTACAATATACATATAAAACTGGCATGTTTTAAAAACTTTATATTTAATGGTAATTTAAAGAATAGGTGAAGATCCATTGTTCTAATTGAAAGCATATCTGAAAAATGAATGCTTGTGTGTATGTGCATATTCTCTTTACGTGAGGCTTATTTGAACCACTAAACCCTATATTGCTTACGTCCACACTGTTTGAAAGTTCTTATAAACTTACCCAATTTTTAAGATTGTCCAAGGAGGGCTTTCTCGCAGTCCCACCACCCTCACAAGTTTGTTTTTTGGCGACATGGCACTTGCTGCGCAACTGTCCTGCTTAGGCAGGAACAGTCCGGATTTTTCCTCTGTTTGCACTCAATTCAATGGGAGGGAAAAGAAAAAGAGGGACAAAATCTCAACCTTTCCTGGCTGAGACAAAAAGAAACTGCTTCAGACTCTCGCAGCTGCTGCTGCAGCTGTTTCTGTTATTATTATTAACCAGGGAAATACAAGACATAACGCCAGTGAAAAATACTGGTTAATAAAAAAAATATACTGGTTAATAAAAAATAACTAAATCAATTAAAAGAGCATATAAAATTAATACAGTCTATCCATATTTTAGAATTCATAATTTAAAATCACCTGAATAGGACTGCCAGAAGAGACCAATTTTTAATGCTGTTTTAAATTCAGACATTATATCCAGTTGTCAAATCTCTTCTGGCAAGTCATTCCAGAGTCTGGGGGTGGCTGAAGAAAATGTTTTCTGGATGACAGTTGCCAGCCTAAT
The DNA here is from genome assembly GCA_034509955.1 of Urosaurus nigricauda. Taxonomy (NCBI): domain Eukaryota; kingdom Metazoa; phylum Chordata; class Lepidosauria; order Squamata; family Phrynosomatidae; genus Urosaurus; species Urosaurus nigricauda. The sequence continues at coordinate 177,669,229 of JAOEGL010000003.1, forward strand.
CGGACCTGATTGAGTTAAATGTCCCCCAGCGGACCTGGGTGTCCTGGCTGGATTATATGGGAGAAAGTGATCCCATACATAATATGGACCCAAACCATGTAAGGCTTTAAAGGTAACAACCAACATTTTCCACCTTGCCCAGAAACTAATTGGCAGCCATTGGAGTGAATTTAGTATTGGTGCAATAAGACCTCTCTTAGATGCGACAGTAACCATTCTGGCTGCCATGTTTTGAACTAACTGAAGTTTATGAACTTGGTACAGAGGTAGCCCATTGCAGAAGACCAGCCTTGGAGATTACCAACACATGCACAACTGTCTTTAGATCCTCCAAATCTTGGAAAGGGCCACAGCTGGCACAACAACGAAAGCAGAAAGTGGGTATTTTCATCCTTATTCATACCTTTTGCCATCTTGACCACATTTTGATGTAGTTTAGCCACACACATCCCAATTTTCATTTGTAAAATGTTGCAGGGTGTAGGCTGAAGAAAATCTCAATGGCTGCCTGTCGGCTATGAAACATCCTCTCATTTGGTCCTCTTTCTGCTCTCTTTTTTGCTGGCAGGCAAAGATCTTCCTCTTTAAACAGGCCTTCAGCCTTTAACTATATTGGAGAGAAGGGTGTGAAACATCTGTGCTGCTCATACAATATGTGTCTTGGGCATCTTTGTTTTAAAGTAATGTTTTAATTGGATTGAAGGTTTAATGCTTTTTAAAATCTTTCTCATATTATTTTAGCTATTTTGTTTTAATTTATACTGTAATCTACTCTGAGTCCAATTTTGGGAGAAAAGTTGGATATATATCAAATAAATAAATAATCTGAGAACTCATAGATAAAGGATCTTTTTCCTTTTTCTTTCGTTCTTTGTTCCTTCAGAAAAGGTCGTGGTGAGGATGCTGCGTGTGATGCATCTTACATCTGAGGCTTTCCATCTTGAACAGTCACACACTGTATATGTACTGCAGTCAATCAAACATGAACAGAACATGTCAGTCACACTTTATCCCATTAAATAGTCTGTCTCCTTACAGCCATGGACAGCTTTAAATATATCTTCGGTAGTGACATTCAAGGAGAATTAATTTTACCATGAGTGGGAAATAACTGACTGGAATCTATACGCTTTTTGAAAAATCATCTGTCTAAAATGTTTTTAGCCTTGTGAGGAATTGTTGACTCTGTGTGTGGCTGCCCCATGGAGAGAGCTGCTGAATTACAGGTAGCAATTGTCCCAATGATGTATTTTCAGGCCCGAGACCAGCAACTCATATGGGGTACTGGATAAAGGCTGCCAGCCCCTAGAAATGGCGAGTAGAATCCTTCATCTCTCCCCTCCAGTTGTTTATAGGTGATAAGTGAGTGTTGCTTCCTTATTCACCTTCCCAGCAGAGTTGCTCTGCAGAATAACAAGGAAATTAGGACAACGTTCTGAGCACACATATGAGAGACTACTCAAGGGAATTAACGGCAGTAAGTGAAAATGTTGCTGGTAAGCTTACTTTTTTCCTGATGATCCTAATCTAGTTCATTTCTTTTCAGCCCTCTTATCTCAGCTCTGAGGATTGTTACCCTCATCAATCAATACAGAAGTGCAAAGGAGGGTAGGAAGGAAGGGAAGGAGAAGAGGAGCTGCTGCCACCACCACGACTAACCCATGCTTCCAGCTTCCTCTTTTGATGAAGTCAGAAAGAAACAAAGTGAACCATTTTTTTCTTTTTGTTGTTATTGTTGTTGGCGGTTGTGTTTCTTGAGTGCACACATGTTTGTTTTTAAGCCAGGAGGAAAAGCAGCCTGATATAAACTCAGAGTGGAATTTATACTTTGTATAAATGAAGAGTCAATGTGGTGTAGTGGTTTCGAGCATTGGACTACAACTGTACAGTTCAAGTTTGGATTCCCTGCTCAGCCATGGAAACCCACGGGGTGACCTTGGGCGAATCACATACTCTCAGCTGCAGAAAACTCCATGATAAGTTCATATTAGTGTCACCATAATTTGGAAATCACTTGAAGGCACACAACAACAACAGCAAAGTGCAGTTTATTATACAGAGACTTAGGGACCTTTCACGCAATTATAGCACTGTGATTCCATTTCAACTGCCATGGCAACTTCCTATGGGAAACTGGGGTTTGTAGTTTTATGAGGTACCAGAGCTCTCTAGTTGAGAATTCTTTTTTTAAAAAAACTCTCTGTCCTGAAAATCCCAGAATTCCATAGGATGGAAACTAGGCAATTAAAGTAGAATCAAAATACTATAATTGTGTAGTGTGAAAAAGACCACACAGGTACTAACTGGACTGTTGTGAAGTAGCTTAGCTACTTAAGAGTTGTTTCACTTTTCAGAGAATGAAAATCTCTTTCTTTCAACTCACCTGGGAACTGGGTGGGACATTGTCATTATCATCATCTTTATTTATAATACTTTTTTTTCCAAGACTGGGACTCAAAGTAACTTACACATTAAAAAAATATTGCAATTAAAAACGTACCAAAACATTCAACATTAAAACCCAATTAAGCGATTAGCTATTTGAAAACATACACTTTTTAAAAAGATTTAAAGTGTTATACAATACACTTTAAAACAATATACAGCTCTTACTGCCATTTCATTAAAAGCTTTTCAGTTCTAGAAGTCTGGCTCATGCTCTCATCAACCATATGTGTGAAGATGGTGAGAGTGAAAGAAAAACCTCTCCTGTGGATCTCAAGTTCTGGACAGGCTCCCTGGAAAAATATGGTCTGTCAGATAGCCTGGACCTTGTATAGAGCTTTATAGGTCACAATCAGCAATATGAATTGTGCCTACAAACAGACTGCCAGCCAATGGAGCTGTTAGGACAAGGGAGTAGTGTGCTTCCTATAACCAGCCGCAGTCAAAAACCTGACTGCAGGTCTTACACCAGCTGAAATTTCAGAACACTCCTCAAAAAAGCCCCATGTACTTTGTGTCACCATAGCCCAAGTGAGATGTAACCAAGGCATGTGTCACCATAGCCAGATCAGACATCTTGAGGAACAGATTCATTTCATACGCAAGCTTTCAATGTGCAAAAGCACTCATGGCCACTGCAGGGAGGAAAAGAGCAGAAACCTAGGCCTCCAGGTTCAAGACTGAGTCTAGGAGTACACTCAGAAGTAACCCCATCCAGAACACCATATATCCCCTGATATGCCTTTCAGCTGAACAGGAGGACTTCTGTCTTGTCCGGATTGCTTTTCAGTTTGTTTGCCTTTGTCTAAGCCAGTGCCGTGGTCCCCAAACTGTGCCCTTTAAGAAATTTTTGGACTTCCTCTCCCAGAAGCCTCAGTCATGTTGGTCAATAATGTGGGATTCTGGGAGCTGAAGTCCAAAATCCCTTAAAGAGCACCGTTTGGGGACCACTGATCTAAGCCATTACTGATGCCAAACTGTGGTTTAGAAAAAGCTTCCTTGGAGCTAGGTGGAATGGAGAAAAGGAAATTGGGTGTCATCAGTATACTGGTGGCATTAAACCCCAAACCTCTGGATGACTTCTCCCAGTGGTTTCATGTAGATGTTGAACAGGATGGAGGACAAAATGGAGCCCCAAGGCACCCACAGACTAGAAGCCAAGGAGTCAAGTAGGACTCCTCCAGTACCATCTTCTGCATTCACCCCTCCAGGGAGGAACAGAGCCAGTTTTTAAAAGTGCTTCTAAGTCCCATCCCAGCAAGATGGCTTAGAAGGATCCCATGGTCAATGGCATTGGTCAGGGTAGCCCTAGTGGCACTTAACCACTGCTTAGAGAATGCTTAGTTCACTATGAAGTGGCATACAAATATAAAGTGCTATTGCTAAGGGCTATTGAAAGGCGCTGAGTGATTCAGCAGAACCAGAAGGGACACACTCCTCCTGTATAGTTCATCCACAAAAGCAAACAACACTGTTTCTGTCCCATAACCAGGCATGAAACCAGACTAACATGGAACATGATAACCCATTTCATCCAGAAATCCCTTGAAAATGCAAGCGCACACTATTACCTTTCCCCCAAAAAATGGAATATTAGACACCTGCCAATAGTTGTCCATTATGGAGCATGGAAGGTTTTCAGCGATGGCCTTAGAACTGACTTCTTTTGGGCATGTTGGAACTCTGCCTTGGTATAAGAAGGCATTAATTACTCCTTTCACCCACCCCAGATCCCCTCTGGCCTTTTTAATGAGCCAAGAAGGGCAAAGATCTAGCAGACATGTGGCAGTTCTAACCTCACCAATGATTCTGTCCACATCCTCAAGCTGTACAAACTGAAAATAATCCATTATTATTGGAGAAGCAGGGGCCAAGGTTACATCCTCTGGAACTTCATCAACTATGGCATCTGAGTCAGAGCAGATCTGAGCACATTTATCTGCAAAATGCCATGCAAATTCTTCACAGTAGGTTGTTGAGTGGTCTACATTTTTTTCTTGAGGTTCACAATGTACCTGACCACCAGGAACAGCTCTGCTGGATGGCTCCTTGCAGATGCAGTGATGGCAGAATATAATAATTTCTTGGTTGCCCACACTGCCACGAAGAAGGCCTTCACATAGGCTGTAGCCTGTGTGTTCAGTCACACTCACTCCAAAATGTCCAATAACATTGTTCAAGTTCTCATCTCACTCATTTCATCACCTATGTCTCCTTAGATACATCGGCCTTCAGGACAGAACATCCTAATGCATTTCCTATCCTGCAGAGGTTCTAAGTCACAGCAGTTCAAAACCTAACCAGGTAGTGATCTGTCTATGACAATGGAACTGTAAAAAATTCCTCCAGACAAAGATCATCATTACCATGTCCAGTACAGAAAATGAGGTTCAGAGTATGCCCAAAAGCATGAGTGGGGCCAGATACTACTTGGGACAAATCCATGATTGTCATGGAGGCCATGAAATCCTAAGCCATGGTGGTGGTCTCGGCACAAATGCTGTAGTCCCCCCCACCAACTCTGAGACCACCCTGGCTAGCTCAAGAAAGGTGACTGTTGAACAGCAGGGTAGGCGGTACACCACCAGAATCCTTATTCTGGCCCAATCACCCCACTTTAATTATCAAAACCTGCCGACTGTGGGATAGGGCGCCTGATCGGGGGGTGGAATCATGACAGACCACTGAAATTCCACCTCCTTGCCTGCTTCTGTACAAAAAAAAATGTGGTGGGCAAAGATGAAAGCGTTTAACATCCTAGGCTCATGCAACCAGGTCTCTGTGATACAACCAGATTGGTAAATTCATCCAGAATTAAATCCTTGAAATTTATATTTTACCATTCACTGAGGTGACATTACGGAGCAGCACTTTCAACCCAGAAGGACTGACACCAAGGCTATCCAGGCTATTTGGCCTGGGAGACAGTATAAGGACAATGAGCAGCTCCCTAGGCGCGCCTCTTCCCTAATACTGGAGTTTATTTCATGCAAAAATAAAGTGATTTACATCTGCTGGGATACAATCAGGAATTATTGCATAAAAAATGGCACTGATGCCACTGGTTGACTGCATCTTCGCTGCATCCAGGCTCCCAGCCACACTCAGCCAGCCAATTTGCAAACACAGGAAGCTTCCATTTTTGAAAAGCAGCCGGCTGAGCATGGCTGGAAGCCTGGACGCAGCTGAGATGCAGTCACCCAGTGGCAATGGCAGCATTTTTCATGAAATAATTCCTGGGTGCATCCCATAAGCACCTGTATCCCAGCAGGGGTAAGTCACTTTATTTTTGCATGTGATAAACTCCATTGTAACTGTTTCCTCCCCTCACTTGCATGCAACCCCTCTAAACACATGCACAAATACAAAATCCTGTCCATCTGGGATCCTCTCTCTTTTCCTGTCTCACTCAAAATTTAAAAAAAACTCCTTTTAACTTGTTGTTGTTGTATGCCTTCAGTCATTTCTGGTGTATGACAACCTTAAGGTGAACGTATCATGGGACTTTCTTGGCAAGATTTGTTCAGAGGAAGTTTGCCTTTCTCTGAGGATCGAAATATGTGACTTGCCCATGGTCACCCAGTGGGTTTCCATGGCCTAGTAGACATTCAGACCCTGGCCTCCAGAGTTGTAGTCCAACTTTCAAACCACTGCACCAGAGTCACTCTCCACCTTTAAGCTTACCAAAAATAAAAAATAAAAAGCCATTTTAGGCTTTCACATTTTCAACTACTAGAAGGAGACAAATACCTAAAAAGTTTTGAGCAGTCCCCTCCTCACTCCTCCCTGGTTTATTCTCAGTCCTCTTCACTGGCAAGTTTTTCATAAGGAAATTGAAGGATTTGTTTTCTTTTTCCTCAAAGGAGTGCCATCTTGTAGAACCAAGAGGCGATAGCTGAAAGTCAAGGACTTTCACTTATCTGTATAAGGACAGGACTGGCTAGAGGGCTTTAAATAATGATTTTTAAGCTGCATGTTCCTTTTTTATGTCTAGCAATTCATACTGGTGCGGGCTGCAGAAGTGTGGCATTGAGATAGGAAAGTGATTACTTTTATTGGGCCTTTTTTTTACTGAACGAATCTGTGACAAGCTTTTGAGTTACACAGAATATATCATCTAGCAACTCTCCAGTGCATTTGTGATATTCTGTGGAAAACTTCTTATGAGTTTAAAATGTTTCTGTTGTGAGCATTTGGAGAACCGATCTTTACAGCTCTAAGCCTGTAGCTCCCAATTCATAAATAAATAGTCTCAGGAAGATGGACGTTTAGTAAATTTTCCCTTGTTCAGGCTTTGCTGTGATGATCAATAGAGAGATTTGTCACAGTAATATATATTTGTCTGTATGCTTAATTCTTTGGCTTTCTTTGTTGTCATTGGCGAAAGTGTGACCCTGTCTATACTATCCGTGATTTAGAAAACAAAGACATATATTAATTTTATTGCCTGGTCCCAATTAGAGAAAATAAAGTTAGCTTTGTTTCAAATTATAGGTGACTTATGTTTGATGGCTTGCTACAGGCATTGGTTATTGTACTTGAAAACAGTTTAACAATATTTTGGGGCTAATTTCTCTTTTGGAGAAGGCAGCTGGCTCATTTTCATTGACTGTGTGAGGACTGCTTGTCAACATACTAATAATATAATCCCAAGCATGGCTACTCAGAAATAAGCCCCATTAAGTTCAATTTACCTGCATCTTTGTGCATGTCCCTTCAAGTCACCTGTCAGCTTATGGAGAGCCCATGAGTTTCATAGGGTTTTCTTATGCAAGGAGTGATTGGAGGTGGTTTTTGCTAGTTCCTTCCTCTGACATATCGCCTACAGAACCTGGTTTTCATTGATAATCTCCTGTCCAAGTACTAACCAAGACTGATCCTGCTTAGCTTCCAAGGTCAGACAGAAGTTGCAACATTTAGATATTTAGGCCTTCCATGTACTTACTCCCTGATAAATGTATATATGATAGCACTTACCAGAGAGTAAACATTGTTGACCCCAATTGAGCTTAGAAGGGAGTACAAGATTAGATACCAATATTTTCATTCTGTACCATCTCTTTTGCTAAAGTGTTTACATCACAGTTTACCGAATTACAAATACTGTAACTAATTTGAATCTTACACACAGATTGAAATTAACTAGTTAAAAATCAATGAAATCAACAATGAATTGGACATTTTCAAATAAGAGGAACAATTAATTGATTTTTTTTAATTGATTGGTCAATTTAAGTTAGAATGATATGATTAAGTTAATTCAGAATTAGGTTTTTAATTAAGTTAGTATTTAGTTAAATAAGGAACACATTTTACATCATTTTTGTGGGGTTCTTAGGCTATGTGGCCATGTTCTAGAAGAGTTTCTTCCTGACGTTTTGCTAACATCTGTGGCTGGCAGCTTCAGAGAATGCTGATGAAACGTCAGGAAGAAACTCCTCTAGAACATGGCCACATAGCCCGAAACCCCACCAAAAACTATGGATGCTGGCCATGAAAGCCTTCAACTCCACATTTTACATCTCCCAACTTGTTTTTTCCATGGAGCTTCCGTTTTTATTTGTGTGTGTGTATGTGTGTTAGTCTCTCAGGACTGGGAAATTACAATGTTTGGTCACATGAGTCAAACATTCTACTTTATTTTTAGAGTACTATACTTTAGTTAATCCCAAAACACCAGAAACTGCACAGAGCTGTCTTGGCTGTCCAGGGAAACTAAAATTTGGAGTTCTTAAAACTGGGAACTATGTGAGAGTTGATGAAAGATATGGGCAAAGAGATGAGATTATAAGGGAGAGAGCAAGGAAAGGAAAAGAAAGGAAAGTTTTTTGGGGGAAGGGAGGGATGAGAAAAGGTATTATCAAAAAAATACATGCATTTTCTTTCTAGAACTTTTAGGTTTTTGCATTGTTTTGTTGTATGTCCTATGTTTTAATTCATCGTTAATTTAATTGTGTTTTAAGGGGTGGGAGGTTGGGATGGGTTTGCTCTATTTTAACTGTTTGCTGTTTTAAATATGTTGTAACCCGCCCTGATTGCCTGTTCAGGGGGGGGGGCTATAAATAAAAATTATTATTATTATTATTATTATTATTATTATTATTAATCTCCTTCTTTCCCAAGTTCAGAAGAGGGACAAGGGATGGTCGGAACTAAAATCTGGACAATGTTTTTCAGTTTGATTCTGGTAAAACGTTAGGTGCAAGCATTTTCCTTAAATTTAAATGACAGATTAGCATAAACATAATTGTTACATTTCTCCTCTTTGTAACAAAAATGCAAGTGACTTATCTTCCTTGCTAGAAAGGACTTTCTGTTGCTTGAGCTCAGGTTTAATTATTTAATCTTGTACAGCCTGGACAGAATATAATAAAACAGTATATCAAATAACAGAAATTTTGACCTAAATCTACTGTAACATTGGAAGGGGAACAAAGCACTAGCAGCCCTTCAGTTGTGACTCTGGTAACGTATCGCTCTTAAGACATGATACCACTGGTTCTGCAACCAGTTCTGCACTTGAAAGCTATATTAGATTCCCCCCCCCCCCCACACACACACACATTGTCTGGAATGAGATGTGCATGTATACCATGTCATGTGCACTAGCTGAATGGATTCATGAAAAATTGGTTTCTGCCTATACTGAAAAGCATGCATGAGTGAATTTTTCTTAAGTGAATTATCCTTACGTTTTATTTATAAATAATGAATTATCCTTAAATTTTAGTAATAGAAGATTGGATTCTGAGCCATCCGTTAGAACAGAACTAGAACGTAAGGGTTAAATATTTTACAATCACTCTTGAGGGTGATTATCGATTATTAAAAGGGAAAGAGATAAGGAACTGAGGAGCAAAAATCTCACCAGCTTTTAAAGTTACATGGTCAGTTAGAACACAAAAGTATATAAAAGAAATAATTGGTTCACTGTTTTAAGGCTGAGAACTGGTGTATCGCTCTTCCAACAAGTACTGTGCAATTTCTGCAGGCCTATCATACTAACAGAGCAACATTGCACTCTGACATAAATGCAACCTCTAGCCATACCCGTATCCAGCCCAAGTTCCTTCTAATCAATTGTTCTGAATGTTTCCCAATACAAAATAATGATAAGAAAAAGTAAGTAGCATACACACAGCATTTGAAGCTGACCCTAAGCCCCTTTTATTCTCAGGATCACGCTAAATAAAGAATTATTTTATACTTTTCTCAAGGAAGGGATCAATTTCATCAAGAAAACAAGCCACACTCTATAAAGTTTTCTATTGATCTGTAAAACAGCAGAGTGCCAGATTCCCATGGCACAGCATTGGTTAAACTTTGCCCAAGGGAAGCCTGGAGCTGACAAATTCTGCACTATAGCTAACTGCAATTAATGGAAATTACTACAGAAGGTTTGAGGTCATATGGATTATTTCTGGAGAAGAAAAACAACATAAATATAAAGGATTGCTTGATATTTCATCTTTATTACTTTTCTTTCCAGGGTGGCTGAATGTTTTAAATATTGTTTACTGGTGCTGTGGGGTTTCAAGAGACTGGGAATTGCCTCAAAATCCTTTCAACCATATGATTCTTTTACAATCTCCTGTTTTCTGAAGCAGAAAGCCATTCCCCACATTAAATGTAATTACACATAAGGGCAATAAAACTAACATCAACTAACCCTGCCACTTTTAACATAAAAGGTATCCGAATGACTATGTTAAGAGTACAATCTTTGCCTGACACAGGATAGCTAATGAAACCAAATGGTAAATCTTGACATTCTCTTCTCTATTACTCCTCTTTATATCATACATCAGCGGTGATGCCAATTTTTTCTCCATTTCATTAGGGGTGGACAAAACCAGCACTAAACTTTAAGATCTATTACCCAAATGGCTGCAATTAAAGTTAAGATCTCTAAAGTATTGGTTAATAGGAACTGCAATTTAACCCCTTACAAGAGCTGTCACATAACAGGCAAGATAGAAATATTAAGTCCGTAAGTAAAATTGCTGTGAAGTGATGTGAATAGGAAAAGATGTATATTCTGGGTTCCTAATCAGTTATGATTATTGTTATTATTATCCTTTTTAATACTCAGCACAGCCTGAAGATTACTTGTTCAGGATGTATGTGCATTTTATTATCAAATATGCATCAGGGATTTCAAGTACACATGAGAGAGAAAGGCTTGACAGAAGATCCAGAGTGATACATACATCATGATGAAATTATGCTATTAAATCACACATAAACACACAAACCTCTTGGATATACTCAACAGGTAATCATATCTCTAAACAGTGCATTTTGATACTCTAAATTATATGATACAAGATATGCCAAAGAAATCCTTACCATATATAATATTAATTCATATCTCCTTTTGTGACTGAAGTCTGCATGCATTTTGACTAAGTAGTTCGATGAGATTCCATGAAGAGAAATATGAGGAAGGCCTATCTTTGTAGAATGAAAAAGAAGAGATCAGGTAGCCGTGCCAAGTATTGAGATTCTTGTCACTGACCACTGATTGTTCTATAAGCCCATGTTCAGGACCATGGGAAGCCACTTGTGTCCCAGCATATTTATTTATGGCATTTATTTGCAACCTTTCTTTCAAGGAGCCGAGGTGGTGTACATGATTTCTCCACCCTGATTACAACCCTGCGAGGTAGCTTAATCTGACAGATGGTGACTGGCCAGTGAACATGATGATCGAGTGGGGTTTGATCCTAAGTTTACCGGCCATAATCTAAAACTCTGTAGAGCACTAGTTCTCTCTCAGCCTAGGTTAAGAGACCCACAAACAGGTTCACAGCTACTAGAAGCAATGGTAAATGGAGTTAGTCTTGCATTTAGAGACCTGTGGAACAGAACAATCCAAGTTGTTGTCTTTTTTTTTTCCAAAAAGGATGTTAGGTTTTGCTATGGTCCATCATAACTTCAATATATCATTACTTTCATGACTCAGTCCTACATAAAGATTCTTCTGGGTGAAATATAATCTGAAATATTCAATAGTGATGTGTGCTCAGGTGTTCAAGACAGAGGGAGTACTGAATGAATTGGGGGGGGGGGGAATCCATGTTATCTCCCTTGGTATAGCTGCTTCATTCATAAGGAGTCCCAAACCAGATGGACGTCACATCATTGAAAAAGCACATCTGTGTTTTTGGTTGTTGTTGTTGTTTTTTCAAATTACAAGAGAAACTTTATGCTGTAGATTGTATCAAGAATCTAAATATCCTAAAGGCATCAAGTCCTGACAGATCTTGGAAGCTAAGCAGAGTCAGCTCTGGTTAGTAATTGGATGGGAGACTGCTGATGAAAACCAGAAGCTGTAGGCTATATTTCTGAGGAAAGAACTGGCAAAATCACCTGTGATTATTCCTTGCCTAAGAAAACCTTACAAAATTCATGGGTCACCATAAGTCACTTGTCAACAAGAGAGAGATTACATCAAATATCACGTCCCTTCTTCTGGAAGACACAAATCTCAAGCCCTCCTCTTCAGATATTCTTTAAAAATTTAGAAGTCAAGGCTTCAGTTTCTATGCATTATCTATGCATTTGTACACTGCCAGTGCATATAAGTCAGGGACAAGAGCAGCATGAAAGATTCTCCACCATACATCGATTTATTCAGCAGTTTTAGACCATCTGAAGAGGGTCTCAGTGTTTTCTAAAATTCTCTGCTGTGAATTTACATCATCCATGTGCCTGCTCTACTAATACTAAGTTGTTGACATCTTTAAAATTGATTTAGCTTACTGGCAGCTTGCAGTGAAATTTTTAACAGGTTTTAATCAAAACAGATACATAACATTCTTTCACAAGTACTTAGAGACAGGAGCAGAAGCGATGCATTTTAAAAGACAGTGCATCTGTTACATCTTGTTAAAGTCAGATTGTAAAGGTCTTAAATCTTTTTTATTTAAAAAATGGCTGACAGATCTGAACTGTGAAAGTCCTTCATTAATATGGGTTCCTTGATTACCAAAGTAATTTTTTTTTTCAGTTAATCTGACTGTGGGTAAGAAAGCGTTTTTAGATAAAATTGCATCTCTTGCCGCACAAAATTTCAAAAATAGAACATTGGATTCAGTTTAAAGTTTGGTTTATCACCAAAAGAGAGACTTTTGGAAGTGATATCGACGTAAGTGAGAAAACTATTTTTTTGTGAAATAGTAACACAAGACAGTATTAGATAATATTCAATTACCGCTTGACTTGGCAATATTTTTGCTTCACTATGCAGAAGATGCTATCCCAAAGAAATTCTCGTGCTAAATATAATTTCAGCATCACGTTGTCTTTGCCAGACACTGAAAAATGCAAACAAACCCTCTAGGGGGAAAATATCACCTTCTCCTGCAACACAGAATAGAATGAGGTGGCACAATAAAGGGCAAAGCCTTAGGTATAAACTGAAGAAGTGTAGTAGCCAAATTATCATCAAAAGACTTCCCGCAATGGGTGGAAAACTGATTTGGTGTCACCCTGAGCCAAGCTGTTTTTTTAAATTAAAAAAAAAAAAAAAACAGGCCTGCTAATATTTGGTGCTGTGTTATGTCATGATTCTTATCTTTTATGAGATTATGGAGATTATTCCCCATATTGCTGAATAACATCAACATATAACTGTTATATGCTATATACTGATGTTCTACCAGTGTAACTTTTACATGCTAAATATTTTCTCTCCCAGTCCTTATCTTGATCACTAGCAAGCACTCACTGTCCCACTACCCAAAAGGGGTACTCCTACTTATCCTGATGGCTGTATTATAAATTTCCAGTTTCCTGGAAAGATAGAAACAATTGTAGTCAGTGGGCACAGATATGATGCCGGTCTCTGGAACACTGAAGAAGAAAAAAAATGCCAGTCCACCACATAAGACAAATTAAGAAGCACTGGGTTAGGGTATAGGTGCTTCCTGTACATGTCTTTGCTTTAAGTCTATTGGTTAAACCAGTCTTTGTTTAACATGTGGCCTTTGTTAATTGCAATGATGGTGCTTGTGGCCTAACTCCCCTTCCACACATTTCTCCCATTATATATATATATATATATATATTAAGTAAACTAAAATTTTGATATTACACATATGGCTTGAACTGTTAATAATGTACTCTTTTAGCCAGCTTAAAGTGAAACAGATTAGAAGAAAAGCCTATTATTTAATAATTTAATCGTATCTTAAAGTTTCTTCTGATTTTTCCAGTTAGGCATCCATTGTATATTAGAAGTATTTGGTGATCTACCATAACATTTAGAAATATCTACAATTATTTGGTCAAATGTCTAATTATGACATCCTGTTTTTCTTATATTGCAGATATTAATATGTATCTTTGGGGAAATGAGACTATTCTGAAAAATGAATCACACAAAAATAAATGCATCATTTACAGAAGAAATACATAAATAGGAAAAACTAAATAACAGCTTTGTCTACTCAGAATTCAATGTACTCTAAGTGTATTATTACTATTATTATTATTATTATTATTATTTAAAGTGTGTATCTGCTGGATTGTTTCTGCATCTCTTCCTTCTCACATTTCCAAATATAAGCCAGAGAGTCCTAGATCTAGAATTTAAAAAAGGATCCTTTACATTTCCACTAGATAGTTACTGAGATTATGATTATTCTCCATATTGCTGAATAACATCAATATATAACTGTTACATGCTATATATACTGATGTTATACCAGTGTAACCTTTGCATGCTAAATATTTTCTTTCCCGATCCTTATCTTGATAACTAGCAAGCACCCACTGCCCCACTACCCAAAAGATCAACCATGAGGGAATTATTATTATTATTATTATTATTAACCTTTATTTGTATAGTGCTGTAAATTTACACAGTGCTGTACATACAATTTTATAAATTAGATGGTTCACTGTCCTCAGGCTTACAATCTCAGCCTTACAAGGCTCAGGGAGATGAAGCGGGTTGGACGACGACTAGAGCGCAAGTGGCGGAAGACTCGACTCTTATCCGACAAGACTCGCCATAGGCAGCATCTTCGCGCCTATCGAGAGGCTTTGCGTGCAGCGCGAAAATCCTTCTGCTCTGCACGCATTGCGTCTGCAGAGTCTCGCCCAGCAGAACTGTTTAGGGTGGTGGGGGAACTGACGCAGGTTCCCCCTGCACCGAATCCCCTACTTAACCCTACAACAGCCTGCTGTGATGGGGTTTACATCTTCTTTGCAGATAAAATCTCTCGGATAAGAGCCTATTTGGACGCCACTTTTTCTCCAGATCCTACAGGTGAGGTGTCTAGCGACTCCGTTGCTGTCACATTACTGGATGAGTTTCAATCTGTAAGTACCGATGATGTGGACAAGCTACTTGGAAGTATGCGGAAGACAACTTGCCCTCTTGACCCTTGTCCATCCTGGCTGGTCGTCCAGGGGGGAGATGCACTGAGAGTGTTTCTTCGGAACACAATCAATGCGTCCTTCAGGGAGGGCATTTTACCATCTTGTCTCAAGGAGGCGGCAGTTAAGCCCATCCTGAAGAAGCCCTCCCTTGACCCCCTAGACAGAAATAACTATAGACCAGTGTCCTTACTTCCATTTTTAAGCAAGGTTATTGAGAGGGCAGTTGCCACCCAGCTCCAAGCAGTCTTGGATGAAGCCGACTACCTTGATCCATTTCAAACCGGCTTCAGGACAGGACATGGAGTGGAGACTGCCATGGTTGCTCTGACCGATGACCTCCGCTTGAGTATTGACAGGGGTAGTGTGACCCTGTTAGTGCTCGTGGATCTCTCAGCGGCCTTTGATACTGTAGACCATTCCATCCTTTTGGGTCAGTTGAGGGAGTTGGGAATCGGAGGCACTGCTTTTCAGTGGTTCCGATCCTTTCTCTCTGACAGATCCCAAAGGGTGAGGCTCGGGGACAGTTGCTCTTCCAAAATCGAGCTTAATTGTGGCATCCCTCAGGGCGCCATCCTGTCCCCGATGCTATTCAACATCTATATGAAGCCGCTGGGTGAGATCATTCGGAGGCATGGAGCTCAGTGTCTTCAGTACGCTGATGACACTCAGATATACCTCTCCATGACTAGATCATCGGCTCAGTCTTCAGATGGCGCCTCCCCTCTTAATGACTGTCTTGCGGCGGTAATGGATTGGATGAGGGAAAACAGATTGAAGCTAAATCCAGACAAAACGGAGGTACTAACAGTTACCGGTCCGAAACCAGGTTTGGGAATACAGTCTCCAGTCCTAGATGGGGTCACACTCTCCTCCAAGGACTGTGTTCGCAGTCTGGGGGTACTCCTCGACTCTTCGCTTCACATGACTAGTCAGGTGAATGCGATAGTCAGGAGTGCTTCCTGGACACGAAAGACCTGGAATCTGTGGTACACGCTCTAGTAACCTCACGTCTGGATTTCTGCAATGCGCTCTACATGGGGCTACCCTTGTGCCTAACCCGGAAACTTCAACTAGTTCAAAATATGGCAGCCAGGTTTATCACTGGAACATCGAGGAGAGAGCACATAACACCAGTGCTCAAAGCTCTCCATTGGCTGCCCATTAGTTTCCGGGCACAGTACAAGGTGTTAGTACTAACCTTTAAAGCCCTGCATGGCCCAGGCCCATCCTACCTTAAGGACTGCCTCTTCCCGTATGAACCGCCCCGCACACTTCGGTCCTCTGGGAGGAACCTACCGCAGCCGATGAAAACTAGGCTGTCCCAGACCTCCCAGAGGGCCTTTTCAGCTACTGCCCCTAAGCTTTGGAACGACCTGCCGGACGAGATGCGTCTCATTACATCACTGGCTAGTTTCAAAACGGCTTTAAAGACGCATCTTTTCCAGCAGGCCTTTCCTTGAAACAGGAAATAAACGGAATATCCACTCCCTGCTCTGAAAACATAGACAGAAATGGGAATTATCTCAGCTGCCCTTGTCTAATCCAGCTGAGTTTATTTAAAACGGACTTGCACGTGAATAGTTCATGAGATTGCACTTTGTTTAATACTTGTTGACCAATTTTAATCTGTGCCAATTTTAATTTGTCTTGGTTTAATTCAGTTTTAAGGGGAGCGGTAGGGGAGGGATATGATTGTCGTTTTTACCTTGTATCCTTTTTAATGTGTTGTACCCCGCTCCGAGTATTTTATTAGAGGAGCGGGCTATAAATAAACTTTATTATTATTATTATTATTATTATTATTAATCTAAGGGAAGCCAGATTTCTTAAATACAGTAGTTACAACTTCTGGAAAGCTTTGTGAAGGCCATGCAGTGGTGGAAAGAGGTGGACAACTATGACTTGTTCTTTGAAAAAAGAAAACGACTATTCAGTTGAGGGTTCTTGTTTTTTTTACAAAGACGTCTAACCTGAAATTCAGGGGTTGGCATTTGTCCTCTAAATCTCTCCTGTATCAATATTTGCAGTTTGGTCTCCTTTTGTTTAACTTCTGACAGAATTTTTAGGACTAGTCCTTTCTAAAGGGATACAGCCCTTTCGCTACATGGTACACATCCCCCAGCACAGGAAACAAAGCCACTCATATCTGAAAAATGAAAGACTCAACACACAGTTCACACAAATCATAAGAGAAAAAAGACTGGGTTTGGGTTGCAATGAGTTTTTAAATTTTAGATGTAAAAGAAGTGATAGTGTGCCATCTCTGTGTTTTTTGTAGGGAAGTTCCACCAATACAGCAAGCCATTCAAAGGAGTTCCCAGAATCATTCAAAAGGAACCTATGGTTGAAGAGCATAACTCTGTTCTTTGGACTATGCATCAAACAGTTTTAACTATAAAGCTGGTTAGGATGGCCACCGCTGAGGATAGTACTGCAGTCTCCCAATACATAGCCCTATCTAAATGAATTTAAGGTGTGTGGAAAAAAAATAATCCCAAGTGCACCCTCCAAAGGTACTATTAGTATGTGTCCCAGCTTTCTAGGATCAAGGTTTCTTGTTCTTGGAAATATGACTGTCGCACAGACAGACAGAGACTCTCTTTTATATTATTAGAGATAAAGTGCAAAGGCAGGATATTGCAATATATTAGTTTATGTGGCTTACATCCTAAAACAAACTTGCATTGTTTTCTCTCAGAAATATTAAACATGCAAGTTTGTACACAATGTTTTACATTTTAGGATTTCTCAACAGTATTTTTAATCAACATTTCAAGTTTTTAGACTGACAGGCCTATTCCTTTCTCAACCAATTGCAGTGCAAACAAACTTTGGTACGTAGAGATTCTCAATGTGGAGTCGAAGGCTTTCATGGCCGGCATCCATAGTTTTTTGTGGAGCATTCGGGCTGTGTGGCCATGTTCTGGAAGAGTTCCTTTCTAACATTTGGCCAGTATCTGTGGCTGGGATCATTCTCTGAAGATGCCAGCCGCAGATGCTAGCGAAACGTCAGAAAGGAACTCTTCTAGAACATGGCCACACAGCCTGAAAGCTCCACAAAAAACTTTGGTACTTCAGTAATTATGGTAGCATTGTCTCTGACAGCAATATGTCAGTGCTATCCATTCTTAATAAGTGTTTGTAACATCCATATCAGAAAGTCCATGCTATTGATGCTGGGTTCCCTATCTATCATCTCTGTCTACATAGCTAGATGACAAAACCTGCGATCTCCAAACTGGCAAATGTGTTTGTGCATGCACATCTCATAGGCTGTGTTATGACGACCACTATGGAAAATGACAAAACTAAAGTAAATATTTGCACTGGTATCTACAAACTATAATCAACCCAAACTGACCAATCCTTTAACAAAAAGATGTAAAAGGCTACTTTGTTGTGTCACAGAAGAGTTCTTCCTACACACAACTTCCCCATGAGTAGGCAAATCTGTGGAAACCCAAGCACCATATCAAGACATTGTGGAGAACCAGATATTTATGAGTATCTTCCATGTCTTTCCAACACTTTTTCGATCTTCCCAACACTTCCTCCCCAACTGATCCAAGGAATGTAAACTTAGCTTCCTTTACTAACCAGGGAACAGTAGTACTGTATAGGGGAAATGGTGCAAGGATGCTTATCAAATTCTCCACATTAGAATTTGCCCCTGAATTTTTACATTATGATTACCTAGTCTTGTTTCTCAAGTTGAACTGATGCTTTAAGAATTTTTCATTATTTCTTATTTATATTTTTCTGGATTTTGTGCAAGGGAGAATGAAAAGGAGCAAAGAAAAGGATTACAGGGAAGAAAACTCACCCCCATATCACATATGTCTTCTTTTTTCCATAACATCCCAGCATGGCAGGAACACATGTTCTATAAGCAGGGGAAAAACCATGACTCTGTTGTACCCAGTGGCAGGGTTAAGCAGCCTGATGCCCTCCAGGACTACAACTCAAAACATTTCTGAATACTGGCCACATTGTCTGGAGACGAGGGAGTTGTACTCAACACAACTGGATAGCTCCAGGTTTATTATTTATTTAACACACACACACACACACACAAATGCATAGACTACTATTCCCCCAATATAAGACAGTTTATAACATGGGTTAAACAAAATACATCCAAAAGTTTTAATAGTTACAATAGTAATAAAACAAATAAGTATACAGTTGGCCCTTGGTATCAGCAAGGGGATCTGTTCCAGACCCTCTCCCCACACGCACAGATACCAAAATCCGCAGATGCTCAAGCCTGCATTGTCCCCAATGGTGATGCATGCATGCAGCCATGCCACCATTATGGACAGCCCATGTTGTCGCATGAGGGTGCATGCATGCGGCCACATCACCGTTGGGGACAATGGAACTTAATGGCAACACATCCATATACACGTGCCACCACAGGACAATGGGGGCTGTCCATAATGGCAACGTGGCTGCATGCACATGCTGCCATTGGGAATAACATGGGTTTGCCATCCATTGATGTTTGGATCCGTGGGTGGTAAGTCCGCAGAGACCGAGGGCTGATTGTACAATAGTACACTAATTTAAAATAGTTTAAATACAGTAAATACATGTATTTCATGTACCATTTAAAGGCCCTTTTATATCAATCTAGTTAACAGGCTAAGGTCTGCTTACTAATAAAAAGAAAGCAGCTAGAGAGCCAACCTAGTCATCCATGGGAGGAAATTCCATAATCTGAGAGCAGACTGGAAGAAGGCCTCCTCCTGTATCATCCTGTGTTTGTAATTGGATTCAGAGAACCCTGGTCCCCAAGGATCTTAATATTTAGGTAAAGTCATATTGGAGAAGCCTACCTGTGAGAGCATTCTGGTTCAAGCACATATTGTACAAAGGGTGCGTATAAGTCTGATTGATCACTGTGCTCCATCTTCTGGAAAGATACCTTTGCACACCCAAATAAGCTTTAAGAATTTCTACTGAACAGACATCTTTTGTTTGGCTTTGAAAAAGGAATCTTCACAAAGAAGTGGTCATGACATAGTCCTATATAGACTTAAAATAGCACTATTTAAATAATTCATGATCAATTAAAAATCTTTCACCACAGACAAATTAAAAGTTCTTTCATCACATATTATTAGCCTGGGGGTCTGCAATCAAAATCAAACAAGTACCTTAACATCTACATCAGAGCACAGTGATATTTTTTACATGGTTTAGAGTTCTTTTGCCAGCTATTATGCTACTATACTATCAGAGATATCTAAGCAGAAACAAAACATCCTTTGAATCAGAGCCAGCAGTGCCACAGGCATGCTCAAGGCATTGCCATCTTTAAGAACAATGGTTAAAGCAGCAAACTTCTCATATGGCAAAAAATAATAATAATGCTAAAATAGATATTAATATGATTACATATTCCAGCAGTGGGAAACTGCTGTGAGTTTTGAATTTGGGTGACTGGTTGTTTTTAAAGATTTTAAAAAGTTTTTTTAAAAAAAAAGAGTAGAATCCTATTGGGCAGTTATATACTGTATAAGTAGCTACCATAGTTATGAAGCAATACAGTGATTGTTGGCCTATGTTCCCCATTCCCTAATTCCCACTCACCAAAAAGCAGCTGCTGCGTTCAATGGGGGTCTGTCCCAGCTCCAGAAGTAGCAAAGTGATGTTACCGGAAGTAGTGAAGTGATGTGTCCCATAAGCAGAGTCCCTGTTGCAATCATACTCTTATGCTGGAGATCACTTGTACGAGGGGGGGATGGAAATGACCGCTGCTTCCCAAGCAACAGGCAAACAGGGAAACTTTGAGCATAGAGACTGCTTCCTAGTATGTAGGGACTGGGGGACTTCCATGATCCCTATATGTCCTTTAAACTAGGAAATACATAGGAATTGTGAATATCCCATCATTATGAATGCTTAATTCTGGCTTACATATTCGTAACTCCCCAACAGGATTCCAGCCAAAATCATTAACAGTTGCATATATGTTAAGATAGGTTACAAATCTGGTGAAATTAATACCTGATTAAACATTATATTCATTAAAATCTTCCACTCATTTTTAAAATAATATTCTTCACTTATATTTCATTAATTACTATTAAAGTGATATTTCTATATTTTACCTTAAATGTACTTCAGATGACTTCAGCCAATATGCTGTTGACTGTTCACATTGGATTAAAAGGAATTAAAACATCTATAATATTGACTGTGATGCTGATTATCTAATTGGCTATAGTGCATTTAATTCCTTTCCCCCTTGACAGCTAATGCATGTAGTAGTATAACACCAAATTTTGGTAGCACACCACAAAACCATTTTTAAGATGTCAATATTTTTAAAAAAATAAAAATAAATTGCATACAATTTCAATTGCTTTTAAAAAAATAAAATTCTGGGGAGCAAAAACACTTACTCCAGCCTTGATGTATATGATGATCTTTTAGCCACTAGATTTTCCTAATTGACTTATTAGCCAAAACAATTTTTTTAAATGATATTATCTTACACTATTTCCATGACAAGGAATAATAAACTAGGCAAGTTTCTCACCATTTATTTATTTAGTAAAGGAAACTTTATACATTTCTTTATTTTGAAAAGGAGATGTATTTGAATCACAGCACAGCAGTGAGTTTCCTCTCAAAAAGTCAGTGACTAAATGCTTGATGTTTTCCCTAGTAGCTGATCTCTGTGATATTTTTCCTAGGGTTATAGTTTGGGGGCATGGCATAGCTTCTGTAGGGACCTCATCACACTGCTTAAATATGCTGACTTACCTCTTCCAAACTGAAGTGTAGTCAAACAAACAAACAGCTTCATTTATATACTGCTTCATACTGCCTAAGGAGTGCCTAAGCAGTTTACAACTGTAAGCTACTTGCCCCCAACAATCTGGGTACTCATTTTAGCAACCTCGGAAGGATGCAAGCCTGAGTCGAGCTTGAGCCCTTTTGCTGGTCTTGAACTTGCAACCTTATGGTTTTGAGTGAGTGGCTGCAGAACAGGCATTTAACCACTGTGCCACCAGGCCTCCTCTCAATTCAGACTGCAGATGGATGCTATTGCAAGGATTTTGCCATTGAAGCCGTTGGCCAAGTGTAGCCTGGCTGCAGCCCAGGTCCCAGCTGTGCTTCGGGAACTTCATTTCAAAACTGGGAGCTTTCCAACTTTAAAAAATGGTCACCAAAGTGTGCCGGGGATCCAGGCTGCAGCCGGGCTTGCCCGGTGGCTTTGGTGGCAAAATCCTTGTGATAGGACCCAGCTGCAGTCCAAATTACACTTCAATTCAAAAGAGGTAAGCCAGGTTATTTAAGATGTGCAATAAGGCCCTAAGTCACTGCAGCCTATGAAGACATTTTTTTTTTCATTCTGCACATCTATAACACAATGATATAGGTCCATGGTCAAGTATATGTGAAATGGTGGTTCCTTTGAATTAAAGCATTCAATATAATTCCAAACATAGAAGTCCAGCGATGGAAGGATTGCTTATATGCCTTACAGTCTCAAGAACTACGTAGAAATGGTTCTAAAGGGATAAAATTACATTTAGAAATTTACAGGCAAAATCTGTTTTTCTTTTTCTAAAGATGAGATTCTCACTCAAGATAATTCAAAACCTAGCCAGAGATGATATGAGGTAGCTAATACTGAAAGATTACTATTAGTACAATATGCCACAAGCATCAACAAAGTCTGGAAATATAGGCATAACCAATGACTCAAATCATGCAATCACATACAATGGCTACACATTGTAATCCTGATTAAAATAAAAACTTTAAAACCCTAAAATTAATTTCTCAGATTTAAGTATTCTGTCAAGTATAATTTTTGGTATCAAGAGCAAGATGGTGATAATGATGATGGTATAGTTTGGGCCTACACTTTAAAATAACTAGCTAGTAACTAGATAACCTGCTTCAGACCCCACACTGAATTGCTCCCCTGATTTTCTTAAAGTGAACAGGTACTAGACTATAACATAATTATGTATACAACTTTTCTAACATAGAGAGTATTTCTACATTTTTAACTCCTTGTCTTCACAGCCAGTGTGGTATAGTGGTTTGAACCTTGGACTATGACCCTGGAAGCCCAGTTTCAGTTCCTGGCCACAGAAGCCCACTGGGTGGCCTTGGTTGAATCATACACTCTCAGCTCCAGAAAAACCCAACAGGGTCACATTAGGTCACCATACATTGGAAACAACTTGAAGGCACACAACATCAACACTTCACTAATGGCTGTGTATGAGAGAGTGTTCCTCTCATACAATTAAGTTTATTGCACAGCACTTGCCAGAACAGGAACGGAACGGCATGGAACGAGGGGAGAACGGATGTTACCACACAGGCCAATTTTGAAGAACAGTTCAAAATCATCCTTCAAAATTGGCTGCCATGGAAAAGATGGGAACAGTTTGGGGACTCCCAGCAGCATCGGTGGCATTCTCCCATGCAGTAACACCCGTTCTCCCACACACACACACAGTCCATGCTATTTCATTCCATTCCCGTTCCTGCCAGTGCCATGGGAAAACTGTCTTTTCACACAATGAATTTCTATGGGAGATGCTAATCCAGGAGAATAGTCTTGTGAGTAATTCTGGGTTGTGAAACAGTCCCAGTTCCTGAGCTTAAAAAGTTATCTTTCATGTCACCTTTTTTTTTTTTTTTCATTCCCCTGAATAGCTTAGGGATCAAAATGTACTGAGGCCAAGAATTACACTGCTGGGATTTGTAAAGTAGTGTCCTGCCCTTGCTGGCATATGTTTTAATGTCTGAAGCATGGATGCAAAACAAGCACATACCAAAAAACCTCACAGCATTCTGTCCTTCTAAAGACTTTCAGCCATTCTATTTCTTTATCAAGATTCTAGCAGCAGTCAACCAACTTAAAAGAGCAATTCAGCACTATGTCTACAACTAAATTAACATTCCTGTTCTGTACAGTGTTTTCTGCTTTGTGCACAGATAAATGCAAGAGAATCAGTTATCATACTGGAGTTCAAAGAGTTCAAGATAACTAGCAAGAGACCTAAGCCACATCTCTAAATCTAAGCATTCCAGAAAAATGTGAGGCTCTGTTTCAGTTCTATTCAGTTCAATTTGAATTCAGCAGTGACTTAAGAACATATACTCATTTTGGCAGCCAACCAGGATAAATGTCAAAGATATTTCCATCGCCACAAACTGTGATCATGTCCAAGCTGACATGCAGTATCTAGAAGAGAGGCAGCAGAGGTAGCTGCTCAGATTTCACTGACAGAAGCTTCAGACACTACAGATGGAGAGCTGGTGGTCAAATGTGCAAACTGGTCTACGTTTGGCAATGGGTGCTTCTTCTGACGTTCAAAGGGGGACTTCTGCAGAGAGGCTTGCACAAGATGAGGGTGGAGCCTGTGCAAATTCCTACGAAAACAATGAGGAAGTCACTATGCATTCATTAAAATAATGTCTAATGCTTGGAGAGATGTATGCCATTTGTCTGTGGAAATGAATAAAGAATCTGGAGTCATTTTGCTGCAGTGTGAGACCAGCAAATGTTATTAATTTGCTCATTGATTTTGCAGGGCTGGCCCAAGACATATTTCTGCTTGTGGCCAATGGTAAAATAGTGTCCCTACCCCAGTCCACATACAGAAAGTGACTGGACTCCTTGATAAATCAAACTTTGATGCCAGTGAGGCAACAGCATCTTCTGTACTAAACAGGATAGTTTAGAAGAACCAGACAGGACATGTGGCATGGACATATATCAGATGGAGCTGTTTTGGTATTTCTGCTACTTCCTTCCAGCCTCTGCTACCTGAGGCAACTGCTTCATTCTGCCCAATGGCAGAACCGGTCCTGTAAATATGGAGCTGCCATCCTTCACCCTCAAAATGACATATTTAATCATATATCTAAGTGCAATGATCATTAGGATGGGTAAATACTCAGTTTAAAATGAAATAAAATCTATAATATATATATGTTTTTGCTACAACACACACACATATATTTTATTTTCCAAAAGTGATTTGATCATTCTTTTTAGGCCCCATTCACACTACATTATAAACCAGTTTTCAAATCGGTGTAAACCGGTTTAAGGGGCCCTTGTTCACACTTCCTCCAAATTGCTGATGCAGTTTCCCGGGAGCGCAGTGCTAAACCCAGTTAAACTGGTTCTTCTGAATCCACAGCACTCCATGAATCTTTTGAAATAAATCCATTCAGTGCAAGTGTGAACACGCTATCAATTGGATTTGGTTCCCTGTTGCATGGTCACCTCTGTGGCGCACCTCCATTTTGATTTGATCCTATTTTAAATGTGAATGTGGAGTAAATTGAAATGGGCAGATTTCAATCACAGTTTGAATAGTGTGAACATCTATTCAGCACTAAATTGCTTCATCAGTTCAACTCAAAAACGGTTTATTATGTAGTGTGAATGAGGCCTTAGAAACTGACTGTCTAAGCCCTTTATAAAATATAACAAAATGAATTAAGAACTTCAGTTGGTTAAATATTTTCGCTGGTTAGCCATCTGTGTTATGACCAATTGTTAATAAATGTTCATATTATTAACAGCTAAACATAGGTCTTTTTCAATCACTGAAGTAAATATTTAAAATCATATAATTAAAAAAAACAAGCTGTACCCTTCACTGTTAGATGGGAAGGTCATCTTTTATATTTTTTCCTCCCTAAATTCACCTTCTGTTACAAGCACACAAGAACCAAAATATTTTCAAATAATAAACAAATGTGCCCTTAAATCTTGGCTTCAACTATTAAAATTTAGCTTCATCAAATAAGTCTATTAATGCTTCCAGCCCTAAATTTAATAATATTCCTAATGCTAAACCATCAGCAAGAGAAAATATAAATCTTCAAATAAATTGAGATATCTTTGAAAACACTGTCACCTACTGGCAGTTTTTTTTAAAAAAAATCAAGATAGAAAGAAAGCAAAATATAGCAATACTTCCATATTCAAAATGAAACTTAAAGTAAAACCACAATCTAAGTAGAAGCTATTTAGCACATAAAATTAATTGTTCTTGCTGGTGAAACAGTAATTGATGGAAACATATATGCAAATCCTAGATGATAAAAGAAAAAGCATAGCCAGCTAAATACAAATGAACATACAGGTATACTTTAGTTAACAAAGCAGATGTTTTCCTGGACATTATTTCTTTAACAGAAAATTTGGGACGAGATGCAGATATAACATGGAAAGAGGAACATATTTCTACACCACAAAAAAGAAGAGCATTCAATACATATCAGTAAATCTTTTATTCAATGCTAACAAGATGTACATGTGAAATGAAACAACCAGGGAGATTATCATATGCAAAAATAAAGCAACTTACCCTTTCCAGGATGCAGTCGTTTATGGGATGCAATCGAGAATTATTGCATGAAAAATGCCACCAATGCTGCCAGGTGACTGCATTCCGGCTGCATCCCAATTCCCAGCCACGCTCAGTCAGCCGATTTGCCAACACAGCAACTTACTATGTTTGCAAATTGGCTGGCTGAGCACGACTGGGTGCCAGGATGCAGCCGGGATGCAATTGCCTGGCAGCATCAGTGAAATTTTTCATGCAATAATTCCTGATTGCATCCCATAAGCGACTGTATCCCAGCAAGGATGAATTGCTTTATTTTTGCATGTGATAATCTCCCAGGTTAGGTAAGGCTTGGACAGGTAAACAAAAACATTTTAAACCTTCTAGACACCACTTGAAATTTTTTTCCAAAATGCATTTGGGGATTATTTTTTTTTCTGTCACCAGCCGCCAATTTTCTTATGACTTCCATTTTGATCACACTGTTTTTTTTAACATGCCAGGGAAGACTGATGAAGGTTTATCTGCTTTATCCTTCTCTCTGTTTTGCTTTTCATTTCATGTAAGGGATTCTGGCGGCAGCTGGTATTTACCTTGCCTGTTGTAGGTGGTTGCACACAGCTACAGTAGGGTTAACTAGAGTCAGTGGCATCGCTGGGAAGCATGAGGGGGGTTGCACCAAGTGAACGAAAAAGAGGTGTGACACCCTGGCCACAGACCCCACTTGCTAAAGTACAATCACATGCTTTCCCAGGTCTGGTTTTACTGAATTATTCACTGCAACCACATTGCTTCAAACTCATACCAAAATCTGTTTCTCTAACTCTTCTTCACCCTCCCCATGCTAATGCTGCTTCAAACATTATCCTCTAGATGGAGGACAAGGGGGAAAGAAGAGTCTGACAGGTATAAAAAGACTTTGTAAAAAGGAGCTTATTTTTCATGTTAACTGAGGTATGCTTGTAATGCACTCAAAACTATGCTTCAACAGTACATTGTGCTTCCTTCACATCTATTTTGACCTTTCAAAAAATGCTAAACAATTCCAGTCCCATGTTGTGATCTGTAATGCAAGAATTCTCCTTTATTGGAGAATTGGCTATCCAGCCCTTGCCAGACCACTATATGTAGTCTCTGTATATATTTGTTCAAGGGGCCCACCATCAATGTTCCTTTCTTCCCTCTTCATTTCAAAAAACTACAGATCCAACAGCAGTACAGGCGGTTGTCTTGTACACCAAAATGATCCTTAGATTTGCAACCCACCAAAAAAAAGGGATTTTCAACTCAGTCAGATGATCCAAAGAAGAAGGAAAAAGGAAGGGAAGGAAAAAGTAAGAGAAGTAAAATTCCATCCTATTCTTAGAAGAAAAGTAAAATTACATCCAATTACAGAGCACAAATTGTCGCACTCATTCTCTTCAGTTATTAAATCAACCTCAGTCAAATCTCTGGCATCCAACGCTTCTGCTCCAGAATCTAAACCTGAATCAGTTTCTAAACCTGTACTGATGTTGAATGACACCTTGAGTACAGTTCCATCTATTTCACGAAAACTATATTGTCAGCTCCTCCAATCTCCTCAGCATAGGTGCCACCTTCAAATCCATATTCAGTGCTTGATTATTCCTTTCTTACACTCACCCATTCTTATTTTGGTGTAAATACTGCAATGATCACAGCATTAAAAACTTAATAGCATTTCCCCAGATAAGATCCAGTATATTCAATTGTTTTCATAATGGGAAATTATCAACAGGTCATCTTCCATAACACAAGTTTCACCAATCAGACAGCATCCTCTGTCTCATTATTCTCATTGATCACACATTAGGAACTGATGCCCAGAGAACCATTACTTGTGTCTGTGTTCTCCAGGCATTTCACATCTGTGCTTCATGGTAATTTATGATAGGAAGCTCATCAGTCTCATTATTTTTGGTCTCCCATGCTGAGTTGAGCTCAGAGGTCTCCATTCAAATGGAACAAGTCCAACAACATTTGAAGACAGGAATATGACCAGATCGAAGTTCCAACTCAAATCATCCTTACTGGTCATACCATATTGGTTCTGAAGGTCAACTATTTAGTTATAGAATCAAGACCATCACACTTTCCACTAGGAAACATTTTATGAGAGAAAGATAAACCTAGAATGCTCACGAAACAGTCTTTTTCTCTTACTTACTTACAATCAAGGATGAAGGAGAAAACAAGGGGAGGGTGAGTGGCAGGATTCCAAGGGTTGAAACTGCAAGGCCAGCCTGGGGAAAAGAATCTGTCACAAGGATAAAGGCCTTCAGATCCAATTGCTAGTACCAACTACAGTAAATCCATTGAATTGATTTCTCAATGGTAAGCCAACACTTATGTAAGTTCCACTGGTTCAATTAGTCTTTTTTCATTACAACTAACAATTTGATTAAGGCCTCTATTGCCTTTTCACTACCTGCTCTACTTCTGCAATATTTATCCTGATAAGAACATACGATGTAGATGCTGTTACACATGTGTATGTGTATATGTACTCGTATGAGTACAGTTTTCTCATTTTCCCATGTTCATCACACATCTAAGGTGCAGTCCTTAACCATCCTTTCAAACCTTAAAGCACCATTTTTATTTTTAAAAAAACATACATATATCTGTAATTCTCTGGTCTCTCCCTCCATCTGTCTTCCATTTTCTCTGATTTGCTCCATGTCCTAAAAAGTTAAAAACCAAATAGGAAATGGCAATGAACACGATGCCTTTACCCACACATCATGAGAAGGCACGATTCACTGGGGGGGAAAAACTAATGCTAGGAAAAGTGGAGTAGAAAGATGGATGAACTTTATTAAAGAGGTCACGAGTATAAGTTTACAGGAACTGAGCAGA
This sequence comes from Urosaurus nigricauda, assembly GCA_034509955.1. NCBI lineage: Eukaryota > Metazoa > Chordata > Lepidosauria > Squamata > Phrynosomatidae > Urosaurus > Urosaurus nigricauda. Next base: position 177,698,289 of record JAOEGL010000003.1, read on the forward strand.
GCAGTGGAGGACAGGGAATCTTGGAGATGTCTCATCCACAGGGTTGCCATAGATTGAAATCAACTCAAGGGTGGTTAATGACAACAAAAAAGGTAAAAGGCAGCAGGAAAAGAGGAAGACCACACTCCAGATGGATAGACTCAATCAAGGAAACAACTGCTCTGACTCTGCAATACCTAAGCAGAGCAGTTGAAGATAGGGAGACTTGGAGGTGCTTCATTCATAAGGTTGCCATTAGTCAAAGTTGACTTGATGGCAGTTAACAACAAATACTTGCATATTGAACAATGGTTTCAAAAGCAGGGGTAATGAGTAAATGTTATCCATTACACAAAAAGTAGCAGCATTCGCTTTTGTTAATACTATTTTAGAGACTAACATCATTTTTATTTCTTCCAGTATATTAAATTGGAGTAAAGGTTAACTCCCAGTGTAGTCTGGGTAAAAATCATCCATCTACAGCCAAAACAATGTACACAGCAGAGTATAAAAGCAAAACAAAAAAAAAAAACAGCTATTGGTATCAGCAGTGCATTGACTACTTTTCACACTTAAAAGAAACAATCACCGACAGTTGATTCATCCAAAGTCTTGGAGGTTTTTATCTTCAATTATAATATGTACAATATAATAAAGCATATTTATATACACACTCCTTTCTGACTTTCAATCAACTTCAATGTCTGCTTCACAGCCACAAACTAAAACACAGTAGCTCACAGTAATAACCTGATGCTCCAACAATAGTTCACAACCAATCAAACATTCCAGCTGTCAAATGTCATCTGACATGTCACCAGTCTCCTGGTCCACTAATACAGAATGCTGGCTGTGAGTCAATCAAAATATTTTTCTATTGTTTGAAGGCATATTACATTTTATGCCCTCATTAACCTAAAAGTAATGCATTATAAGCAACATCTTTACTTTTAACCCATTACTGAAATCTTTACATACCTATATAGAAGTTAAACTCATTAAACAATATGAGACTTACTTCTAAATTAATATGCTTAGAATCCAGCTACACATCTAAACTGCTCAAGTAAGCTATTCCACAGTATTTCCCAGGAATAACAGAATTACGGGTGAGGATCTAACTTTTAACATTTTTTTCTCTGCTGGGAGACATTACCAAAGTTTTTCAAATTTTGCATTTAATATGTTTCCATAAAAATTGCAAAGAAGGTATGGGGTTTCTTGCATAAAATGCATTTTGCTGCAAAACACCTTGTTTTTGTGTGCAAACTACAAACAGACATTTTAAAACAAGACATGAACATTTCTGTGGAATACTATGCCATTTTGGAGTCGAAGGCTTTCATGGCCAGCATCCATAGTTTTTTGTGGAGCTCCATAGTTTTATGTGGCCATGTTCTAGAAGAATTCCTTTCTGACGTTTCACCAGCATCTGCCATTTTATGTATATAATCTAATCTCTAAAGATAGTCTTGACTGTGTGCACTGTACAAGTGAACATGCTCTAGGTCATGGTTTTGAAAGCAATGAGCTTTGACTTAGGCAAGACTAACTGCTCTGGACAGTGTCCATGATGCATATGTGAGATCAGCTTTAACTGAAGTTAAAACCATATTCCTTATTTCTGAACAAAAATCAATAAATACACAATATGTTTTAGAATCTTCTTAACAAGCTGAGTATTTATGTTCATCAACATAATTGAAAAAGACTGTAGGGGGTGTTGTTAAATGTTTTATGTTTTTAATTGAAATTTTATTTAAGAAAACATATTCAACCAAATATGGAGTTATGGACAAAAATAAACAAGTACTGTAAAGAATTCTTTATTATATGAGCTAATAGGTTAGCCTATAGTAACTTGTAACTAATCAAAACTGCAATAGCTTTGGTTCTGCAGTATTTATTACAAGATAAGCAAAAAACAATTCAACAAGACACAACCTACAAAAATGAGTTCAATACTTCCAATATAAAAACCAAAAATAAAAACCTTGCAACATTTTTAATTGAATAGTCAGAGTTCTCTTTGCACTTTGTTTTCATAACCTTAATTAATAACCAAATGATTGCTTGCAAATCTGCTCTGTGTAAATGGATTCAGGACTGCAACCTTAATTTTTCCAGCGTTGAGGGCGGAGCCATCCTTCATGAGGGTTGGTTCCCCCTGTTTGCTCCAATCAGGCAGGACTATGACTTTTGGGCGTGTCCACCAGGGGAATCCATCCCCCTTGTTTGCCCAGTCAGTCTAGTTCCTGCCTTCGCTCCATCAGGTCGTGTTTTCCTAACTCTCCTTTACTCACAAAACAAAATCTTCTTTATTCTCCTTTTACTCCTTACCTCTTCTCTCTCTGTGAGGGCCGACTAAGGTCCGAAGAGCTAGAGGGCCCAGGCATGTCTGGGGAATCCGGCCATGCTACCCAGGCTCTCCACAAGAGGAATGGATCAGCCCTGACCCAGGAGGTGTGGCCTGTAGGCCGCTCGGCGCAGCCGGAGGAGGGATATCCCTTTTCTCCGCGCTTGAAGGCGCCGGACCGCAGGAACCTGTCCCGAAATCGGGAGGGTGTGGTTAGCAAGGAGGACGCAAGAGACCGCAGGAACCTGTCCCGAAATCGGGAGGGTGCGGATAGCAAGGAGGACGCGAGAGACTGCAGTAACCTGTCCCGAAATCGGGAGGGTGCGGTCGGCAAGGAGGACGCCGAGAGAACTGTGAGTAATGCTGCAGTGAGCAGCTTGGGTACCCTGCAGCCTCTCCCTCCCTCTTCCCAAGAGTCAGGGTCAGAGGCAGAAAGGACTCAGAGATAAAGGAGGGCCAGGGGAATTATCTTCCTCTCCCTCATTCTTCAGATTATCGAGGGACGCCTTCTCCCCCTTGGAAAGTCATCCCTCCAAGATGGACCCCAAGTTCACTGGAGGGAGCTCAGTGGTCCTTCAGCCCCTGGAGTCGGGCTCACAGAGGGACAGGCTCCTTTACAATTCCAGGAGACCTAGGGAACCCTCTTCTTCTTTCCCCCCCGCCTCCCGCTCTTCCAGGGATGCCATTCCCCTTTGGAGCAGGGCAAATTTGCACCCAAACGTTCCTCCTTGGCGCACAAATTCAAACTCAAAAAAGGCGGGAGCCATGCCAATGCTACTTCAGGTTTATTCCTCCAAGCATAAACATAATGGAGAGCGCCATCTAAGGCTAAGAAGCAAAAATTATGCTTGCAGTTAAAATCCTCAGATGAGGATGTTCCCTCCAAATCTCAGTCCTCTTCTGCCTCTGAGGGAGAATGGTCTGAGGGGGGCCAGAACACCAGCCCCAGAGGGTGGTGAGATAGAGACCCTGACAGACCTTGGCGCGGCTGGAGGCCCTGTCCCTGGCCAGATTGCGCCCCACTGCGGACATCAAACCCGGCAAGAGGTTTGGACAGTGGGAGAGAGAGAGAGAGAGGAGGCAGATTTCAAGAGTGAGTGAGGATTCAGTCCTTAATCCTATGTTTGTGGGTTAAGTTTACCTCAGAGGTTTGTTTCTGACTTGCATTGCCAGCTTTGAAGGAGGCTTCAGTTGCTTCAGAGATTCAAATGGAGAGTTTCCCTCCAAAACCAACTGCCTTCTCCTCTCCTTCCTCCAAGATCCACTCAGACTGAAGGGATCAGAGAGGATTAACAAAAGCATTTCCAGGTGCAGGGAGTCTGCTTCTGCCCCATTGTCCCCTAGTCTGAAGGTTTCAATCTCTCCTTGGGGAGAATTTGGCCAAAAAGACATTTATTTATTGTGCTTGCCTTTTTTAAAATAAGAGGCAAAGCTGGAACTGAAGGTGTGGCAGCCATTTTGATTAAGGGCAGCTAGGCAGAAAAGGAAAGGCCTGCTGCTTCTGCTAACTAATATGCCTTTTGTAAAACAAAGGAAAATAATACCTATAGTTCACTCCTCAGAAGAGGAATGTGATCTGAAAAAGAGTTAAAAATAAAAAATAAAGATGAGGGCCTTTCAGTACCTCCTGAAAGCTCCTGAAATCTGTTAGATGTTTGGGGACTGATGATCCTTCATTATTACTGTATTTGTTTATTATTACTGTACTTGTTTTATGGTATTATTGTACAAAACAACTTATATATTGGAATTTAATGTCAACTCTGACCAATTGAAGCTAGAGGATGATCCATCCTGATCTTCCTCAGGGAAGGATATTCCTCCCCCCTCCAAGCCTGGGCCTTCAACACCAAATACTCCATTTCATGCAGATTTTATGAGGATATTAACAAGGCCTCCATAATTTATTATTGTGATTCTAAATCCAATAGCTGTTTACATATATATGGTTACATCTCAGCCCTCTTTGTCATGAGAATCAACAGATGCCACTTGTGGCTGCCAGAGTTTATGCTCAACTAAGGTGTCTGCTATTTCCTTTTTTTTCTGGGGCTAAACATGTGTGGCCTAGCCCACTTGTCAAACAAACAAACACTTAAGGTCAAAATAAAGTATTATCAGGGTATTAACTATGGTTAAAGGTAGTGGCTATGTCTGGAGACACTAGCCTAAATGAGATTGGATGTAATCCAAGACCAGTTCAAGGACAGACTTTGACTAAAGAACTGACACATAAAAATGCCCATTACAAAAAATATCTAAGATTCTCACCACTTAATGGGGACAAATTGTTTGGAATAAAGTCTCTTGGCTGAGACTAGGAATAATAAGAAGTCCTCAACATCCTTAAATGTCAGCCCTGGTGGCGCAGTGGTTAAATGCCTGTACTGCAGCCACTCACTCAAAACCATAAGGTGGCGAGTTCAAGACCAGCAAAGGGCTGAAGCTCAACTCAGGCTTGCATCCTTCCGAGGTCGCTAAAATGAGTACCCAGATTGTTGAGGGGCAAATAGCTTACAATTGTAAACCGCTTAGACACTCCTTAAGGGTATGAAGCGGTATATAAATGAAATGAAGCTGTTTGTTAAAATATACTTTGATATATTTTTCTATACCATTCATATGACTTTTCATTGCCTCCTTAAGGTAGAGGAAGGCAAACAAACATAGATTGATATAAAAGTCACAAAATGTCTGATTGATATTGAGGCCATAAAAACATCAACAACAACACTATACTATCTATCTAATAACAATTGAGTTATAATAATCACAGGTTCAGATGGGAGATTATCCAGACAATTCTGGAGACACGTCTCCTCCAAGATTTTTGTGTGTTCCTGTTTTTTGGGTAGTGGTCTCCTGCCCACAGCCCAAGCTACCACTTTATCACAAATATCTTACCAACCTTTCCATACAAGGTTCTACCATTCAGTCTGTTGTTTTCTTCTGTGACACGCACTACACAGATAGACACGTCTTGAAAACAGTGGGACCTTCATATAGACCCATAATTTCAAATGTCCTGATAGATCTCATTCTCTCCCATAGGATATATATAAGATGCCGAGTTGTGATTTCTTTCCTATCCAGACATGTTTTTCTGGTAATTTACGAAAAGAACTACCTAGTTCCATTTCAGAACCTGCATCACTTTGGAGTGGTTGTAGACACATCGCTGACCAGTCTACCTGACCAAGCAAAGGGTAAGATCCATGAAGAACACCCTCGAGCAGGTAGGTTGTTCCCAGTTATTGGACCTAGTGTTACTGGTGCATCTACACTGCCTGATCTGTTTCAGTTAATCGTTTGGCATGAACACCATTTCATGCCAGGAGCCTACAGTAGTTCTTCTAGCTGTATCAAAAAACAGATGGTACACATAAATAATCTGTTCTGACATACACTGATTAAATCAAACCTCTTTGAATGGTGGTTTTTGCTGCCAGTTGTAGAGGATTGCCTGATTTAGGCCCTGTTGAAGTTCCACATAAGGTTGGATGCCAGCTTAGGGCGACGGGAAGCATGTTTGTGGCTCCCAATAGCCAAACTCCAGATCCCTCATGTAGATGCTCCGGTCTCGTCTCTCGTGACTTCAGAAGGGCAGGGTTTCCAGAGATCTTCCAGATGTCACGAAACCAGTTCGTCTTCCAATTCACAAAGATCTCCTAACTCAAGGTCAAATACCATATCCAGGATTAAACCTTCACATGTGGATATTGAAAGGCACCTACTGGACATCAGCTCTTCCAATCATACTGTCCCAGAAACTGTCTAATCATTCATATATATGTGTGTGTGTGTGAGAGAGAGGGTGTATATATAAAGTTTTGAGAACAGCTTCTCTTATTAAACTTCCCACAGTTCACAGATATCCTAATTGGTACCCTCATGTAGTTCTTCAGGCATTAACCAAACCACAGTTTGAATAACTTGACAGAGTTGATATTAAGTTTCTTACCTGGAAAACAGTATTTTTTTTTAATGCTATTAGTTCAGCTAGAAGGTTTTCTGAACCAGGAGCACTATCCACAGGAGTGAAATATGCATCTTCTGTGAGGATTCAGTTCTGCTTGACGGGATCTGATGTTCATGACTAAAGTTAACTTCACATTTCATAGAGCACAGGAGATCATTTTCCCTTCATTCGTTCCTGACCCCAAAAAGGAACTTGAAAAGACTTGGCTCACACTAGATGTAGGCAGAGTTCGGCGTATTTACATCAAACGCACTTGTCGATGGCGCAAATCAGACAGTCTATTTGTCTCCTTCGGTCCTACATACCTGGGAAGTTTTTCTTCATCGACCCTGGCTTGATGGATCTGGGCTTGCATCTCTCAGTGTGAGTCGATGATGGGTAATACGCTGCAAGGAAGGGTCAGCGCTCATTCCGCTCACAGTGCTGCCACACCTGCCGCCCTAACCACTAATGTTCTTGTCTCCAACATTTGCAGGGTGGCCGCTTGGTCATCTCCTTCCATATTTATCCGTTGCTGCCAAATCAATGCCTTCCAACTGGCTGGGGCATCATTTGGTAGACGGATCCTTCAATCCATCCTATAATTCCTTACCTCAGTTCCCACCCATGTAGGGAGCTTTGGTATGTCCCTCATGAAGGATGGCTCCGCCCTCAACGCTGGAAAAATGAACATTGGCTTACCTTGTGAGATGTTTGTTTTCAGCGATGAGGGCAGAGTCATCCTGCCCACCCGTAACTGAGGAATTTTTTCTTGGTGTCGGGGGGTGTTGTAAGGTTAATAGGATCCTTGTTCTAGTGTCTAGAATTGTTATAGTTAAATGGTTAAACTTTCTCTATTGTTGTTAGTATTTCTTCATTGTTATAAACTCTCTCTGCTTGGCTATACATTGACTGGGCAAACAAGGGGGATGGATTTCCCTGGTGGACACGCCCAAAAGTCATAGTCCTGCCTGATTGGAGCAAACAGGGGGAACCAACCCTCATGAAGGATGACTCTGCCCTCATCGCTGAAAACAAACATCTCACAAGGTAAGCCAATGTTCGTTTTTCTCCTAGACCTAGGAAATAAAAATCTGAAGAAAAATTTTTTACCTATAAAATAGATTTTTTTAAAAAATGAATCAGGCCAGCAATAATGCTAAGGTTTTAAGTACCAGTATTCAAGCAACTTCAGCTTACAGTTAAAACTTTATGAGAATTGTTCAATGCAGACATACTCATGTGGAGGTGGAGGAATCAGAGGTCATACTGGGTAGCTCATGCTGAATTGCTTTATTCTTCCTTCAAATCATTTTTCTTTGCGAATTTCTCTTTAGGCTGATACCATATGCCTACCCTTTTCAAAGAGGCCCAAATGAACAGCCACAGTCTAAGTAAACACACCTCAGTTTGCACCAGTAAAAAGTATATCACTGTACTTACCTGTTGTCGCTTATATGCCAAATGGTCCAGCTTTTTCAACCCTTCCTGGAGATTTTTATATATTTTCTGCAGTTCAGATTTGCTAGACACATTCCGAAGAGACTCAAATGTTCTTTGAACCTGTGGCCACACAAATGGAGAAAAACATTGTTAGGGATTCCCTGTACCTGATTAGGAAAGAACTCACCAGAAATATGTTAATTTGGGCTCTGTTAGGCACCAGGTCTTCATGCATTATAAGTAAAACTATTAGGCAGATAGCAAGACTCTCTGGATGCAACCCATTCAAGATATGCCCCACTACTTCCATCGGACAAAAATGATGCTTCCCAGCATTGAACGGGGACAGGTGCCAGAATGGGACCTTTTTGTGGATGTTTTGGTGTGCGATAAAATCTGTTCAGGCATGCTCCCGAGAGTCCTGTTCCTGTCCCCCTAACGGAGGAAAAAATGAATGTGATAAACTTCTATGTTTGAGTTGAAATTAAAACCCAGTTCTCCTTGAGACCTTGTCCAGCACTCAGACCACTATATCATGCTGGCTCTCCTTTGGTGCTACAGATAAATAAATTATTCAATCATTCACATATCACACCTAATACAATAACTGAATCCTTCTAAAATAGACTCTAGTTTGAAAGTAGAAAACAAAAGCCCACCTATATAGACTTCTGTGAGATTAAAAGTATAAGGGGAGCCATATGCCGCTTATCTTCATTTTGTTGCCTTTTTTTTTCAGGACAGGAACCATCAGAGATGTTCTAGTGAGCTTCATGGATTGGTCCCAGAAAATAAAAGCCACAGAACCATTTTTACTCTAGATTAAATTTCTTCCTTTCCAAACCTAGCCCAGCCAGCCTTGCAGCAAAGGCCAATATGGGCAAGAGGCTTCTTAGTCACTGTTTGGCTGGATGCTCAGTTGCTGCTCTCAGGGTGACTGGGTATAAAGGGAGAAGTTTCTCCCTGTTGAGGAACAACTCTCAATCCTTCTTAGCCAGACAGATGAGCACAGCCAGGATGACTGAGTGCAAAGGAAGCTGCACTTGTTCACCCAGGCTTTGCAAAGGGAGCTGGGACCAAGATTGGTTGTTTTGAATTTACAGTAGAACAGTAGCCCTAATATCAAGAAATGGGCATTGGGGGCATTCAGGTTGTTGCCCAAGGAGTTTATAATACAATGGAATTTGGGGGTATAATGCAATGGCAATCCTAATGCAATCATGGGGTTTCATGTTATTGTGTATGAGTGTATCTCACGCAATTTTGGGCAATGGGAAGTCATTCCGAACACAATCATGGGGTTTCACGTAATTGCGTATTAGAGTATATCACTCAATTTCGGGCAATGGGGGGTCATTTTCGGGAAATGGGAAGCCATTCTGAACGCATTCCAAACTAGCGAAATTACGTGAATTAGAATTGGCTCCATTCGAAATTGAGAGAAATACCTCCCATGTGATAAACTCCCAAGAGAAAAGGAGACAACAGTCCAAAAAGATTTGGGGACCACTAAACTAGACCTTCATAATATGCACTGCGTAGGTCTCTTTTATATAGGCAGCTCCCCAGAGCACAGTTATGTCACACAACCTGCACATTAACTAATATAGCTGCTACACAACATTAACATGGTTTCAGAGCAATGGCAGTAAACAGACATTTAAGGTATTGTGTGTTTGAGGAAGATACAGGTCCAGTATGAAAGCAACAAAGAAGATATAAATGATTGTTCTTAAACTATGAAGCTGGAAAAGGACAGACAGCGGACTTGCTACAAACTGTACTGCACTGAATTATGTATAACTTGGTTCGACCTAATCAACACTGCTAGAACAGAGTTGTGTGTGTGTGTTTGAAAATCATTGTCATCATTGTGTTTAATTGTAACTATATGTTTCAGTTTTTATTATTTTCTAAGCCCTCCTTTGAGGGAAATGCATCTAGCTAGAGGAGGTTAAAACTTTCAAATAAATACATCATTTATTAGCTGCAGACACAACTTTGCTCTACATGTTCGTTTTCCTTGTGCTGATTCCAGATTAATATCAGAACTGTGTGAGAGAATGCCTGACTATTATTTAGATTGGCTTTGAGCAGATTGGGTTTTGTATTATCTGATGTGAAATATAATTAAAACCTAGCCACCCACACCACTTGCTAAGAAGAGAAGCTATTTATTTATTTAATTATTTAATATATGTCCTGCATTTTGACAAAAATAGCACCGAAAGCCATTAACAATAAAATATTGAGGATGGAAAACAAAGCTATAATTAAAATGTTAAAATAATCATTCTAAACACATACCCAAACATTGCCAGGGAAAATAGATCTCAGCAGGAAACACAGTGTCCCAAGCACATCAGTCACCAGATCCCCAACTAAGCGGAAGAGAATCTTCTCGAGAATGTTTCCCCAGATTTTAAAGATGGGCTTTGGGGAAAAAATAAATTGTCTTCTCCTGTCTCACAGTTCCACTCACTGAAGTTGTTTGATTAGCAGAAGAAAATAATTGGATCCCTGCCATTAATCTAAGGTCTTGTCAGCATGGGTTATACGCTTTGAATTCCCCCTGGGCTTGCTGCTCCCGTTTATGTGACACAGGGCCAAAACCTGAAACTAGGTGTGGATTGTCTTCATGACATCCACACCCAATTTGAGCTTTCCTCCTTTTAACCCAGATTTTAAAATCTTACCTTTTACTCCAGATGTTTGGCTCTCGTGGTGTAGTGGTTTAAGCATGGGACTATGACTGAGAAACCAGGGTTCAAATCCCAGTTCAGCCACAGAAAAGCCCTGGGTGACCTTGGGCACCTCACACTCTCTTAGCTTCAGAGGATGGCAATGACAAACATCCTCTGAACAAATCTTGCCAAGAAAATCCTGTGATAGGTTTGCGTTAGGTTTGATGGCTGAAGGAGCCCTTGTGACACATTGGTTAAATGCTGGTATTGCAGCCACAATGTTGTGAGTTCGAACCCACAGGGTTTCAGGTGGACTTAGCCTTCCATCCTTTCATAAGTCAGTAAAATGACCATTGCTGGAGGCAACTGGCTAACACATTATAAACTACTTAGGACTCTATCAGCCTGGCAAAAAAGACAGCACCATAGTGGTATGCCCTATCACACAATAACGCAAAGATTATCATACGATGTCGCGTGACGTAGTGACTACTGTGCAATTGTCCCATGAATAAAGAGGCATTCTAGCACCACTTTTTATTCATGGGATTTTCCCATGAATTAAAAGGTGGCACTAAAATGCCTCTTTATTCATGAGATAATCAACAGATAATATCAATATTGCCTGACGTCGTGTGATAATCTTCACGTTACTGTGCTATATTGACGGGAGCATACCGCTATGCTCCTGTGGGTTTTTTTGTCAGTTTGATAAAGTCCTATGAGAGTACCTAGTTCACTATGAAACGGTATAGGAATCTAAAATGCTATTGATAAGTGTTAGGGTCACCGTAGGTCAGAAGTGACTTGAAGGCACACAAGAAACAATGGCAACTGCCCTCCCATATGGTCCCTGTGAGCTGCCACTGTGACCTCAACAGCAGTATCAGGCAACAAACGGAGAGCACATGGGAAGGTAGCCACCATCACTGTAGAGAGAGAGAGTAATGGGGGAAAATTGAGGCCAGAATATTCTGGGGCCAAGTCAACACATCTCTTGAGATGCTGAAATGGTATGGTGTGAATATTAGTAATCCTCCATACAATGCAGGGATCATATACAACATAATTTCATGCACTGCACATTCCAGTCCAGACACTAATGTCTGTGACACCACAGAGATAAAATACCCATTTATGGGTTTTGCCCCTTTCTCCCCCCGATTTTTATATATTTAACAAATCTCTTCCTTGGTCAGCAATTTCATTTTGTAGGGAATGACATAACCTTTAAAATTAATTTCGCTTCAGTGATCAAACTCTTCTCTTTTATTCTATGAAAATTACAAAACCTTGGAGCCATGGAACTGGAAAGCAAAGAACCTCCTCATCTGCTCTCAAATGATTAATGACAAATCTTACAGCCAAGATTCTCATGAAGGAATAGTACAATATGTCAGCACTGCCATTGTATTAGAACACACTCCAGGGAAAGCTTTACAGGCATATATAAAAAGATTGCCTTTTTTAATTGATGTCTACTAGCAAACATTCTGAAGACCACGTAGAGAAAAAATGGGGGCTGCTCTAAACATTATAAAACCTTTCTGGAGCTTTGTAAGAAATCAAATGTGTTTTCTTGGATCAAGGCCACAGTTAAGAGTCATTCATTTGCCTGAGGGGATTCTAAAATATAAACATCAAAGTTAAAGACTTCGAAAGAAAGAAAAAGCAAAGTCAGAGCTCATTAGAGATTTCAATTGCATTAGATTTTGGCCCTGGGTAGCAGAGTCCAAAATGCTGTTGGAGTCTGACGACAATTCAGCAGCATAAGTTAAGGTTACCTGCTAGTCTCAGTGTATTTTCTAATTAATATGACAGCATTTGAAAATGCTTTTGACAGAACCAGTAAGAATGATCAAACACTGCAAAGCAATAAAAAAATATGACACTTCTCCCACCGACAAGGATTGCAGCTGGGCACAGTTGTAGGAAATTATACAACTAAGATGGAGTGAGAGGAAATGAATTTATTGGTAACTGATGGTTTGTCTTCCATGAATACAGTGTGTGTGTGTGATCACAGTATACCTTGCTTCATATTCCGTATTTCTGAAATATTCAACAGCACACCTGTGTGGTTTATAATTCATTTTAGCATTTCTAACATTCCAAATCAGAAAGTAACCCGGGGGGGTGGGGGTGTCCAGCATTACTGACTGGGTTGTTTTTGCAATGTAGCAGCACTATTCTAGAACGCTTAACACACATTTTAGTTATAGAAAATACAATTGGCTGGATTGTTTCCAGAAAGAGAGCTCATTCTTGACAATGCCAGTCAAAATACATGGCATTTAATTTTTTTTATTTTTTATTTATTGGTTCTAAGTAGAATCAGAAAATAAATATAAGGATTTATATGTATTTTTGGCCTTAAGCTCACTGCACACATGCATGCATTTTGTCCCTTTTGCTATATTCTTCTACCAACCTGATCTCTGAGGAAACCAGTTTTTGCAGTGGAGGCCATGCATAATGTTAACTGGATGCTGCAATGACAACTAGATGGTACTTGGTGTCAGTGCACTATCCTGCACTTGCAGGGGAATTTTCAAATGTAAAGAAGAGGCTTTTATATTAGTAAACATTTGATCAGATGGAAAATGAAAGACCTTAAAGTAAAAATGGGTGCCTGCAAAACAGTGAGAAAAAATAAAGGAAGTCTCCAGCATCAGCACTTGGAGACTTGAAGCTTTACAGAAGAATAAAGAATAAAAGAGGGCAAAGTACTCAGAAAACCTTCTATGGAAAAACTCATGGTGGCTCTTGTTTCCCAGTCTGACTGTGCATTAGTTGTCTATTGGCTTTTAAAACAAAGATGGGAAAATATTATTAAAATCTTAATATTATAAATTAGTAAGAATATTAATACAATAAATATAAACTATAAGTAGGAGCTGCGGCATAAATTCATTTCATTTTCAGGGAATTTAAAATCCTTTAGGGCTGTTAGTTATAAAGACTAGAATAAAAAACACTAGGTGCCATAAAAATTTGAAAATAACTTAAAATCAATTCTGAAAGCTGAAGGTGAAGTACCTTGTGGAATAGAAAGGTTCTACAAATCAACAAAATCCCATTCATTTACCTTAGGCATGCATGGAAGAACATTCCACTGGATTTTTCCCCATGTTAATTAAAATAAAAATTGTGTTCCCGTGTTGAGCTGAGTTGATTCCAAATCCATCTTGCTCTCTATTCTTTGAGCAGTACTTAAAAGTTCCATGGCTTACTAGCTTGACTATTTTAATAAAGAATTTACCAAAACATAGGTGAAAATCCTTCAGAGAAGGAAGCTTGACAACAGAGATTATGAGATGGACAGTTAATTTGCTAAGCTTAGTAGCTACTCACTGTGGTCAGATGTTGCAGCAGGTATGAGACATCAATCATATCTGCCAGAATAAGGAGTCTGGTAACAGCAGCCAAAAGAGCACGTGCTACTTGGACAACTGCCTCCCTTTTGGGCAGATAACAAGGATCATCTGTAAATTTTTTGGCTGAAATCCTTAAAGCTTCACCTGCAAAATAAATAAACAAGGAATGCTGCAGATCTTCCCATGAATAAATTCATAATGCAGTATCACTGACACTAAGTTGTATCAGTTGATTTGGAATTTACTGCTATGGATGAAATCTTTATTATTTTCTTTTAATGACTCACTGCTGAATTTGCTAGCTAATATCTCCATACCTTCCATAAAAATGGTTCCTTACCCATTTTCAAACCTGGATTTCCCCATGAAGTCAACATGGCATGAGAATATGGATCAGATTGCCACTGAAGAAACAATATATGTGCCACACAATTCTAACAGCTGAAAATATGGGCCAAACACTGTCCCTTTTTTAATAAAATAAGAACAAAATACTGTCCATTTAAACAGAGATGTCAGAAATCAACAACCCAAGGACAACTATAGTGGACTCCTTACTTTAAGTGGATATGTCCAAAAATTAATACAATATAATACATATGTCCAATAGTATGTCAGAAGATCTAGAAGTATGAACTCCCCCTTTTGTTAGGAATTTGCATCCTTTTCATTGAAATTCTAGGAGGAGATGAGTCCCTGCAAAAAAAAATCCTAAACAATACTTGCAAGATATAAATAGAAAATTACCATGAATAATTTAACCAATTCCAGATATAGCATTCATTGTAAAGATGTTTACCTCACCATGCAGACTCATCTTTAAGCAAGCATTTTTCTAAATTTTGTGCAATATTTTTATCATATTATTTAGATTAAGAGTAATCATCTAAGATAAATCCCTAGGGATAACTATACCAAATAAAGAATAGAAATTGGACAATACTGACAGTGTCATGCTTTAAATACGCGAATCCATTTTGTCTCCCATTGGCAGTATTTTTTACTTGGACCAGTTAACTGAACACCCAGATATTGTGCCAAAATTATTAATCCATTATATCAAAGGAGATTGACTGCTGGGGCTTTAAAATGAACTACATCTGAAAAAAGAATGTTTTTAAATTCTAAATCGACAGTCACAAATCCATTGATTCTGGAATTTTGTCTAACAGCACGTGCTAAATGTTCCAACTACAAACTGAATATTCAAGGAGACAATGGACATCCCTGACATTTTCCTGTCTTGTTTCAATGTAAAAAAATTGAGGAAAAAATATGTGCTCTTGGTGTTGAATATAAAATTTTTATCCATTTCAAAAATATTTTAGGAAACCCAAAATTAGGCAATACTGTAAAAAATAAATGGCCATTAAATTTTATCAAAAGCCTTCTCTGCATCTCAAGAAATAATGGCTGGCTGATCAGTTCTATTCAAGTTTAAAGCAATAGAGTTCAGAACCAATTAAATATTATCGTCTCCTTGTCTGTTTTTGATTAATCTCGCCTGGCCAGGACTTTCCAAAGATGAAATGACTTTTTTGTAATCTGTTATCTAAAATTGTTGTCAATATTTTGATATCAACATTAAGTAAGGCTATAGGGCAATAGTGCAGGAAGCATCATCATTACCAGGTAAAGTTATCAAGATAATATAGTCATCATTTAATGATGAGGAGAGGAAGACAGATTCTAAGATATGTGTGTAAAGATGGAGCAGTTTTGGTGATAACAGATTGGATAAAAGCACTGTACAATTCCTGAGAGCCAGGAGACTTCCCATTTCTCATATTTGCTATAACATTGATATGTTATAGCAAATACAACATATGTTGTAAAGGTTCTGAAAGAAACTGTTGCTGTGATATGCTAAGATGAGGAGGGTCAATTTAAGAAAAGAAAGTCCCTATATCCGGTTGGTGAATTTCATTATCAAAGGTATAAAATTCCACATAAAACTTTGAAAACTGTAGATTTATATCTGTGGGCAATGTATATAAAATATTGCTTTCAGCTCTGATAGTTGAGATGTGTTGCTGTTGATGCTTAATGCACTGAGCCAGAATCTTGTTAGGACATTCCCCATTTTCCCAACATGGTTGCCACAGACATGCCAGAGTCAATTCCAATTGTTCAATTCATGTTTAATATTTTCTAATTTTTGATAAAGTAGTTCAGATTGAGAAATAGCAAAGTGGGACATCAGAGATGTCAGTTGCTTGTTCAATAACTTTTTTTGAGCTTTTTTTAATAAGAGGAATAAGTGATAATTGTACCCCGAATGTAGGCCTTACATGCTTCCCATTCAATAGCTTATGAACTCTCAAAGCCTTCATCAGATCTGCTGGTATTTTAGCCCTGAACTGTTCATCACTGAGAAGAAAATCATTAGAAAAACAGGGCCTAAAGGCATTCTGAAAAGCACTTCTTGCAAAGGTGATAAAAACAGACCAAGGAAAAGTTGGGGGCATTCTGTTCAGTGCAGTCCTTGGAAAACGTAATTTCCATTTTTAAAAATTTATGAGACAATTTCACTCTGAGTTTTAGTTTTTAAAAAAGTGGGATAAGCGTAAAGATGTTTTCTCATTCATATGAGTTGGAGTTTTTTTGTTTTTGTTTTGTTTTTGTTTTGGGGGGGTTAATTTGACTGACAATCTGAGCAGTTGTGGTTGATGCTTAGTGTTATCATGCTTAATGATTTCAATAGGAACATTAGTTTTTGACATCAGGTTTGGGCCCTGAAATCTCATGGCCTAGCATGCTCCTGCCCTGGCAACCCAACAGTGATACTGTTAAAGATAAGCTGCTTGGATTCCCTTTTGGAAGAAAGGTGGGATATATATCAAATAAAACAAATAAACAAATAAATAAAGTTAAGGGAAGAAGTCATATCAATAAACAACTGCAATAAACAACTGCAAAGGACCCAGTGATTTGTTGGAGTGCCCCACTTCAACTAATTGCATGTACATATATTTGTAATTAGAAATAGTAGTGGTTCCCATCTAAAGGATGGATGGAAAACACACGATCTTCTGTATGTTGCTGGGCTACAGTTCCCATCATCCCAGGCCTGTGAGGGTGGGGGACGGCAACTCAACACATTTTCAGCTTCATTCTGTAGAAATGTTTATTGCTTACATACAAGCATACATGCTTGAAAATCACGTTTTAAAGAGGCGTAATTAAATTGGACAAGGAAAGAGAGAATTAGAGAACACAGGACTGACAGAAGGCAAAAAAGCAAAGGGAGATTAAGGGGCACAGTATAATCAAGGCAATGAGACTGCAAAGGATTCTGAGAAGAAAAAGAGATTTAAGAAGGTAATGGGATTTGAGGATATCATGGAACTAGAAGGAGAGATGAGGCATAATTAGCCAATAATACATGGGCTTATGCCAAAGAGAATTCAAAAAAGGGACACGAAGGAAAACAAGAAATAATTAAGGTGGTCCGCTTTTTTAAAAAAAACAAACTTTGGCACTGCCTTTAGTTCTGTAGGTAATACACAAAACTGCTGCTATGCATCTTATTGTCTTTTTTTAAATACATAATATGATTTGACACTCTGAAGGATACTATTATATAATTTTCCTTATTTTGATGTATCATAAAATGTATGCTAAATGTCATTCCAAACAGTCTAATTTTAAAACATTCTTAGTGGGAAAGAACACAACACATATTTGCAATGCTGCATAATACACATAACACAACCGCAACACAATGCAGATTTATGGCACTAATAAAACGCAACCATTCTGCATTCAAATAGACAGCCACCTGGACTTATATAAGCATGTACCCCAGGTGACATGCCATCAGCCATGGATGTCGACAACAGAAGTGTTTACATCAAATTATTCTACAGATGCCTTCATAGATATCATACTAGTCATCTACCTATAAAGGATTACACCGAGCCAAATCCACTAATTTATAGAGCCTATTTGACAGTGCAGAACTACCTGGCTTATTAAAATGTCTCCTGCTGTGAGGCAATGTTAAGTATTTCTTTTCCTTTCTTTCCATATATTTAAAATACTACTCTTCTCCATACATTTTTTTTCTGAGCCCTTATTGGCCTGTACATCAACAGGCTGTTACATGGAGGTGGCCTTGCAGAACTTGGGCGAGGGAGTTGGGGTTATGTTTTTTTGCATTCCACTTGGGACCTAACTGATCACCAAGTTAGGGATGATAGATCACATTCTGTCTCCAAGCATTCATACATCTCAGATACAGCATTAATTGGGCCAAGTATCTTTCCTCTGCATACCATATAGCTCACATAATAGAGCAGTAGAACAATCTTCCCCAAACGGGCACCCTTCAGATGTAAGAGACTGCAGTTGCTATCTGTAGTCTAGCTATAAAAAAGTTGTAATAAACACAACCTGTAACAGAGCCATCCTAAACTTTCTACTCCACTTTGTTTAGTGAAGGGGGTGTAATCTGTGGCTTTCCCCCATGTTGTTGGTCTACAACCTCTTTCCAGCATAATCAGTAATGGGGCTAACTGGAGACACAGTCCAACAGCATCTGAAGAGCACAAGTTGCCTACTGCTGGTCTATCACAACTTGTTCGCTTTTGTTCTCCATTTGTGGCACACTATGCATTATGCAAGTTGATGTTGCTTCACACAATGCCACAGAAGTCATAAATCTTCCAGTGTGAGTACACGCCACAGGGAACAATTGCTAATCAGGAGCTCACTGCAGAATATAACCAAAACAAATACGTGTTTTAAAATGCTGCTACCTGTTAAATATTTTAGCACAATACATTAACATATGAATCTGCTACTGATCTGGGAGAAAGGGACTGACAGATGCCTGGTCTAGCCCTATGGCCCTCTGATTTCTTCCAGTATTACAATACTGAGAAAGTTAATTTATTTTATAATTCGACTTTAGTCACCAAAAGCCATGAGCAAAAATGAAACTATCCCCACTTTCTCAAGCCAAGAATTTATTTATTTATTTGCCGAAGTGTTTCACAAGAATAAAAAGAAAGAAGAATCAATACATTAAGACTGTTTTCAAGTTGTATCTCCCTGGCTGCGGAAGAAGTACTGCAACTGCTGGCTGCAGCTTTGAAGAATTGCTTCAGGAGAGCTAATAGATTTGTTGGGCACAAAAAAAACATCACTGAATTCAGGGAAGGGGAAAAATGGGACAAGGGAGAACTGATTAACTTGGCAAAGAGAATTTATTACTGCAGGGCAGACAGAAAAGGGAACTGAAAAAGATATGAAGGCAAATCGGAACAGAGCTGATTGATTAATTCTGCATGCAAAACAGCAGAGCTTTGATGATCCAGGAATGAATGATAAGGGACAGACAAAGTGAAGTTTCAGATTAAAGCAGCACTGAGTTTGTCAGACAATGTGGGGATGCAACGAAGAGGCCACATACCCACGCAGCAACTATGATGGTTATGCAGCTGGAAATGAGGGAAACCATTAAAAAAAAAAAAAAAACAAGACTTCTCAGATTCTCACCTGAATCACCAGGCATAGTCAGTCCTGCCATTAGATAGAATGAAGCAAGATTATTTGGTGGCACGTGCTTGGACAGCAGTGACATCCTTCCTTCTTCCTGCGGCTACAATCCATCTCCCTTTCTTGGAGGGTAGAGCTTTGTGTACTACATGGCTGGCACTGCAGCTGCTAAACTAACCTTATGCAAACTTAGAATGTAGACAGGATCCTTGGAGAGGTGAGAGACACCAGAGGTGTACTAGATCCTTTCCCCTCCTGGCACCTGAAAGCAGGCAGAACGGGATTGGCTGAGTAATTTAGGGGAATAGTTTCCATCCTGCCTAAAAAAAGGCTGTGGTGAAGCATTTACTAAAAAAGCCCTCCCTGCATTCCATCATTCGGGATAATTATGAGCCAGTCAAAAACACTCCACTTTTCAACAAGGTTCTGGAGCATGTGGTGGCCTCCCAACTCCAGTTGTTTCTGGATGAAATATCTTGATCAATTTTATTCTGGCTTCAGCCTTGATAATGGGACAGAGACAGATTAGGTTGCCTTGATGGATGGCCTATGCAGGGAAATGGACAAGGGGAGTGTGTCCCCTATAGTTATGCTGGACTTCTGAGCAGCTTTCCATGCCATTGACCATGGTATCCTTCTGGGACGCCTCTCTGGGGAGTGACTTGGAGGCCCTCTTCTGCAATGGCCTCAGGCCTTGTTGGAGAGGCAAACTCAAAAGGTGGAATTGATGCTGGTGAGTGCCCTGGCCATTGGACTGTGGGGTCCCTCAAAGTTCTGTTTTGTCCATATACACACACCCATTCTGTTTAACATCTACATGAAACCTCTGGGAGAGGTCATCCAGAGTTTCAAAGTTAGAAGTGATCAATATGCTGATGACACCCCAGTCTAGTTCTCCTTTCCATCTGAATCTAAGGAACCTGTCTTAGTACTGTATCAGCATCTGCTGCCAGTACTAGAATGGAGAGGGTAAGCTTTTTTTTTAATTGAAATTTAATCCAGACAAGACAGAGATGGTTTGTAGTCAGTCAAAAGCAAATCATGGAATAAGGACTCCATCTGTGCTGAATGAGGTTTTACTTCCCCCTAAAATCTCAGGCTTGTACTTGCATGTTCTCCTGGACTTAATGCTGAACCTGAATGCCCTGGTTTCAGCAGTCACCAGGAGTATGTTTCACAGCTAAAACTAGAACACCATCTCCACACATTCCCTGAGGTGTCAGATCTGGCTGCAGTAATGTATGGCTCGTTACACTCTGTTTGGACAACTGTAACACCATGGGCCTAACTTTGGAAACTGTTTGGAAACTTTAGAGGACCCAAAATGTTGCAACCAAAATTCTGACTGGGACCAGTTACAGAAGTGTATAACTCACTTGTTACAAAAAACTTCACTGTTTGTTCATATGCCGCTGTTGAAATAAGGTTCAGTTGCCAGTCCAGTCATGGAATGGAGGAGGGCACGATCTTCTCTTTTCGTCAAAGAATCAACATCTCTCAGGCCACCCATGTTCAAGATCATACAATGTAACAGCACCAGTGTCAGAGTCCTCCAGCCCTGAACAATCAAGTTGCTACTTGGAACAGTGGAATGGGTTTATCTCATCCTTAAAAGGCTTTTTTTTAAAAAACTTTTTAATTAAAAAAAAGTTTTTAAAAAAAGATTAAGGATGGAGTTTGCTGGCTATGGCTACAGGACTAAGACCAAGATCAAGGAAGAGAAGGATTAAGAGTAAGTAAAGTCACACCTGAGGATATCTCTCTACAGAAGGACTAGGTCTCATCCCTGGAGAAAGTCGGAATATAAATAAAATAAAATGTGGCTCCCCAGATGTTTTGTGACCTACAGTTCCCATCAGCTTTAGCCAGCATAACCAATGGTGAGAGATTATGGGAACTCAATCCACCCAGGGACAGAGTTCCCATCCCCATGGTCCCCAAGTGATATTATATTCCTTTAATTGGACCTTTGGACAACACCTGTGAGGCACCCATACAACTATAAAAACTGCTGCCACACTTTGTGACCATACTTTCCATGTGGATTCCTTTATCCAAGCCCACCAACAGACACCAAAGATAATGGCAGTTGTACATCCATTGCCACCACAGATACCACTATGCCTGACCTAAATACCAATCCATGACTTACGGAGCATGTGTGAGTGTTACAAGATAATTTATTAAACAGAAGTTTAACAAACAGTTTGAGATTACTTTGTGTGCTGAAGCTTATAGGTACAATGTTTAATGGCTTAGTTGTTAATGGTAATTTATCTATTCTGAAAATCCTGTATCAACAATATATCACATCACTTTCCTACTCTATATCCACAGTTCTAATTAACTCTCAGGATACATTCTCTGCCCTAACTACATCTATTCTGTCAAAAACCTGACTGAATTCACTGCTTACCTTGCTCTAACTATACTCCCTGTCTAAGAAACTGATATAACACTCTTCTCTCACATTTTCATACTTCTTTCAAACCCTTTTCAAATGCACAATGATCACCAGTCAATACTCCATACTCTCACCTTCTCCCAACAGACCACTTACCTTATTCTTTCCACTGCACATACAATATATAACAGTGTGTGTGTGTGTGTGTGTGTGTGCATATGCAACCCTGTTGATCTTTGTCAACTCCATGAATTTCATAGGGTTTTCTTAGGCAAGAAATACTCAGAGGTCATTTTGTCAGTTCCTTCTTCTGAAATATAGCCTACAGAATCTGGCATTTGTTGGTGGGCTCCCATCTAAATACTAACCAGGGCTGACCCTGTTTAGCTGCCAAGATTAACCCAGATCTGGTGCCTTGAGGGTATTTAGGCCTCATACCTTACCTAATATTGCATAAAATCTTCTCAATAGCATATTTGCATAAGTACAGCACAGCATCCATGTTTAAAATCTGGATTGCTCAGAAACAAGCACGCCCTACATGCCTGTAATTAAGTGGGTATACAGACAAAAGAGTCTCAACTAAATAACTATAAAAGACCATGCCCAAGAGCCAATATAATGCAAACAAAATTGAGCATATTTGTGCTGGACATTCAGTTTGGGGAGGATGATAGACGTGAATGTTTGTTTTAAAAATGTTTTGTTTACAGAAGAAATTATTGTATAGTTATGTGTGTGATGTATATTATATGATATGTTAGGAGGGGTGAGAATGTGGACTACTGGGGGTGACTGGTGATTGGATGAAACCTTGTCAGGATGTTTAAAAGGCTGGCATCTATGCCACACACTACATTACCTCATTACACACTTATAGTGCTGCTATTCCACTTTTGCTGCTCTGGCTGCCTCCTGTTGCAATCTGAGGTTTGTAGCTCAGTGAGGCCTAAGAGCTTTCTGGCTGAAAATTCTAAATGCCCCTCCATCAATTGCAAATCCCCGAATATAACAGGAGGAAGCTAGAGCAGTTAAAGTGGATAGCAGCACTATAAGACTGTAGTGCAGTAATCTAGACAGTGAGAGATATCAATCAGTTAGAGTGAGGAATTAGACTCAGGAATAGAAATTAGTTAAAGTTAGATAAGAGACAATAAAGAATAGAGTGAGAAATGAGACAAGGAAGGAGTCTATGTTTTGGGTCACTTAGAACAGTTAGATTCAGCTGTAATTATGAAGAAGCTTATTGCTTGGGCAAATAAGCTGGTTTACCTTTTTCCACCTTCAGTTCTGGATCCAGGATGCCCCCGGATGTTATCATACCTAAATCGCCACTGATCTAGCCGGGGTGCCACCACCTGGATGCATCCAGGGTCGAAGCTTCATTCAGCCAGCCAACATTTGAAGTCTGAAACTCCCCGACTTCAAAAAAGTGCTGGCTGAGTGAGGCTTTGACCAGGGATGCATCCAGGAGGCAGGATGCCAGCTAGATCGGTGGTGGTTTAGGTATGATAACATCTGGAGGCATCCCAGATCAAGAATTGAAGCCATAAGAGGTAAACCAGCTTATTTGGCCAAGCAATAAGCTACAGGGAAAGAATTAGTGAGATGTGTTAGAGTCAATTAGGATTCAGATAAGTTAAGTAACAATTACAATTCAACCCTAAAATTAGGAAACCGTAAGTTTATGTACATCGAGTAATCTTTAACTATATGTTGAGCTTCTGTTCAATAAATTATGCTTGTATTATACTCGTGCCTCTAAGAAAACTTGTGCTATCCCAACTATACAAGGAGGTATTCAGATTCTTTCTTGCATTAGCACTGAAAAAGCATAAACATTTATGCAACTAGTAATTGTACAGCTATATTGACCCAATTGGATTTTGACCCATTGGGATTTAGCATCCAGCCTGGACAATGTATACAGGATTGTCTTTCAAGACTAACTCAAAACTGCAGCTATAGTCATCCTCTAAGATGCTCACCAGGGCTTGGAAAGTGGAAAGACAATTTTCAGCTACACTTTTGCAAGGACGTTATCAGACAATGAAAACTGGAAGGATAATCCAATGGCAGTCCAAATGCAATCATGTGGTTTCGCATTATTGCATGAACGTTGATCATGCATTTTTGGGCAATGGGAAGTCCTTCCGAACGCAATTATGGGGTTTCACGCTATTGCGTGAGAAAGTATCAACGCAATTTCAGGCAATGGGAGACAATTTCTGGCAGTTGTTAACGTGATGTGGCGTCAATACGCAATCACGTAAATATGCTGAACTAGCGAATTCACTCATTTCTGAACTGGCCCCACTTTCATTTCTTTCAAAATTGAGAGAAATTCCTCCTTTGTGATAACATCCCAAGTATCAGTACCTTCCCTTAAAGCTATTAATGGCTTAAGACCCAAAAGACTGTCTGTTCCATGAAACTATCCATACAAAGGATAGGAGTTTAGAAATCCCTCTTTCAGATGTTCCACCATTCGAATTAAGGCAGGTAGAAATTGCAACTAAAATATCCTCTACTTGAGTAGAAACTAAATTACTTGAGCTACTTGAGTAGAAACTAAATTAAGAACATGAGAAAAGTCGTGCTGGGCAAAGTCCAGGTTTTTATCTACTCCACCATTCAGTTCCCACCATGATCAACCAGATGTCTATTAGAAAGTTGCTCCCAAATAACTATGCTTAGAATTGTAACCTTCAATCTGTTTCCTCCCTTGCTTCTTCTGGCCCTGAGCTCACCTTCCCTCCAGACATCTGTTTTTAGCTGCCACTCTGAGAAAGCTAAGCTGAAAGTAGCGGACATGCCTGCCTCCTCCTACACAGAATTATACAAGCTTTGTTCCTTCTGCCAGGGGAACTGCAACCCACTCTCAAACCCTCAGGTTGACAGTTCCAAAGTTCCTGAGCAATATTAGCAATGAGAAGCTACATAGCTTACCAGCTGAAAAATTTCTAGGGGAGATCTTGAAGGCTATGCTAAATATAGGGTGTGCCTACAGCCTACATAAGAAAATAAAAGAGCCATGTTGGACCAGACCAAAAGCCTCCCTAAACTGTTATTATTTTTACACAGTTTCCGACCAGTTGTCAATGTGAAGCTGGTCAGTAAAACAATACAACAGTCCCCCAGAACTGATATAAAATCACATGGTCCTGCTTAATTGTTCACAGCTATTGGAATCCTTCTGATGTGGTCAAGTGTGTTTGACTCTCATTCGTAAGGCCCAACTAGCTGTAAAGCGAAATCATTTTTTGTTGGACAAACAGCAGCTGTAGGGAGCCAGAGCAAACTTGAGCCCACAAGAGAGGTAGACAGTGAAGCTAACTCCTCAGTCTTTGCGACACTGACACTGACACGACACTGACAAAAAACTATCTCCAGAACAAGACTTGCTTTGCAAGGAAAGTGTCCATGGGCATAATTAGAGTGACCATATGCCATGCTTTACAGAGCACAGTTGTATATTTAAAGAGCTATCCAGCTAAAAGATAATGAAGGGAGGTCAAGGGACTTAAGACTGGTCCATCTTCTGTTTAGATGTACACTGCAGATTGAACAAGTGCACATGTCATTCAACCATAATTTTCTGTTTGACAGGAAGATATATTGTCTTTCTATTTCAGTTACACAGGCAGCCCTCAGTATCCATGGATTCCTTATCCACACATTCAACCATCAACACAGCTTGATTTTGCCATTTTATATAAGGGACATCATTTTACTACACTTTTGTATTTAATGGGACTTGAGTATCCATGTATTTTGGTATTCATGGGGGATCCTGGAACCAACCCCAGCAGATACCAAGGACCCACTGTAGTACTGATTTCTAAATTTGCAGTTATAGATATAAATTACCACATGTAAAATAAATGCTAGTATCTGTCCTCTTTTCTCCTCTTTTTGCTGTAATACATATCTGATATTTTTTGGCAATGCACAATTGGCTACTCTAGCTTTGGACTCTTTCCTTGAAATGCAAACAATAATCTGGGAGAGATTACTACTGGTTTAGTGGTTAAGATGTCAGTTCTGATGATCAGAAGATTGGATCAGAAGATCGGAAGGTAGGCAGTTCGAGGTCCAAGTGCTGTATGCTGAGGTGGGCTCCTGTCACTAGTCCCAGCTTCTGCCAACCTAGCAGTTTGAAAGCATGCAAATGCAAGTAGGTAGATAGGTACCACTTCAGTGGGAAGGTAGCAGCGTTCGGTGCAGTCATGTTGGTCACTTGACTACCAGAACAGACCTCAAACAATGCTGGTTCTTTGGCTTAGTAACCTGCCTTCTACAGTCAGTTATGACTAGACATTCATGTCAAGGGACTACCTTTACCTTTTTACTACTGTCAGAAGCATGAGAAACAAAGAGTAAAACTTAAATCCTTTCACTTCCTGTGATTGGAAGATTGTTCAGTCTCCCAGTCACTGAAGCTCTTATTTACATAATAAAAGCTATGCATTTTAGTCATTTCATACATTTAACACCATAAATTTTGACCTAAGTCAATTGTAGTACCCCTTTCACCAGTAAGAGACAGCTGGTCTCCAGAGAAGTCCATACAATGAAAAATATCAGTGAGACGAGATTTTTGGATTTTATGATCCTGAGCCAAGCACAACAAACCCTCATAAATGTTAATTACTGAAGTGCATGATTATTTATAACAACAGGTATTAAGAAATTCTCTGACTAAAGGTGTGCTTTGATAACATGATTGACTGATAATTATCTAAAAGAATAATCAAGAGATAATTGTTGTTGTTTTTTATTTGAAATCACCCGTAGTGTGTTAGATTCAGACAAAAAAAAAAAAAAACCACCAAGGATACCAGGCAACACAACCTGAAAAGAAAATAAGAGGATTTGTTCTAAAATTGACTTCACTGATCACAGTATTCTTGACCTCAACAACCAAAGAATATCTTAACATACGGAAATAAGATTTTGATTTGGTTTTTTTTTAAGATTGAAATCCAACCTTCCCATTTGGGATGATATACAATTGACTTGCCCCTTTGCTTTCTATTTAATAAAAATGAAATCTATCTCTAGTCCTAGTGTGTGGGACTGTCCCTGCAGAAAGAGAGGAGCCAGAAGAAATGGACAGTGTCCAGACAGAGAGCCAGTAGATTCTGATCAGCTGAACAGCTTGTTTCTCCTTTACTGAAAAACAAGTATTTCCATGGTGTGCCATCTCTCCACATCATCATGTCCACTTTTCATTTTCCGTTGATGTAACCTACTGTCCCAGTATGTGTGTTTTAAGAAATGGGATTTCTTAATTTCCCTTTACATCCCCTTGTACATACTAAGACAAAGTCGCAGATGTCTCTTTCTTCTCTTCTGCCAGCTTCCACCCACTGTTGCTTTGCTAGAATGGAGTCTTTATCGAATGAAGAATTTCCCCATTAAGTAAAAGGTAATAAGAGGTTATCTTGGGCTTCAGTTATCTTTATTGCCTGCTTAACTCCAGCAGAGAGCACTCTATTCATCCAGCTTTGTTCTATTCATGCTTCCTATTTTTCATTCTCAATTCTATTCCCATGATAATGTCAGTTTTAACTGAATAAGCCACAAGCAGCTTACCTGGTCCTTTTGTCTCCTGGTATCAAGTGCTGGGTTTCAATAGTTTTTGCACCTGAGAAGCCTAAATTAAATTCGCCCCTGTTCCATTATTTTTAATGGCACACAAAAAGAGTTTGAAGGCAGGAAAAGGGCACCTCCCCTGTAATATACTGTTCAAAATGCCTATTTCATCTTGCTTCATTGTATGACCACCCAGGACTGGTAGAACTGTAACATCCAATCATATTGTGACTAGCCTACATTTCCTTGTGGTGAGGAAGGAAAAATGAAATATGGTTGAAATGAATGGTAGTGAAAAGCTGCTGCTACCAATAACAATAATAGTAAGAATTACAATATAATGTGCCATCAGTGTACAAGGCGCATGATTTTCTCACCTGGATGCTACTCCTTCCTAGGGAATTAGAGGTGTTATACCATGGAACCAACACCACTTATTGTTTTAATAGTAGGAAGTTGTGGCTTGATGTAACAAAATTCTCAAAAAAAAATTATTTTTAGAAGATCATACCAGAAAAATTTTGATTATGCTCCACATTGATATGCTTCATGTATGCGTATATGTGCCTTCAGGTTGCCTGTCAGCCTAAAGCAACTCCATAATTCCTTAGGGCTTTCTTAAGCAAGGAATACTCAGAGGTGGTTTTGCCAGTTCCTTCCTCTGAAATATAGCCTACAGCAGCTGGTGGTCGTTGGCAATCTCCCATCCAAGTAATAACCAGGGCAGATTCTGCTGAGCCTCCAAAATCAGACAGGATCTGGTGCCTTCAAGGTATTGAGGCCTCTTATGCCACATAGATAATACCCAAATTCCATGTAGCAAACCATTTTTGAAACTCAGACAAAATGCTAAAAGATGAAATGCCACATGGAGCACATGGAGACACATTGCTTGAAAGAAACAGTGGACTCTTTCAAACGGGGAGGAATTTCTCCCAACTCCGAATGGAGCCAATGCGGATTCATGTAAATTCGCTTGTTTAGCGAATTTACATGAACCCCTGCTCCGTTCGGAATTACTTCCCATTACCCGAAAATACCCCCTCCTGCCCAAATTTGCATGCGAAGCTTTAATTCGCAATAACGTAAAACCCATGATTGCATTCGAATTGGCTTCCCTCTTGCCTGAATTTGCATGCGAAGAGTTAATTTGCAATAACGTAAAACCCATGATTGCATTCGAATTGACCTTAAATTATACTTCCAATTTAGCCTTGTATGAAAGAGTCCAGTCAAACAACTTGCTATATGCACAAATACTTGTGTCTGTTTGGAGGATCTGTTTGTTCTTATGACAAAGAACACTGCTTAACGTGAATTTACTCAATTAAAGTGGTGCCAAGCTGCATTATTTCTACAGTGCATGCACCTTACTATTCTCAGGTTTTGTCGAGGACTCTGCCCCTCTTGAAGTCAGATTTAACTATCACTCTGGTCAACTTCTGTATGGAGGTTTAGATTAATTTGAAGAAGCCTGAGTTCTCACAGTATGGTTCCTTAGCCAGTTGTTTCTTCTGCATGTACTCAATTTGTTCTTTTTGGAAGCTGATTCTAGCAGTTTCTTAAATTTGCACTAAGACTCTTCCCAAGGTTTGTTTGTTTTTTTAAACTGGGTTATGGTTTGCTGAGGTGCTCCTACAGTTTGAAGATCTAATTATCTGCTCTCTGATTTTTAAAATGTTTCTTAGTGTTAGTGTGCCATAGTGCAAAAGTGTTATTTCACTATTGCATTAGCACATTGTTAACACCCAAAAATTAAAAGAGGGAAGGGAGGAGAAAAGAAGGATATTTTTAATGGTTCAATATGCCTCAGAATTAAAAAGAAAACCATTCAAAATTAGGAAGAAAATGTTAACAGCTCGTGCCAAGAATTGCCAGAAAATAGTACAGGATACAAAAACATTATTCAGATATTTATTTATTTTTTAAAAAGGACTACAGCCACAAACATCGTTACCTCCCAAGACTTTTTCCCTGTCTGTAGGAGCCCTATGTTAGATGAGAATTTGGCATTTGTTTATATAGAATGAATATATACAATATCCTCCATTCTTTAAGAATACAAAAAAAAAAATTCTTGGCAAATAGGGAGAATGGGCGATGTTAATTATTCTGTCCTGAATCCAGACATTATTCATGGGCACTGTTAGTAGGCCAAGTGTTAGCCCCCAAAAACCAGAGTCTCGCAGAAAACAATATGTAATGGCATGGAATTACATATCACAATTATATTCAGTAACACTTATGTACTTTTGCCTGAATCCAGCAACTGCTGTCAGCAGATTAAAATGTCAGATCCATATCTTCCCATTTCCTTTTTGGATCAAAAAGGAACAGTATCTGAAGGAACCTATATTCATTCCTAAGTGATTATGGCATTTGTGAGTTTATCTAAGAGCCCACTTGAGATATGATGGCAAGCAACTGCATGCAACACAGGCAAGGCAATAGATGGAAATAATGCAAGCTGCAGCTGTTGTCTTCAAGACCATATATAGGCTCTAGGTAACGGAAATAGAAACCAAGCATCTGAACTATGCCCGAACCACTCCTGTCTGGCAGAGGAAGGAAGGGGAAGAAAGGCACGAACGATTATCTTAGGAATACATTACATTGCTGTCCTAGTTTTACATTAATTAAACATCAGCATCAATAACAAGTTGTTAATTGAATCACAGTTTGATATTCATGGTTTAAAGCTTTCACTATAGAAATATTTCTTTCTTTGTGTCAGAGTCTATTTTTTTTTCCCCTTTGAGTCATACCATACACAGGACTCTATGAGTCAGAGGATGTGAGATTCTGTAATGAACCTTTTTCAAAGGCTGTGATTATAAGGATGCATTTCATTAATGGAAGCATAAATATTTCACTTTCTAAATTAGCATCACTCGGTAAGGATAAGGCATGAACATTTCTATATAAACAGGTCTCAGAAATGGAACTCCACATTTCAACAGGTATATAATCCAGGTGATTAATTTTTTTAATGAATCAGTAAGAGCTTAAGGATATTAAAAGTGTTTTAATGTGACTACCTCAGGAGTTCTCTAATAGAAAGAGGTGTTAAACATGTTTTGAATATACAAGTGAGAAAGGTGAGCTATAGCATTCTATCCATGTGGCTTCCTGGGTGTTTCTATTATGGCATTCCTTTAAAGATTTCTCCCACACTTCTCACTTTCTTTTCCTCCCAAATTAAATTTTTCACATGAGTTCTTTTTCCCATTCATATTTTCTGCCACATTTTAATTCTGTATGTTACTGTCACCTCACTAGCTATCTCTCTCTTGTCCTTCAAATCCATTAACCTAAAGAACTGGGGAAATCTTATTTGATGGCCCCACTGGCTGGAAAATTATTGAAATAGTAGTCCAAAAAGTAACTCTCTCTCAAGTTGTGCAGAGATACATCTAAACGTGTCTATACTAGTTCATCTATCAGGCTTTATTTTGCTCCACATTTTTGTCCTATGCTATTCCAAACCTTCGCCCATTTCTTAAAATATATCTCACCCAACTAGAACTACCTGCTCAAAGGTTTGTTTTGTTTTGTTTTGTTTTAAACTCATACTGAATGTGTGCAATTGTAAGCATGGGCTTAAACTCATACCAATAAGTGTCCTGAATGCAGGAGGTCATGGGTGTTTTAAACAGGACCATGAAGAAGCCAAGTTCTTAGTCTGTCAAGTAGTCAGGGATGCAGTCTTTGTCAGAACTTTAGCAAGATATATAGGTGAACAATGCATAAATGCACATTAATAGAAATTCATCCACACAATTTTTAAAGGCACAAATAGGGCAGGCAGAGAAGTAAGACAATGCCTAAAAGTGAGACAATATGAGACTTTGATCAGGAAAAACAACTGCATATTTAACTTTTATATAGAATTTGGTGCGTGATCCAGAAGATTTCATAGAAGTAGGGCTACATGTGGCATTATCAGAAGAGACACAGCAAAAGCAGACAAAGAATATAATGCAAAGTCTGACTGAATCATGTCATCAAGACATCAGGAAAAAACCATCAATATAACCATTATCTGAATCTGTGTACCAACAACAAAGGAAAAAGAAGAAGAATCTGAAAGGTTCTGTGCTGGAGTCCAGGAAGAAACTGATCACACAACAAAAGGACTTCTTGTTAATCATAGGCAACTGGAATACAAAAGTAGGACGCAGAGCACAGTCAAAGATAGTAGAAAAAACTGGCCAAGGATCAACGAACGAAGCACGAGAATGACAGATGCATTTCTACTAGGCCAGCAGTCCGTTCATCACAAACACATTCTTCAAGCAACCAAAGAGATGACTGTATACATAGACATCACTTGATAACCAATAGAGAAATCAGATAGATTACATAATTGGAAGCAGAAGATAGGGAAGCACTATTCTTGCTCTAAAAATAAGAACAGGACCATATTGGGCACAGACCATGTACTATTAATATCTAGCATTAGAATAAAGCTAAAGAAGAACACTAAACCAACCATCATGGCAAAATACAACCTGGAGAACATCCCTGCAGAATTTAAATATACAGTAAGGTGGAAAAACAGATTTGCACTGCTAAGACTCATTGACTGAGAACCAGATGAGCCATGGACAGACAGCAGGGATATTTTCAAGGAGAAATGTAGACAGGGGCATCACTAGGGGGTGCAGGGAATGTGGATCGCACCAGATGACACCCTAAAGAGGGGGGTGACACCACTGCTCCATAAGTTGCCATAAGTAGACACTGACTTGAACGAGTTAACACACACAGGGCAACTTAATTTTAGAACCACTATTTGATAGCTAATAGCTAGCAGCCATAATTTTCTGGATTGCCTTCAAGTCATTTCCATCTTATGGCAACCCTAAGGTAAACCTACCATGCAGTTTTCTTGGCAAGATTTGTTCACAGAAGAGCTTGCCTTTGCCTTCCTCTCAGCTGAGAGAGTGTGACTAGCCTAAGGTTACTCAATGGGTTTCCATGGCTCAGCAGGGATTCAAACCCTGGTCTCCAGAGTTTGTTGTCCAATGCTCAAACCACTATACCACACTGGCTCTCATTTATATCTAACTTCTTGTGGCACAAAAGGATTGAATACAGAATCACCAAGGATTCAGTTTCTGGATAGCATTCCATTTAGCCAGTAAAGTAATGTACTTAATAGAAAAGTCAGTTCTGAATTGTTATGATGGTCAGCATCAGGCAAGCCCCCATCATACTGAGCAACTGTCCAAGGTCATTTCCTGTTTTATCTTCCCTTCTCGACAATCACATTCTGGAAGAGCAAATAGAAATAAGCAAGATTCATGATCAAAATGTTGGGAAAAGACAATCTCCAGGAACTATTTTTAAAATGGGGAGAGACTTAAAGACTGACAGACAGGTAATTATGAATTTTGTATACTTGGATGTATGTTTGTTATAAAGTTGTAAAAACAAAATACAGTTAAGAAGAAGAAGAAGATCCGTACATGGTGATGGGACATGGCTTGGACAATCCTAACTTTAATGTTTAGTTTTATACCTTTGCACTTCAAGATCTTGTCTATTTTTTTTTATTCTTATTGTTTTTAAATTCTTATTGTAAACTTTTAAAATGTTTTTATCTTGTGAGTCTCCTTGAGTCCCTTTCTGGGAGAAAGGTGGCATAAAAATGAAATAAATAAATAGTCCTTTAATAACTCCCCCCCCCCCATCCTGTTTAAAAATAGCCTGAATATTTCTCATTGCTGTTGTGTTAGATATAGTTTCTTTTTCTATAATAATAGATTAATAATAGATAATAAACCCAAACATGTTTCATTAAAATTGAAGACATGTATGCAATTAGCTTTAGAAATGTTTTATTTCTGGCAGTCACTCTTGCTTTGGCCCACACTCAACAAGCAAATGAATGTCTGAAAACACGCTTTGACTATCTGTCAATACATTATTACAACTTTTGCTATATCGCAAAGAACAGTCTGCAAGATTATAATCTGAAACTAAATCCAGACAAGAGAGAGGTGTCTATTCTCAAGAGTCCTAATCTGGGGCTGGAGGTGTGTCAACCAGTTCTGGATGGGATCACACTCCCCTTGAAAGACTGTGTTCACAGTTTGGGAATGTTCCTGGATCCATCTCTCCAAATGGCAGCTCATATAGATGCAATGGTCAGGAATACCTGTGATCAGCTTCGTTTGATATGCCAACTGCACCTCTGCCTAGAACTGGAGGGCCTAAAGATAGTAGTGCACATACTGGTAACCTAGTCTGGATTTCTGCAAAGTGCTCTATGTTGGGCTACCTTTGCACCAAGTCTGGAAACTCCCACTGATTCAAAATATAGCAGCCAGATTGAGTACTGGTACATCCAGGAATAATAACATCACACCGATCTTAAAAGCACTCCACTGGCTGCCAATTAGTTTTACGGGCAAAGTATAAAGTGTTAGTTGTTACCTTTAAGGCCCCACCAGGAGCCCTGGTGGTGCAGTGGTTAAATGCCTATATTGCAGCCACTCACTCAAAACCATAAGGTTGCGAGTTCAATACCAGCAAAAGGGCTCAAGCTTGACTCAGGCATGCATCCTTCTGAGGTCGCTAAAATGAGTACCCAGATTGTTGGGGGCAAATTAGCTTACAGTTGTAAACTGCTTAGACACTGCTTAGGTGGTATGAAGCAGTATATAAATGAAGCTATTTGTTTTTTATGAAGCTGTATACATGGTTTGGGTCCCTGCATTCTCCAGTACAATGCACCCTGTACACTCAGGTCCTTTGGGAAATGTTTGGTACAGCCTGTCAGGACTAGATTGGCAACATTTCCCAGAGGACCTTTTTATCTGCTGCCCCCAGACTGTGGAATGACCTGGCAGAGGTGATACAACAGCTGAAGATGCTGACTGCATTTAAAACAGCATTAAAGACATATCTTTTCCATGAAGCTTACTAGGTCAATTTTAAATCATGACTTTTTAATTTGTACATGTAGGGGCTTTCTAGATTGGCAGGAAAGTGTGACATGAAGTTGCCTTTTCCTTAATGCTTAGCAGCTGCACCACAACCTTTAGATGGAGCTGCGCTGTTCCGCAGTTTTTAAAAAAGAAGCTGGGAAAACCAGCACCTTTTTAAAGGCGCTTCTTCTCCCCTAAAATGCAAAAAAAAAAAGCATTTTCATGGCACACTTTCCCTTTTTCTCATCTAAAGGCTAGAGTTTCATGCAGCCATGAACACACTTCTTTTTGCCAATCTAGAAAGCCCCGTACTCTTTTTAGTGTATTTTAATGATTGTATCATATTGTATTTTAACTGTGGGTTTATGTTTTTTAAACTGTGTTTGTATTTTAACATGCTGTAGTATATTATGATAATAAGAAATTAGCTGTAGTATATTATGATAATAAGAAAATTATTATTATCATCATCATCATCATCATCATCATCATCATCATCATTAACAGTTTCTCTTTTACCACTACACTGTTTTTCTTTCCAATCAATTGGATAATCATCTTTAAAATTCAGCATTCACAGGTCACAAACCCTGTAATTCCCTCATATCTGGGTATATAAACAGCAAATATCACTTCATGTTGCAAGGTAATATAAACAAAGGCCCCAAGCCCACCTGCTCACAGAATAAAAGAACTGGAAGGAATCTCAAAGACCCTCTAAACTAAACTGCTCCCATTATAGGACAGCTGTTTCTATGCCATCCACACAAATGATTATTCAAGCCACTGCATAAAAATCTCTGAAGAAAGAGACTCCATCAACATATGAAGCAATCTATTCCATCATAAAGAAAAACTTTTTACTGTCTAGAAGTTCTTCCAAATGATTAAACAATATCTTCTTTCTAGTAATTTGAAGATTACAAAACCTTTGCCCTACCTTACTTTGTCCCATCGTTCATGTGACAGCCCTTCAAAACATCTAAAGATTATTATTTTCCTACTTCTTGTCTCTTGTCTTATCTTGTTGTTATATGACCGCACTGCCAATATTCATTCATTTATTTTATTTATATGCACCCTTCTCCCAAAGTAGGACCCAAGGCAGCTCACAGATAAAATTCTTTTAAAATTTACCAATACAATTTTAAAAAAAAAAACAATTCAAAGTATTTCATTGAAACAGTATAAAATTGCAGTTTTAAAAAATATTAAAGTTGAAAACATAAATAAACACAACACTCACCCCAATAAGAAGCCTACCTGAGTGTAATTACATATTAAAAGCCTGATTAAACAAAAATGCTTTTGCCTGCCAGCAAAAGCAGGTGGCCAACCTAGCCTGCCATGGAAGGCCATTCCAGAGGGTGGGAGCAGCCACTGAAAAGCTCTCTCATGTCCTCACCAAGCAAGACTGTGATAGTGGTGGGTGCCAAGCTGTTTGCTGTTTTTTAACTTCATCTTCAGACATATAGCAATTTGCCAATATCCTGCTTAAATTGCAGTGCCCAGAGCAAGATACAATATTCCAGTACAGGACATATTACTCCAGCAGCAATCTGATCAAAGGAAAATAGAATGCTACCATGGCTCATTTGATCTGAACACTACATTTCTCTTAATGCAACCTAGAGCTGCATTAACCTTTTTACTTTACTATATAACACAGTTATTAAATCACACACTACATCACTCAGGTCTAGCTTATGATCTCCTAAAATCCCTCAATGTTACCACACACCCGCGCCATATGCAGACTTGACATCACGTGGACAGTGAGCCCCCATTAAATGGATGGTGTGCATGCATGGCGCAGCACCATTGAAAACAACAGGATTTGAGGTCCTGTGGTATTTCTTTTATGTGGGGAGTCCAGAACGGATCCCCCGCATAAATCAAGGGTCCACTGTATTTACATCCGGTGTTGTCAAGATGCACATGCTATCAAAATTTTGCACTTGAATTTTTCTTCTGCCTAAATGCAACACTATGCATCTACTGTATCTCTGTGGAGTTTTTGGCCTTGTTTTCCATCCTATTAGTGTGAGTGTGAGTCCTGTGCCTGCTCTCTAAAAGATTAGCTATCCTTCATAGATTAGTGCCATTTCCAAGCTTGATGAGCATCCTTTCTCCTTCATCCAAATCATTTATAAAGATGCTGAAGAGCTGTAGGCCTTGGATAGAAGCCTGCAGCTTGCCACTCAGTTCTTCTCTCCAGGTTGGTCAGAAGCCACTGATGAGCACTCTTTAGGTAGAGTCTCTGAAGTAGCTACAAATCCAGCTAACTGTGGAGAAGCAACACTACATATGATTAACTTGGTTCATAATGAACAGCTACAAAACAAAGCAATTAAAATCAGCCTTTTGTGTCCTTGTACTTTACAGAACTCTTGGTTACCTACATTTCTCCTTTTGCCACCTCTTATCATCATCGCTATGAAGCTAAGGGTGATATATGAGTGCAGAGGATCAAGGAATTTTATTCAGCATGTTATCAGTGATCCATTTTCTGGTTAAATTATCAAAAGCATTTTCAAACTTCACTGAAAATGTAATGGGCCTGTCTAAGCACTTAGTTTTCTTTGACAGTGGAAAGGAATTGTGCATTAATTATGCCTTGTCCATTCAAAGGATATGGACAGGAAACATAAAATGAAGATTAATATTCATGGGGAAAATCTATTATGCCAGATCATTTGAAAAACAAGGTCAATTGTTTTATTTAATATTTTGATGCTTTTACAAAACACATACACACACTCTCTTCCTCTCAATATGCATATATGAGACATAAATACACAAGCTGAATAAGATTAGTTTTGTGTGGTAGTGAACCATTAAAGCATATTTAATTGGCTTTTTAAAAGAGATAATAATAGAAGCAATAAAATAAGTTCTCCAAAGCACCCATCTTGGGGCTGTCACTTTGCAACCCAGCCACTGGAAGTATACTTTTTAATCCCCTGATGCAGCAGGAGGCAAGGCACCGCAACTTCTCGTGAATATCCTCTACTATTTCCCATACCCCACTTCGTCCCCTGTTGTCCAACTTGGAGCCCTGAGGTGCTTTCAGATTAAGCCTTTATCATGCAACTGCCCTGCTTTATTTGCAATTTGCAATGTTTTGAGGATATTGTGGGGATCTCAACTTAAATCTCATCACTGGGGCCACCAAACATGAGGTTTTCCACTCAGGCAGTCACACCAGTGCCA
Organism: Urosaurus nigricauda; assembly: GCA_034509955.1. Taxonomy (NCBI): domain Eukaryota; kingdom Metazoa; phylum Chordata; class Lepidosauria; order Squamata; family Phrynosomatidae; genus Urosaurus; species Urosaurus nigricauda. Next base: position 177,735,738 of record JAOEGL010000003.1, read on the forward strand.
TCAACTGTGAAAATTCCTCTCAGGCAATGTGGGCGTCTTTACACTTAACCCACTAAATGTGAAAATGCTCAGTGTGAGCTCTCTCTCTGGCCCTCACCTCTGTTGCTTGTACGGACATTTTCCTGTCCACCTTGTGTGACAGCATCTGTGTGGTCAGTCTAAATGCCCTCAAGGTTCTGATAGCCAAATGACAAAAAGTAGGCCTGAAACCTTATAGTATGACTACGGAGATTATCGCACAGCCAAAATACACCGCCTATCCCCGATGGGTTAAGGTTGTGTTACGGGTTGCTATTGGGTGTTATTGCACACCAAAATGTCACCAATGCCACCAGGTGATTACAACCCATCCCCCAGCCATGCTTAGCCCACCGATTTGCAAGAACAAGAAGCTTCCATACTTCAAAATAGGCGGGCTAAGTGTGGTTGGGGGACGGGTTGTAGTTGTCCAGCAGCATTGGGGGCATTTTGGTGTGCGATAACACCCGATAGCAACCCATAAGGCGACCTTATCCTGTCAGGGATAGGAGGCTTATTTTGACTGTGTGATAATCTCCTTAGGAGAAGCAAGCAGAAGCCTGGAGCCTTAAGACCTGGTTCTTTGGGATAGCAACTGACATTCCTTTCCTTGGGAACTTAAGAGTACATCTACAACAGATAACATGTTTCTGAGGGATGAACAGGCAATAGATGAATTCAGTTTTGCCATGCATGGACAAATATATGCATGTGTGTGTGTGTCATAGTAAGCAAAGCTTGAGCAGCCAATATTGAGTTAGTGTCCATACACTGTCCGCAAACTTAGACTATGTTGTATGTAAAATGCAGTCTTCCAATCACAGTTTGCTCTGATGTCATAGATACAATTGTCATAGTTACCATTGTCATAGGTACAATTGTAAAACTGTATAAGAATGCTGTTCTCACCAGTAATGGGAGGACATTTGATTTTCTACTAAGCTGCATGTACTCAATCTTGCAAGATACAATAAAGTGCCACAAAGAATATCTCTCTCAGCATGTGAATTGGGACCCTGGCACTCTGGGCACAAATCCTCACTCTGAAGGGCCTGCCTGAGGTTTAAAGTGACCGTTTCTATGAGGATTTAAACTACTTTTATCCCCAACAGGACACCACCCTTCCACTTTCAATGCTGCCTGCACATACACCTTGCCTGAAACCAAACTCTCAGAATGATAAGTGATTCCAGAAGCCAAATGTCCCTCGTCCGCCCCGCCGCTGCGCACTTAGGTCCTCTGGGAAAATTTACTGCAGCCAAAAAAGACTAGGCTGGCTGCGGATCCCCAGAGGACCTTTTCATCTGCTGCTCCCAAACTATGGAATGGCCTGATGGAAGAGATCTGACACATGCCACCAATCTTGATGGCTTTAAAAAGGCCATCAAGACAGATCTCTTCCGACAGGCCTTCCCTGGATAATGCACTTGGACACCCGTCGATATGGACCATCTTGCTGATTATCCCAAGATGCCTGTTCTTCTGTCCTGATTGTTTTAAGGTTTTAAATGGTAGTTTATTATTATTATGTGGGACTTATTATTGGTTTGTCTAAGAGAGGGAGGGGATCGTGGGATTTATCTTCATATTGTATGAATGTTATCATTGTTGTAAGTCACTTTGTTTTGGAGAGATAGGATAATTTTTATTTTCATTATTATTATTATTATTATTATTATTATCATTATTATTATATGTACATAAAAACAAAAACAAAATTTTATGTCAGAAGTTAAATTTATATACAACATTTGAAACACCACACTTTCTCTTTTCTGGCTGAATCAGACCCTTAACACTCGCTCACTTCAAACTCATTTCTCTCACTCCAACCCTAGTCTAACTCAAACATTTCTCAAACTCTTTTCTTTGACGCACTCTTCTCAAACCCCAGGCTAAATTGCTCATCGATCAAACGGAAACTCCAACTGTCATTCACCACCCGCCATATGCAAATCTTCTCAAAAATTCCACCAATCTGCATTCACTTCACCACTCCATATTCTGCTCCCTCCCAACAGCTAGCTTTCCCATTTGTGGCTGTTGTTGTTGTTGGCCTTCAGGTATTTTCCAACATACGGTGATGCTAAGGTGAACCTATCACAGGGGTTTTCTTGGCAAGATTTCTTCAGAGGAGGTTTACCTTTGCCTTCCCCTGAGGCTGAGAGAGTGTGACTTGCCCAAGGTCACCCAGTGGGTTTTATTGCCCAGTGAGGAAAATAAATCCAGCAACATGTTTACATACAAACCCAGAACATCACAGAGGGCCCAATCAAACATCACATTCTCCCACTTATAACTCCCTGCTGTTTTGTCACATATAACAACTGCAGCATTTGTTTTAGAGCAGCACAGAGGCCAATCAAAAGGAACGACCCACAGGACCAGGAAAAGCAATGGCAGGAGAAGTCATTCCTGTCCCTCATCATAATGTGTCATCCCAAAGGCACCTCGAATTTATGGTTTCCATTGCATTTTAAGTCTGAAGCTTTATTCTCATTGTGCCACTTTGAGAGCTCCTGACAACAGCAGGATGGTTGACAGAATTAATTAAAATGCCTGTATACATCAAACCAACAGCATTGTGTCAGCACTACTGAATTATCAAAACACAAAATGATTTTTAAAAAAAAACATGGCTGATTTTTGTTTATGGTAGACCTCCTCAATGGATCCATGCCTGTAGATTTAATCACAGTTTTAATCACAAGAACACCAAAATCTGTCTCAGAAAACTGGGGAAATCCTGAATTAAAGGGTCTGAAAAATGTCCCAGCCAACTGGACCGACTGAAGCAGCAGATGCCAGATTCCTTGAGGCAGGATGAAACGAACAACAATAACTGAAAACTGCAATTAAACAATGTTAAATGTCAACATGTTGTGTGTGTGTGTGTTTGGTATGGGGAGGTGTCAATAAGCCTCCCAATCCAGTCCTATATACTTCTGTCCCAGTTTTGTGGGAGAGAATTATGCCAATCCTATCCATATATCCAGTAAATCAAGACCTGATATACTGGTTTAAGCAATTGGCTACAATTCTGGAGACCAGGCTTTGTATCACTGCCCATCCATGGAAACCCACTGGGTGATCTTGGAGAACTCGCACTCTCAGGGCCTCAAAGGAAGGCAAGGGCAAACCTCTCTCTGAACAAATTCTGCCAAAAAAAAAAAAAATGCGATAAATTCACCTTATGGCTGTCAAATGTCAGAAATGACTTAAAGGCACACAACAACAAATCCACGGGGATGCCACTCTCTCTCTGACGCACAGATGCGTACACATCTCTTGAGGCAATGGGTGCCTCCCAATTCAAAGAGTAAATCTGATTTTCTACTAGCTCTGACTAAGCAGAGAAAAAGCATAAAACCAGTAAGCATGAGTTTCAGTATAGGCAAGTGCCTATTAATATGAGTTGTGGCAATTTTTTACCATTTTAAGAGTGAAGAATAATCTTTATGAAAAAACAAAAAACAAAAAATGTACTTAGCAACCAAAAAAAAAAAAACCTATGCAGCTACTCCTTGAAATAGCTATGTCATTGTCATAATAATTACGGGCTTACTTTCTTTGCGAACGTCACAAAGTGCAGCATTAAGTTCATCCACAAACACAGGGGCCTCCTTAGCAATTTTCTCTCCTTTGTCCAGCAAGTTCCAGGTGGCTTCTTCAATGGAGGCAAGGATAATGCGGGCTCTTTTGGAGCAACCTTTTTTCTTGCTTGAAGGGTTTTGAGGGCAATTCATTAATGTGGTGACCTAAAACATAAAAGAAGTTCAATACCTTGAATTCTGTTAACAGATTCCAATAAACAACAAATAACACACTCAGGAAACAGTTATTATTAAAGCTTTTAAATCCATGTAATAGGGAGTATATGGTTTTTGATCTGAGGCAAGGAATTTTTTAAAGTAACAGTTGCACATCCAAATGGACATTCAGTCTGAACTTTTCGACACTCAGGGGAGAAAAATGGACACACACAGTTTAGTCAGGTCCCCAAGGTCACAAATTCAGATTGGAACCTACTGCAAACACTGACCAGATGTATGAAATTTCAGCAAAATTGAATACAGGCAGTAGAACATAGATGCACATTGGCCAATTATTGTATCGGACTTTATAAACCTGTAATCTTTCTGGAAAATTTCTTAATAAAACCCTACTCCCTGTACACTGTAATATGGGGAGAGAATTCTGCATATGTTTAAAATCCAGAGTTTGGTTCCTAAAGAAAGGACCAGGCTCAAAAATTTAATCTGCCAGAATATCATGCTTTCTTTGCCTGGAAATGCTGCTATATAATTTGATGTAAAATATGAGTTCAAAATTATTTATTTTCATTTATATCATGCTTTTTTTTCCAGTACTAGGGCTCAAGGCAGCTTACAAAAATTAAAACAAATAACGCTAAAAGCACTTACAGAGTCATGCATAAAACATAAAAAGTTATTATTGAAATGCAATTAAATCCATAGAATTAAAACCATTTAATACAATGCTATTAACAGGCAACAAATGAGCACAGCATTAAACATTCTGCAAGTCAATCCCTAAAAGGCTGTTGGACTAAAAAAAAAAGATCTCACTAGCCAAAGGAGGAAGATATCTGAGCTTCCCTAAGGAGGGAATGTCAAAGTTTGGGAGCAACCATCAAGAAAGCTTTCTCCTATGTGCATACCAAATGTGCCTGAGAAAGTGATGGAGGGTGCTCTCTATAGATCTTAGAGCCCAGACTGGCTTATATTAGAAGTCCTTCAAGTAGTCTGGACTTGAGGTTACAGTATTTACTCAGGAGGAGAGGAGACTTGCCTTCCAAATATGCTTAGAGCAGGAGTGAGCAAACTCCCAGGGTCTAGCAGTCATTTTCGATCCCTCAGGACCCATTATAGACATCCCCTCATTCCGTAATACCCAAAACAGAAGCAGCTATAAGGCCAGTTCCAGTTCTGTAAAACTGTTTGGGGGGAGTGGGCAAAATAGTGTTAGCATTTGTAGGGCAGTCCATGATGAGGTACCATGGCTACATTTGGCACCAGGATCACCTTCGCGACTGTAGTGAAGGCAGCACCTTGTGGGCTGGAGAAGTACCTCTCTCCTCTTCCAGAATAACTGAAGAGACACTGTAGACAAAGGTCTCTCAGATGAGGTTTTTATTCTTAGAAGAAGTAACAATATGTACAGAGCTATCTACAAACATCTACACAGTCCACCATCTATCAACAGAAGAAGCCACACAGTCAACTGACTCTAACGGAATCCACAGCCAACTGCCAAACCTAACTGCCAAGACCAACTGCCAACAGAATGTTCAAATTCCCCCAGCCAGCACCTGATTGTCTGATGTTCCTGGCTAGTGTTTGGCCAGCCTGTTGCTATTAAATTACACATTGTACATTTTCCTTGGGACTCTTTATCCCAACAAATAGTGCATGGTTGTGTATGTTTCCACATCCATGTTCTGAGGGAGCCCTGCCTTCCAGGAGTGGAAACTCTCCTAATTTTCAACACTGGGTACAGAATGTACCAAGTTCCCACAAAAATGAACAAGGAGTCACATGTCACCAACTGGCCATGGGATTTCCTCCCTGATTTAGGAGCTTATTGCATGAACTTTAAAACTGGCTCCAGCCTCCAAGGAGCTGGGATACAGGATGGAGAAGGAGATTGTCAGGTGCTAAATTGTCATCTAATCACTGCCCACCATCAGCCCGGGTTGAAGCCAGGTCCCAGCCATGCTCCACCAGCACTTTTTCAAAGTCGGAAGCTTCAATAACTTCTTTAAGAGCCTTATCACACTAGATGAATCCTGGGCAGAAACGAGATTTTAAAAGTAGAAAAAAACCCACAAATGCAGGATTTTTAAAGACATGTTTGTATCAACAGGCAATAATGTAAAAATAAAGCAATTGGAAAGTTGACAAAAATGACACTTTTTACTTTTGGGAAATTCCTGAAAGTAAAAAGATGTCATTTTCGTCAACTTTCCATTCGCTTTATTTTCACGTTCATTCTTGTTTGGAAGAAATATCGTCTGAAAAACATCCCGCATTTGCGTTTTTTTTTTCTACATTTAAATCCCGTTTCTGCCTGAGATTCAATTATTGCCATAAAGTCCTATGTTACTGTAAAATGAAAAATAATAAATCATTCCTTTTTTCTTTGGGGAGGAATGAGGGGTAATCTGGGTTTTTAAAAACATTTTTTATAAAATGTGAATTTTAGAAGTGCCCTCTCTCCACCTTCATGAATTTACTGGTGGGTGACAGCTAGCAAAAATGTCTAGTTACACATGTAAATGTATTTTTGTACATTGGTATTTGCTCAGTTCTTTTAAGGTCATTTTTGCATACTCTCCAACATTTCACAGGTCAAAACTGGGACACACATGGCCAAGCAACATCAGAGTGTGGTTAAGACAGCATAAGTTATTAATGAATAAGAATACACAGGCAAAGAGAAGAGGCAGCCCTTTGCTTTTGTCTGAGTCTACTAGGAAAGGAAAATTTATGACTCCTTCTCTCCTCTTCTTTCCTTGCTGCTGAGTTAATTGAGTGCAAAGTACTTTTGCACTTTGAACCCAGTTTGTGGCAACTGAACTAAACTGAGGACAACACATCATTCACAGGGAAATCCCATGAATGATTTGTTGCTGGAGCATTCCTGGATGGGGCATTCCCGGGATAAGTCCTCTCTAAGCGTGATGTGTGTGAAAATCTTTGCCACAATTGTGTGATTGTCCCAGGAAAATGCCTTTTTAAACCCGCCATTTCCCCCCATGTGATAAAGTCCTAGGAGAAAGAGAGAAAACCTAGAATATTTTAAGAGCAGCTGATAAAGTGGAATAAAGATTAATCTGGACTCTCCCTGACAAAACAAGAAATGCTTTTGGTTCTGTTGAAATGTCATGATGGTATGTAATAAAGAATGCTTCCACTAATGACCCATGTGGATATGAAAATGAGTAGCCACCAATGATGTCTTTAAAAATGTCTTAGTCTGAGGACATAATACTGCCATATTGAACATACAATGAATTAAGCTTTGAATAGAACACACATAAATCTTCTAGAACTGGACCTAAATCAACCTGTTTGAAAGATGTTGTGACATTGGAGATTATTGCATGCCACATCCCCACCAGGATACAAACAGATTGTATCCGTCATAGATGGATCTTATCGCATTGCCCCGTTCCTGGGCAGTAGGCAGCCCATATCAAATCCAAGCATCTCCCACAACTTTTCAAGAATGGAATTTTTCCATTCTCGAAAAGTTGCTGGAGAGGGCTGGGTTGGATATGGGCTGCCTACTGCTTGGGCATAGGACAGTGCGATAACATCCATCGGTGATGGTTACAACCTGCCTATATCTCAGCAGGGGTTTGGCATGCAATAATCTCCTAGGCAACATTGGTAGGGATTTTTTAAGGGATTTAAAATAAAGATCACATCATTTCAGCATTCTCTTGATACAGAAGAAAGAAGATTAATAAGTGAAACTGGCCTTAGTACAGAGCAACTATAAGTGGTGCTGAGTGCAGGAATGCAACAGGCTTATTCTAGCCAACATAGGACAAGACAAAAAGCAAGTAGATCTTAGTCCTGACCTTAAACGTAACAATTCATGATGTTGACTACTATGATCTGAAAACGTGCAACATCATTCCATCCTTGAAGCCAAGGAGTTCTGGCCCTATAAGGATGAATAGATGCATGACTGCCTGGGCGACAGATGCAAGCCAGTATGAATTTCTAAGAGGAAGGACAGCTTGGAAATATAATTAAAGTGACTGTTCTCTAAAGTGATTTTTTGTCATGGAATGTCTAGGCTGTACTTAGATTTTAATTTTGGTATCAAATAGTACCTTAAAGCTCATCTACGTATTATTATAATTTCATCATCTTCCCCCCCCCCCCCGTACTAAGCACAATGAAAAGGGCATGCATATTTTTCATTAAAAGCACAACCTTTAATCAAATTACATTTTAATTACATGTGTGTGTGAACATTTGGAAGGAGGGGAAGTACTATAGCTCTGTAATGAAGCAGTGAATTCACAGCTGTCCAGAAACAAGGTGCATGCAGTTACTGAAACTTTTCCTCAAAAGTTCTCATTAAAACTCACTAATCTCATCCAGGTGTCTTTTCCACTCACTTTATTTTTCATTTAAAATTACAGGAGGAAGAAGCCTGCTTGCGGATTGATATTTCAGTTGGGGAAAATATTCAGAACTTAACAGAAGGGTAATGATAACAGTAAAATCAATCAAGAGCAGCATAGGATGGGGATGGAGGTGGGAGCAATAACTGGAGCTGAAGTCTATTAAATGTGCTTACAATTTTTACTGGTTCACAGCATTTGCTGTAACCTAGGACAAGGAGCAGCCCAACTAGTCCATATGCTTTTAACAGCCCAGCTCATACACATGCTGGGATAACAGCAATAAGGAGTAACAGAAATGTCGGGTTCATCCTTGGCTTACTTCAGTTGCTCTAAACTAAGTTTAAAGTACAAAAGTAATTTGCACTCAATTAACTCAGCAGGAGAGAAAAGAGAATCAGAGTCATACCCTTCCCAGTAGGCCTGACTGGAGGCTTTCCCTGTTTTTTTTCAGGCTTCCTTAATATATATATATATATATATATATATTCCTTCGAGATATATATATATATATATATATATATGTATATATTCATTCTTTAAAATGGTAGTTTTGCATCTTATTCCCCATTAATATCTTCTCCCTTCTCATTACTTGGCCAAATCCTTTTCACCACACTTGGATACTATTCAGCCACACATATCCCAGGCTTCATCTGTGAAATATTGAAGCATATGATAATGTATGATAAGCCTGTGTGGCATAGTGAGTGTTGGACTGCAACTCTGGAGATCAGAGTTCAATCTCCTGCTCACCCATGAAGCGCACTAGGTGACTTTGGCCAAGTCACTTGCTCTCAGCCTCAGGGGAAGGTAATGGCAAACCCCCTCTGAAAAACTTGCCAAGAAAAGCTCATGATAAGGCTGCTTTAGCGTTGCCATAAGTCAAAAGTGATTTGAAGGCACACAACACCAACAACAACATGGTAACATGTAGCAGATGTACTAACACTTGAGCAGGGCTAGGGCCTTAAAGCAACACTCTCAAGATCCATTATGATGAGAGGATTCCCCTAACAGAAAGTGAAAAACCAAACCCTTCCTTACCCTGTTAGGAATTTGGCTCAGTCCATCCAATGCATGCCTGAGCAGCTGTGACCAAGATACAGAACAATATGACAACAGTACTGCTATAAGGAAACCAAAAACCCTGCATCATCAGAACCAGTCATAATGTGAGTAAAATCCCTTCCCAATTCCATCCGCCAGTGGCAAGACTGTGAACACTAAACCAGCAAAAACAGGTTGTGACAGAACCTCCTTTAAGACTTAGGAGGTTATCACATTACAAAAAAGTGTCTTATCCCTGATGGGATACAGTCACATTTCAGATTGTAAGCGGGTTTTATCGTAGTGAAAAATGTCACCATTGCCACCAGGTGACTGCAACCTACATGCAACCGGGCCAAATTTCAAACATCAGAAGCTCCCATCTTTGAAAATTGGCCGGCTAAGTGTGGCTGGGACCCGGGCTGCATGCAGGTTGCAGTTGCCTGGCCGCAGTTGCTGTGTTTTTTGAGTGCAATAAAACCCACTTGCAATCCAAAACACAACTGCATCCTGATGGGGATAAGACATTTTTTTGTAATGCGATAATCTCCTTAGGTTGATTCTGCTTTCCAGCCTCAGTCACTAACACTTTGCCCTATTTCCCCCCTTGTACCACCATCTGTATGTGTATAAGGGCTTGGGTCACTAATAATAATAATAAAAATTTATATTTCCCGCTTCTCCCTGCAGGTCGACATGGGATTACAACATAATAAAAATACAAAAACACAATAAAAGATTAGCCTCTAAAACCCTCCCACCATTAAATATAATAAAAATTCAACAATTAAAATAATTACATCAATGGCATAATCTAAAATAATCAAAATGGAATGGACCGTTAGAGATCAACAGCTATTAACAGAGTCAAGAGCTATTAACAAACAGTATCAAATGTTCCTTCAACTCCAGTTTATGTATTTTGGGCAGTGTGCTCTCTCTCTGCTTAGTGAGTAAAACCAATTCAGTCAGAGTCAACAGCTATTAACAAACAGTAACGTTTTATTGAAGAACCAATGGAAATAAAGCATTTTATATAAGTTTATGTCGTGTTCAGTATTGTTACGGGGGGGGGGAGGTGGGATTGCATGACAGAATATAGTATCTCTTGTTTCACTCCCTCCCTTTAAACACATAATAATAATAATAATAATAATAATAATAATAATAGTTTATTTATAGCCCGCTCCTCTGTACATACACTCGGAGCAGGGTACAAGTAAAAAAAACATAGATTAAAACAATCCCATGACCCGTTTCCAAACCTCCCACCCCTTAAAAATAGATTAAACCGGCAGTGATTAAAACAGTAATTATTTAAAAACATATAACCCCTCTGACTGGAAGATCTCTGGAGCCTCAACCAACTATCTCTCAGGACTCTTTCAAACGGGAGGAATTTCTCCCAATTCCGAATGGAGCCAATGCGGATTCATGTAAATTCGCTTGTTTAGCGAATTTACCTGAACCCCTGCTCCATTCGGAAGGCATTCGGAATTACTTCCCATTACCCGAAAATAACCCCCCCTTGCCCAAAATCTCGTGAGAAGCTTAAATTCGCAATAATGTTAAACCCATGATTGCATTCGGAGTGACTTCCCTTTTGCCCAAATTTGCGTGAGAAGAATTAATTTGCAATAACGTGAAACCCCAGGATTGCGTTTGGATTGCCCTTGGATTATACTTCCAATTTCCCACGTCTGAAAGAGTCCTCAGTCTCAACTATCAACGTTCTCTTTAAAATGAAAAATCCCCCTCTGACTCCCTCCTATCTCAAAGTTCTCTGTGCTGTGATTTTTTATTATTATTATTATTATTATTATTATTATCTGTATTTATAAAGCACTGTAAGTTTACACAGTGCTATACATAAAATAGAATAAAATAAAATAAAATTGGCTCCATTGCCTAGCAACCAACTGCACCCAAATATAGCCAGTTCTTAGGGCAACCATAGAGTCGCACAGCTGGGCAAGTTGGTGGCGGCAATGGCTAAAACCAAAGATCAAGGTGTGGAGAGACAGCATGGAGTAATGGTTTGAGCACTGGACTATGAGGTCATCCACACTGGCCAAATAAAGTTGCTTCGAACCACTTTGAAACCTAGACAATAGCGCAAGGCGAAACTGGGTGAAAAGCTACACAAAGCCACACTCCAGGGATAAAAGCCAGAGTAAAAAGCAGCTCTGATACTCTAACTCAGGGGTCCCTAAACTGTGCTCTTTCAGGGATTTTGGACTTCAGCTCCCAGAATCTCAGACTTTTGGCCAACATGGCTGAGGCTTCTGGGAACTGAAGATCAAAAGCTCTTAAAGGGCACAGTTTGGAGACCACTGCTCTAACTTAACGTGGAAAATGCTCAACTTCGCACCGAATATAAAGAGCCCAGCACCAGTGCAGGAATGCAGCAAAGCAAAGTACATCAAATAGGGCAGGTTGCCTATAATGCAATGGATGCAATTATAACATGCACAAACCAGACAGTCCAACAGTGCCACATGGGATGAAGAGAGGTCTTCATGATTGTGCTTTGCCAGTGTGTTACTCAGCACACTGATGCACTGACACATGTCCAGGCAGTGCATTGCATATGCAACAGTGTGGCTAGTCATATGAATGAGCATCCAATGGAGTGACATCTGGGCAGGAAAAGGGTGCTCATAGATGATGTGTTTGTGTGATGGTGCACATGCATGGTGTGGAGGTGACAAAAAATAACTATTCAATGTGGCCTAATGCTGCGTGGGGCACTCCGCCCATGGGTGTTCGACCTGCCTTGTTAGTGGACCATATGGACAGCAAGGTTTCAACCTACTTTCAGAAAACCCAGGATCAAGCCACTTTTTCCTGCCCGTCTCCTCCCGCCCTATGAGCCTGTGAGACCAAGGTTCAAATCCCCACTGGGCCATGTAAACCCACTGGGTGACCTTGGGCAAGCCACACTCTCTCAGCCTCAGAGGGAGGCAATGGCAAATGCCCCCTGCACAAATCTTGCCAAGAAAACCCCATGATAGGTAATTCTTAGGGTCCCCAGTCAGAAACAACTGGAAGGCAAATGACACACAACATACACTTGTTACCTAGGAGAATACCCAAGGGATAGGTTTATCTTCAGATCTGCTGTGAAGACCCACCCTCGAGATCCAGCCAGCAATGCCAGACATGACAAGATGGCAACCCACAACAGAAACCAACTTACTCCTTCATCCATGTGACAGAAGCAAAGACAGGAACCTGGTATATGAGAGCGTCCAGGCCTTATGTCTGAAATATCACTGTGAATGCTGCTTTTCCCTCTCCCAAGCTGTATGTAAACTAAAAAGGATGACTGAAGGGAACCATATGTCTGAAAAGTCCAATCAATCTTTTGCCTAGTTCATTTCATACTATGCAAAGATAGCACTACAATTCCACTTTAATTGCTATGGTTCCTTCCTATGTAATTCTGGGATCCGCAGTTTAGGCAGGGGGTATAGCCATACAACTTTATCACACGAGCCTCAGTCTCACCTCAGTCTTGCTACAATCAAGCTTTTTAAAAAGAATGGAAACAAGAATGGAGCTGTTTTGGGGGCTTTTATTATCTCATATCTCTTGAATAGTATGACTGAGGCTTTTTGTGCCATTGACAGTCCCATGCACTCTCTTCCACATTCTCCCTTAACCCTTCCTGTACTTCCTGCCAAACATGCCTTTGGTTCTATTTCTATTTTTATTTATAACACAATTGTGGAGTATAAAATTATCACACGGAAATTCCCCATGAATAAAAAGTGGCACTAGAATTCCTCTTTATTTTCAGGATAATTGTGGGATAATCGCAATATCATGAGATAGTCTTCGCATTATCTCATTATATTGACAGGAGCATACTGCTATGCCCATGTCTTTTCTACTGGTGTGATAATCTCCATAGTAAGAAAGGATTAAAGTTTATTTAAATACAAATGCATGGTACACATACATTTTTACATATAGCAAAATAAAAAGCCAACATCACATAGTAGTTGGGTGTTGGACTAGGACTCTAAAGACCAGTGTCTGAATCCCTCTTCAGCCATGGAAACTCACTGGATGACCTTGGGTAAGTCACATTCCCTCAGCCTCGATTGATGGCACTTGCAAAAATGCCTCTGAACAAATTTTGCCAAGAAAATCCCATGATATGGTCATTTTACGGTTGTCATAAGTCAGAAATGACTTGAAGGCACAAAACAACAGCAACAAAACATCTGACATGTATGTGATTTTTCTGAACCTAATAGCTAGCATGGTGTAGTAGTGTTGGACTGCAAATGAAAAACTCCCTCTGAACAAATCATTCCAAGAAAACCCTATGAAAGGTTCGTCTTAGGGACACCAGAAATGCCTTGAAAACACACAACAACAGCAAAAATAAAAATAAAATTATGGTGGTTTCTCATACTTTTGATCAAATATTAATCAGAACAGAGATTGCAGTCAAGAAATCAGAAGATTAGGAATGAGAAGAGAAGCTATGAAATAATTAGACAAGATCCTAAAGTATAAAGATATACAACTGAGAACTAAAGTCAGAATCACCCAAGCCATTTTATTCCCCATCACCTTGAATGGATGTGAGAGCTGGATAGTGAAGAAATAGGGTAGGAAGAAAATAAACTCATTTGAGATGTGGTGATGGAGAAGAGTGCTGAAGATACTGTGGACAGCCAAAAAGACCAACAAATGGGTCCTTGAAATGATCAAGACTGAAATCTCCCTGGAAGCCACATCATGAGAAGGCAGGAATTGTTAGAAAATACAATAATGCTAGGAAAGGTAGAAGGCAGCAGAAAGAAAGGAAGACTGCATGTCATATGGATGGACTCAACCAGAGAGGTCTCAGGCTTGAATCTGCACGACCTAAGCAGAGCAATGGAGGACAAGCGGTCTTGGAGATGCCTCATCCACAGGGTTGCCATGAGTCAAGGGTAGTTAACAGCAGCAAGATGGTGTGGCCCTGTGCATGACCATCAGCTTCCCTGCTTTCTTCTGACTGACAGTATCGCACTTATTGCTACTAGAAGGGATTGCTGCTTTCTTGCACCTTCGGTAAAGTAAGCACATGGTGGTAACAACAAGTATTAGAATGTGCCTCTACTACCTGCCTGCTATCTATATGGTAGAGGAAGAAGAAGGAAAAGCATCATCAAGATTGCATAGATGTGGGAAGGAGGGATGATGAATCCTACTGCATGAGTCTGTTCCCTGCTGCCCAGAGAATAAGAGCGGATGAGCATGGCTGGTTCTATGAAATAAAGCAGGCATTGGCAGTGGGTCCTGCTGGGTACTGAGGGGGCTTGCCCAAATGATATTGGTTCCCTATCACTGGAGCTGAACGAAATGACAGGCAATTCCCAAGCACAACTCATAATCAAAGTAAAACCCAAATGTCACATATGGCGCCCAAGACCATTTTTGTGGTCCTCACCTGTACTCCACCAAATTATTTGCACAAAAATGAACACAAATGACCAACAATTCCTTTTGAAATCTCTGAGGCTGTATCCACACAGCAGAAAGAATCTAATGTGACACCACTTTAACTGCTATGGCTCAATGCAATGGAATTCTGGTGATTATAGTTTGGTGAGATATTTCGCCTTCTCTGTTAGAGAACTCTGGTGGCACAACAAAGTACAGTTCTCCGAATTCTACAGCATTTAGACATGGCAGTTAAAGTGGTGTCAGACTGGATTTTTTCTACACTATGGATGCAGCCTTAGAAGTATGGGAACAATTCCACTATGTCCCACATCCCATCCCAAGTTGTTTGGGGTCCAGAGGACTTGTTTATTTCTAAAATTGGATGCAACCTCGAATCAATTCTGGTTTGGAGGGGAGCCACTCCTGGACCTGAAATAATGCAGTTAAAGAAACGTACTGAAATTCTTCCAATACCTATACAACAGATTTTTTTTAATTTGAAAATTGGGCTGTCAGGCTCACATGGGATGTGTGCAGCCCCCTAAGTCAGAGAGGACTCAATCCCTAAAAGGTGTGGAAGTTTCCAACCCCATCTTAGATAATGGCATGGATTATTCTTCTTGCATCATTTGACCTCCCAGACCAAAAAAAAAAAAAAAATTCTGGACTCTTGTGCATCAGTCCAAACTTAGTAGTGGTGGGAATTAGTGCCTGCACCTCAGGATTCCTAGTTCAGTCCCTATTGTATTGTCAATTCTCTGTTCCAGTGGTAGTAGAGTAAAATATTTATCAGTACTGCAGACAATAAATGATCATGTGTATAGTGCTTTTAACAGCAGTAAGGGTCAGCAGCAGTTCTAGCTTTCTAGTCTGGGACAAAGAAAACAAGAAGGCATAAATGGAGCTGAGAATAGATGTGCATGGATAGCAGCCATAGAACTGTGAAGTTCACTAGATATTTTTCTATCAAAAATGAAGAGGGTAGGCCAATAACCTATCCATCCCTGCCTGGCTTTGCAGCCTTATTCTCTACAATTTCATTGCTATTGTCTTACAGCTAATAAAAATCTTTCAGAGCCAGAGGGAACATGTCATATGAAACAAAACCAGTACAAAAAAAGAAGTAAATGTCAGTGAAATTGTCTACTATCCAAGCACATCTATCAAAAAGCTAGAAAAATGGAAGTCAGAGAAGCATCCATCACTAAGTCACAGTAAGGTTTGGAGAAAGACACTTTTAAAAAATTACTTCAAGTTTAAAATGTAAAACAAACTGGAACAGAAAACTTGGTTAAGTGTGGAAAATCTGTGTTTGTCTCAGGTTTTAATTATAAAACTATCATGCGAACAATCAGCCAAAAATTCTGTACCATAATTCCCACCAAGTTTAATGGGAATTGAACATCAGCTATTGAAATGAAATTGTGAGGAAGATGTTACCTGAACATTGTTTGAAACCAGACAAAAAAGAATGACCCATAGGTGCGCGCGCGCACACACACACACACACATATATATATAGTAGGCAGGGCCAGTACAATCATTAGGCAAAGGAAGCCGGTTGCTTCAGATAGCAGATAATGGCCTGAACCCTCTTGATGAGTCTCAGCTAGAGTAGATCCCTTGAATCAGTTATTGATTGGTGAATCAATGCATGGGCGAATTACATTTTTTCAATAGGTCTAATTTATTTACAATTTACAATACAATTTAGACAAAGGGATGTTGTGTTGGGGGCAGCAACAGCGGCATTCTGTATATTTCCTTCCATTGGAGAATAAAACTGTGTTGGATCAAGTTTGCTGCTCCCCAAGTCAGTTTGCTGCCTTCAGATGAGGAGAACAATACTGTCTCATCACCAGCACTGATATATCAATCAATCAACAATTTATTATGGTCATTAAAAGGTAAATGTAAAGGTTTCCCCTTTGACAAGGTTATCAAGTCATGTCCAACTGTAGGGGGTGGTGATTATCTCTGTTACTAAGCCAAAGAGCCAGTATTGTCAAAGACTACTCCATAGTCAAGCGGCCAGCCTGATTGCACAGAACACTGTTACCTTCCCACTGAAGTGGTACCTATTTATCTACTTGCACTTTTACATGCTTTTGAACTGCTAGGTTGGCAAAAACTGGGACTAGTGATTGGAACTCACTCTGTCACGTGGTACTTGGCCCTAAACTGCCAAGCTGCCGATCTTGCAATCATCAAAGTCAGCATCTTAACCACTAAGCCACTGCATCCACCAATTATGGTCATAGACAAGCATATTAAAAAAGAAAAAAACATACCATATTGCCATAAAATAGATAAAACTGGATAGCATAACAAATACAAAATTCAGGGCTGGTATAGATGGTCATTAAGCAGTGTGGCTGCGATGATACTAGAATATCATCCACACGCTCCCTAACTCTAGCAAGGGACCGCGTCGGCCTCATGGCGGCCTCCCATCTACATGGGGTCCGTCATGATGCCGGTGGCACAACGCAGCAACTATATGTCATGCACAGGAAGTGGCGTCATAATGGTGCCACTTCCTGGTTGCGGCACCACAAAGAAGGAGCTGCTCTAAGCAGCACCTTTTTGGTGCACGCATCATTCCCATGGCAACCAAACGGCCGCGGGAACGATGCTGAGGAGATGGCTTTGGCTGTCGGGGTGTTCAGGGGCATGAAGCCCCAAGGATACCGCTTTTTTATATATATAATAAAGAAAATCATAGTAGATTCACAAGTCATATGCTATCCAAAATTCATATTTATCTTTCTTAGGTCTATAAAATTGCTCTTATACTTTATGTTTAGTCCCATGTTAAATTAATTTGAGTCTTTGCATTGAATCTTAATAACCGCAACTGTTCATTCTAATCTTATAACTGAAATTTAAACAAACAATATCTTCCCACAGATATCTTTTCTCGCTGGAGACATTAGAAATAAACAAGGCAATGCATTTATCAGTACCTAACAAAAAACTTTCTGTTTCTTGATAATTGCAGTCCAACTTTTGTTCCTGAATTCTTAGAACATCCAATGGGAAATTAATGATACCTCGATAGCAACATCTTATATACAAGACCATCTATCCTGACAGAAGGTTTTTATTGTATTCCAATCTGTGTTGTGGATATCAAATGTTTTCCCTTGTAACCTAACCGATAGGATACCGCTTTTCTGGACCATGGAGAAGCGGCATTTTGCCACTTCTCCGTGGTCTGGAAAAACTCCAGATTGGGGCCACAGGGCTGCCGGTGAAGCTGCCCTGGCCCCAATCCACTGCTTCCCAAGTAATGAGCATTCCAAAGGTGTGCTATACACTAGACAAAGAGTGATAGTGTAATGGACACAAAGATAAGATTTAAGATTCTGACTGAATAATCAAGCCACTGAGTGGGCAACTCGAGAGAATAAAAGAGCTAGGTCAGGGCCACAAAACTAGGGGAGTTTTTCACACAGTTAAAAAAAACTGACTTGCCTTGCTCGTTTTGAATCCTTTTCTGGGATGCAGCCAGATATTATCACTCACATTTTGCTGCCTCCCACGTAAAACCCACCTAAAGTCCAGCTAGAAGCTGTGCTCAACTGGCCAATTTGCAAAATCTGGAGCTTCCAGCTTTGCGAATCGCCTATCTGAGCTCAGATTCTAGCCGGGTATTAGGAAGGAGGCAGCATCAGTAGAAAAACGTGAGTGATAATATCCAGTTGCATCCTAGAAGAGGATTCAAACTGGGCAAGGTAAGTCAGCTGTTCAAAAAACCCCTAGGCTGCTATTCAGCTTGCTTCCAACACAGGAAGACACTAGTGTTGTCTTCCAGATATGAAGTTCTTGATAGTCCTACCATGCTGTCCTAAAATGCTGATTCACGCTGGTAATGATAGAATAGATGTGAGATTACATCTTGTTAACACTGCTCAAGATCTGCTTAAGATTAATCCATGAAAGCAACAGATGAGATTGTATTCTGTCATAAATAATTGTTTGAATATTAAGATGAAAGTCCGGATGAACATGATAGCTATATAATTTAATCCAAGATACCTTTGAATGTGAAGAAAATGAAGGGCCTAGACATTTCTGTATTGGTTTCTTCCTCGGGGAGCGTATATGTGTATGTGTATCTAGCTATATGCATATTTATAATAAGTAGCCTAAAATAGTAACAAAAAGAGTCTGTTCATTCCCATGTAAATATTTTGGAATTCCAAAACATGACATTGGAGATTATTGCACCCAGAAATCACACCAGTATAGGTGTGGGATTTAAAAGTAAAAAACGGGTGTTATTGCACCTACCCATTTCCAGGCTGTATGCAGCCCATACCCATCCCTGGCAGCCCATCTACAACACAGACTTTTGTGGCAGCCAGCCAGGATTTTCCCATTCTTAATAAAGGTCTGAGTTGCAGAAAGCCTGGGAACAGGTAAGTGAAATAACACCCTTTTTTTACTTTTAAATCCCGCATCTATCCCAATGGGATTTCTGGGTGCGATAATCACCATTGTTTAAGTGGAGTGTTGATGTTAACCTGACCTGTCTGGTTTAACCACTATCATAGGTTAAGTGACCAGAAGTTGATAAGGGTGACCCCAGGCAGAATCCAGAATTAGCTGACAAGTGACAACTACCCTCAATCCCTGGATCTAAGAGATCGGGTGAGGAACCTTAACTGTTTCACTTGGGCTGACTGAGCCATAAGTGGAGCTGCTCAATCTGGTCCTATTAACATTCAAAAGAGATGTTTCTCCTGTGGCTAGGTCAACAAGATGGCAGTGCAATGTATCATAGTTACTGTCTAAACAAATGGCCACTTTAAAGGTAGCTCAACTCATTCCTGAACTGAAAGAACTTCAGAGGTTCATAGAATCATAGAAAGATGGAATCATAGAGTTGGAAGAGACCACAAAGGCCATCCAATCCAACTCCCTGCCATGCAGGAACTCTCCATCAAAGCATACCCAACAGATGGCCATCCAGCCTCTGCTTAAAGACCTTCAAGGAAGGAAACTCCACCACTCTCTGAGGGAGTGCGTTCCACTGTTGAACAGCCCTTACTGTCAGGAAGCCTCCTAATATTGAGGTAGAATCTCTTTTCCTGTAGCTTGCACCCATTGTTCCAGGTCCTGTTCTCTGAAGCAGCAGAAAACAAGCTTGCTCCCACCTCAATATAACATCCCTTCAAATATTCAAACAGGGCTATCATATCACCTCTTAACCTTCTCTTCTCCAGGCTAAACATTCCCAGCTCCCTAAGATTTAGGATTTAGGAGTCCCAGTAGACCACAAGTTGAATATAAGTCAACAGTGCAATGCAGCAGAAAAAAAGACGTTCCTCATAGGGCATGGTTTCCAGACCCTTAGTCGCCCTCCCTTGGACACACTCCAGTTTCTCTGCATTCTTTTTGAATTGTGGTGCCCAGAACTGGACACAGTATTCCAGGTAAGGCCTGACCAAAGCAGAATAGAGTGGCACTATTACTTCCCTTGATCTATTGATGCAGCCTAAAACTGCATTGGACATTTTTCCTGCTGCATTGCACTGTTGACTTATATTCAACTTGTGGTCTACTGGGACTCCTAAATCCCTTTCACATGTTGTCTCATTCAGCCAGGTGTCCCCCATCATATATCTGTGCATTTCATTTTTCCTCCCTAAGTGCAGTACCTTACATTCCTCTGTGTTGAATTTCATTTTGTTAGCTTTGGCCCAGCTTTCTAGTCTATTCAGGTCATTTTGAATTTTGATCCTGTCTTCTGGGGTATTAGCCTCCTCCTAATTTGGTGTCATCTGCAAATTTCATATCTATGCCCCCAATACAGTGGTCCCCCGGGATACGAATCCCCCGCCTAACGAAAATCCCGGGATACGAAAGCGCCGGGGCCAGAAAAATGGCCCCGGCTTACGAATGTATCCCCGGGATACGGAAAAAAAAAATCCCGGCGCGGACTCACCAGAAGCCGGGTCGAGCCGTCCCTTCCCTTCTGAGGTCTGCTAGCTGGCGGAGGGGAAGGGACAGCTCAAGCCTGGTGGAGCCGTCTGCTAGCTGGCGGAGGGGAAGGGAGCCGTCTGCTAGCTGGCGGAGGGGAAGGGAGCCGTCTGCTAGCTGGCGGAGGGGAAGGGACAGCTCAAGCCTGGTGGAGCCGTCCCTTCCCTTCTGAGGTCTGTGAATGGCTTTGGCAACTTTGGTTCTTTGGTGCTTTGCAAATTGGGCTGAGACAGTGTTCAGAGTGCATTGCCTTGCAGTTCCAAAGGTTTCTGGGGTTCTGTTCTGCTTCCAATGTGTCCTTGGCCCTTGGAAAGGCCTGTGGATTGAATGGCTTTGGCAACTTTGGTTCTTTGGTGCTTTGCAAATTGGGCTGAGACAGTGTTCAGAGTGCATTGCCTTGCAGTTTGAAAGGTTTCTGGGGTTCTGTTCTGCTTCCAATGTGTCCATGGGCCTTTTAAAGGCCTGTGCATTGAATGGCTTTGGCAACTTTGGTTCTTTGGTGCTTTGCAAATTGGGCTGAGACAGTGTTCAGAGTGCATTGCCTTGCAGTTTCAAAGGTTTCTGGGGTTCTGTTCTGCTTTCAATGTGTCCTTGGCCCTTGGAAAGGCCTGTGGATTGAATGGCTTTGGCAACTTTGGTTCTTTGGTGCTTTGCAAATTGGGCTGAGACAGTGTTCAGAGTGCATTGCCTTGCAGTTTGAAAGGTTTCTGGGGTTCTGTTCTGCTTCCAATGTGTCCTTGGCCCTTGGAAAGGCCTGTGCATTGAATGGCTTTGGCAACTTTGGTTCTTTGCTTCTTTGCAAATCTTTTTTTTTATTCTTTAGATTGGCCCTGCAAGTCATTCTTAACTTCTTTAGTGCCTTAGGCAAGTTTCTATTAGAGTGTATTGTAGGGTACTTAAGGAAATAGGCCTCTATTGTAACCTTCCATTGACTTGCAGGGTCAATCTGGGGTCATGGAACGGATTAGTCATTTTCAATGGGAAATAGGCCCCGGGTTACGAAATTTTCGGCTTACGAAAAAGGTGCTGGAACGAATTAATTTCGTAACCCGGGGGACCACTGTACTGTCATCCAAGTCATTAATAAAGATATTGAATTGCACTAGGCCCAGGACAGAACCCTGTGGCACCCCACTTGCCACTTCTCTCCAGGATGAAAAGGAGCCATTGTTGAGCACCCTTTGGGTTCGGCCAGTCAACCAGTTACAAATCCATGTAACGGTTACCTTGTCTAGCCCACATTTTACAAGCTTGTTTGCAAGAATGTCATGGGGAACCTTGTCAAAGGCCTTACTGAAATCAAGATAGACTATATCCACATCATTCCCTTCATCTACCAAACTGGTAATTTTATCAAAAAAAGAGATCAGATTTGTCTGGCATGACTTGTTTATCTGAAACCTGTGTTAACTTTTTGTGATTATGGCATTGCCTTGTAGATATTCACAGACTCTCTGTTTAATGATCTGCTCCAGAACCTTTCCTAGTATTGATGTCAGAGTAACTGGAGGATAATTGTTGGGATCCTCTTTTTTCCCCTTTCTGAAGATGGGGACAACGTTTGCCCTCCTCCAGTCTGCTGGGACTTCTCCTGTTCTCCAAGTGTTCTCAAAGATTATTCTCTGTCCCCTGTTAGCATTTTGCCATCTTCTCCATATAGCCATACTACCATTTCCTTCTTCCTTTTGTTGATGGTGTAACTTGCATTCCTCTTTGCTGCAAATGGAAAATATGCTGTACAGGCCACAATTCATTTAAGAAATCAATAGTAACTTGTGTGTGTTGTTTGTTTGTTTGTTTGTGGCATTTGTTTATCACATCTCAGCCCATTAGATCTCCCAAAGCAATGTACAATGGATAAAAGCATTTAAAATAGTAGCTTTGTGAAATATTTAGCCTTCTCTGTCACAGAGCTCTGGTGCTACAACAAACTACAAATCGCAGGATTCCATAATCCATAACACTGAGCTATGGCAATTAAGGCAGTGACAAATGACATTATTTCTACAGTGAAAATTAGACCTGAACTCCAATTTAACCTGAACTCCAATTTAAAAATAGTTCTAAAATCACATACAATTTTAAAAACAGTTAAAAACAGAAATGCAGACACTCTTAATTTTAAGGACAAATGCCAGTTGAAATAACACAGTTTTACTTGATCTCCAGAAACTCAAAAGGGATGGAGCCAACCTGACTTTCTTTGGAAGGAAGTTTGACTGTTGGAGTGCTGTTACAGAGAAAGCCCTGCCATGTGTATTCATCAGTCTGATGCGGTAGTCAAACATGCAACTCAGCCTCATCTGAGGATCTTAAATTTGGGGCAGGTTCATATGAGAAGAGACATTATAGTACAAAGAATAGTACTTGTACATACTACAAAAAAACAACTTGCGTGTTATTTTTTTACTGACAGGCAAATGAAAAAAGGATTATTTGAACTGTATCTAGTAAACTGAATCATGTTCATAGAGTACAGTTACAATGATAATATAAAAATGAAATTACTAGAGAAAGACATCTGTAGTCAGCTGAAAGAATTTACTACAAATAGATATTGCATTGAAAGATATCACACAGAATAAATGGAATAGAATGAGTGAAATAATAACAAAGACTATACATCCACGCAAACCAGATTTACCTACATGCCAGGACAACATTTTAGATTCAAAATAATTCAGATTTTTAAGTTAACAAGGAGAAAAATGTGTAGGAAGACTAAAGATTTATTAATACATTCCTCTATAACTTAGTGGCTTTATGGAGCAATTTGTCAATTATCACAGAGATTAAATTGTAATTTGAAGACTGTTATATGTTAAAGTAGTAAGTTAACATGGCACTGTAGAATATTCTGCTCTCTTCACAATGTGCAATACACAATATAAAACAGTGAAAGTTTTACAATGAGCCAATGCTAACTCTAGAGACATATTGGCTTATAACCAGATGTGATTAAGAAAAATGCTGAAGCCCTGACTCTTAAAATTCTAATACAGCATTTTTTTTCATGCCATTTTAGCTGATCTGTCTTGGTTGTAAAATCACAGTGTTATTAACTGTTTTATTTTTGTTTTTATATTTGCAAATTACACGAGGACATTTGCCAACTGGGCAGTATACAAGCATCTTAAATAAAGATCCTCACACACGACCCGTGATTTCTAAAACACGTTCTTGGAAAACCTTCTAGGGCAGGTTTTCAATATTGGAAAAGGCTACAAGGGCAAGAAAAGAACAAAGTAGCAATTCTGCTGAAGAAAGCAGTGGAATTCAGATGAAGTACACCATTGGATCCAGAACTTCAAATGTCATGGCCAGCTAAGAGGTGGAATCAGAGGATGAGGAGGAGGAGATGGCTCCTCAGGAGCAAAAGAAGTTGGAGGCTAGACCAGGTCCCAGTTCTGCCCTGCCAGACTCCAGCCCTGCCATTTCAACCCCAGGAGTGGAGGCTCAGCCAGGCTCTAGCACTGTAGCTCCCTTCAGAGGCTCAGCAGCTGAGTACGGCTCCTAAGGAAGAACCAAGCTTGAAGGTCCCTTCCTTTAAGGAAAGGAGAGCTGAGAGTGCTTGTGTGCATCGGTCTCGCAGGCTTGCAGAAAAGCAAGCTGCTGATAAGGCACAGCTGGCAACAGAGAGGGTGTCTCCTATTTAACCACCTGTGGGATGCCATCCCTTTGCCAGAACTTATTGTAAGTTCCCTTGGTGTGACTGTGTGCTGGTTCCGTTTCTCTTGAAGTCTTGTTTTACCTTGACCCCGCGACCTTGGAACGAATTGGACTATTGCTGCCTTCTCCTTGCCCTGACTGCGGACCGGACTGATTTCTGTGACTTCCCCAATCCTGACTTCGGCTTTGTACTACTGTACTACTGTACTGTACTGCTCTTTTGGGCAATACTAAGGTCTGGGGAGCTTTCTTATCAGTGTGGGTTGGTGTGTGCTGGCTGCAGTCCAGGACAGAATTTCTATTTCTTTGTTTCATCTGCCCAACCCCAAAAGTGGAAATGTGGTATACCAATCCCACCGTATATCCACCATGACTACCATGAAATGCACATATACACACCTTCTTCTTCAGAGAGCCTTGAATGTTTTCACTGACCTATCCTGGCAACCTCCTTGCCTTTAAGCCCTTACACTGTGCTTATTGCTGACTACTGTTACTACTACTTGTAGTAGTATACTACTAGCAGAAAATATACAAGTTTTCTCTTCTCCTTTAACTCTTTAGTACATTTTTGTTTTGTTGTTGGTTAACTGCCCTCAAGTAGCTCCCGACTCACAGCAAACCTGTGGATGAGACATCTCCAAGACTCCCTATTTTCCACTGCACTGCATAGGTCCTATACATTTATACCCATGGCCTCCTTAATAGAGTCTTTCTTAGAAGTTGCTCCAGGGCTGTCATATTTTCTGCTAGTAGTATGGTGTTGCCTGCATATCTCAAATTATTGCTATACCTTCTTCCTATTTTTACTCCTCCTCCTTCTGTGTCCAAGCAAATACTGGATGTATAACCATTATAGCTTCAGAGGCATGGCAATCTTTACTTCCATGAATAATGAAACAACTGCTTCCCAGGAATATAAAATCCAGACCCAGCTGCCTCCCATCTCTTATCATGTTTTATCCCTTTTTCCATAGCACAGGATGGAAGATGAGGGTCATCAAAAACCCACAGGGGTTACACTGTGTGCACAAATGTTGATTTCCATTAAATTCATAATACATGAATATCAGCATGATGCAGTTGTTTGAGTGTTGGACTAGGACACCAGAAGACCTGGGCATGACCTTGGACAAATCGCCTTCTTTCAGCCTCAAAGGACAACAAGGGGAGAAGAAGAAGACGAAAACTTGAACAAATTCTGCCAACTAACCCCCCACTTCCCCCAATTTGATTCATCTTAGGCTCATCATAAGTCAGAAATGACTTGAAGACACACAACAACAAATTATATTGAGAAGATACAAAACAACGACAACTGGCATTTATTATGAGTTCTCAGGTTGTTCAATGGATTGCATGTATATAAAACCTCTTCATTCAGTTTTTTGCATGTGACTTTTCTGAACTCAGATGAAGACATAGACCATCTCAAAATAAACTTCTCCATAAATCACTTTATAATTCCATAATATACTTTCTCTTTTTCCAATCTACCTGAATTATGAGGGGCTCCAGCAACTTCTCCACAGTACGTGTCTGAATCTGCAGATTCTGTGAATCCATTTTAATTTGCATTTGTGGTACACCTGCTGCCATTTTAACCTGTGGGCAAAAGAATAATAATTTCTTAGGTGGTAATAAATCATAGGATTTCACAGAGTTAAAGATGCATGCTTGCTCTAAGCAGTTTATAATTTCAACATCAACTAACAGGATGAGACAGCAAAGGAATTTTATGGAAAAAAATCATATGTATCATGATTCTGAAACAATGGAACTATATGTGTACATTGATTTGTTATAGTACATTTGTATGATCCACTACAATGAAACAGCAGCATATAGGAGCAGGCTTACTAAGGACAGCAGAAGATGTCAAATGGAGCAAGTTCATTTCGTGGAAGGAGACAAGCTTTCAAGTTTCAAAAAATCAATTACTGAGCCTACCTGCAAATTACATATTAACTCTGGACTACATAAATAAATTGATTGATCAGCAGCAGGCATGTGCTATGCATTTGGATGAACCCTGAATCCAGAACTGGGCTGGGCCAATATGGAAATATTTTGAAATGTCCAAATCAAAGCTGGACTTCTATAACATAAACTCCATGCAAATCTGAAGATTCCAATCAATTCAATTTGGAGGGACATAGTGTCTCCAAAAAATTATGCAATTCTCCCAAGTTCTCTATATAAGGAAAATACCAGGATAGGGGGAGGGGAGAGGGAATATGGTTTTATATTGCCTGATATAACTTCTGACCATATTGAATTATTTTGCCAGCATTCTTCGATCCCTGTATTTTGAGGGAGGGTTACTGAAGTAATATATTGCAAGATTGACTCAGTATTCAACACTTGGTAGTTTTTATTCTCAGCATAGTGGAATGTTATGTTGGGATATTTTAAATGTAGTGCGTTGTAGCAATGGGTACTTGCTTGGGAAATATTCAAGCCTATCTGCCTCCGTCAACATACACTCCACATCCATCAGTAATCCCTGTCTAAGTTGCACTTTCTGTGACTATATTTCCATTTATCGTAACTTCCTAATTCTTGTATCCTTCTGCAGTTTTGACAGCATTCTATGGAATCATGGTTTTGCAATTTAGAGAAGTGTTTTTAGAGTTGTCTGCCAGACAATTTAGTCCTTCACCAAACTACAAACCCAGGCGTTACATTGGATGTAGGCATGTGATTTAATGTGGAATCAGTGTTGTAACTGTGTACTCTGTCTAAGTGAAGCAAAGAAAGCAAATTACATATCTTCCAAATTTTGTATACTTCCTTTCTTCCCAAAATTCTTTACCCATTCTTTGGAAATGTCAAGAGTTTCTTAACAAGGGCCACTCCTATTCTGTATGTCATTCTCAATATAATTTGTCGTTCTGTGCCTTCAAGTCATTTCTGACCTAAGGTGAACCTATCATGGGCTTTTTTCTTGGTAAGATTTGTTCAGAAGAAGGTTTGCAATTGCCTTCCTATGATGTTGATAGTGTTTGTTGATTTGCCCAAGAACACCCAGTAGGTTTCCATGGCTGAGTGGGGATTCAAACCCTGGTCTCCCAGTGTCTCTGTCCAACACTCAAACGATTATACCACTGGCACTCTCAATATAATAGCACTCCCCCCAAAAAACTAAGAGGGATAAGTGTGCCCTGTTTTAGTCTTGTAGAAATAAGTGTGCTCTAATCACTTTTCTACAAAACTCCCTACACCTCTTCTTCTAAAAGTTACAGGTGTTAGTCCTCTCTAGAAGGGAAACTATTCCTCCAAATGACAAGAAATAAAAAAGTTAGCTCCCTTAAGAAAACAAATTTTAAAGGCACATAGCACAAACACATCTCCATCTGTCTGCTGATATTTGTATTATGGAGTTACTGACTGCTTTACTGCATTCCATAAATCACTGCAGAGGTATTAGCATTTTTAAAAACAGATTATATTAAATGCTTACCTTGGAGATTTGTTAAACTATCAGTTGGGAATTCAAATATTTCCCACTGGATGACAGAACCATTACCTTTAAGGCACCGCAACACTAACTGAATCATGGAAATTGCTAAAATAAGCAACAGATCATTCCTCAGATAAATGCAAATACTGTTTAATTGCAACAATGCCACACTGAAAACAAATCTTTATTTCCAAACTGCTCACCTAGTTAGGCTGCAGCTAAATAGCAAGGTGAGTGCATGAGCCATCATGTGCAGAAAAAATATATAATTTTGGATGTTGCAGATAGGACCACAGTATACAAGCACTTTACAGCCATGGTTTGTAACATAATTTATCAGTTGCTTGAAACAGGAACATCTTTGAAAATTATTCCATTTAACATTCATGTAGAAAATATAGTCACTTGCTATTCATATGGCTTTGGCTGACCCCAGAATGGGGAAAATAAGGAGACCAGACTTGTATATGGTTAGAATAGGACGACTTTATTTAACGTTGTGGATGGCAGGCCTTATATGCCCTTTGCCTCCAAACCTATCTACATGACAATCCACCACATCATGATAATGTGGCTCCTGGTCTTCCTCCCAGGCTAGCAAAGCTGGGCATTACCCACAGCAGCGCATGTCACACAGAGTTGGGCTTGAATAGCCTTTCCTTCACTTAATGTCTCTGTCCCTAGAACAGTCAATATGGTAAACTATTAGAATATGTGTTGTTATATACTGCACATGCATTCATATGACCTGAAATCCAGGATCTCCAAACAAATATCTAGAATCATAGAATCATAGAATCATAGAATCATAGAGTTGGAAGAGACCACAAGGGCCATCCAGTCCAACCCCCTGCCATGCAGGAACTCCAAGTCAAAGCATCCCTGACAGATGGCCATCCAGCCTCTGCTTAAAGACCCCTAAGGAAGGAGACTCCACTACACTCCGAGGGAGTGTGTTCCACTGTCGAACAGCCCTTACTGTCAGGAAGTTCCTCCAAATGTTGAGGTGGAATCTCTTTTCCTGCAGTTTGCATCCATTGTTCCGCGTTCTAGTCTCTGGAGCAGCAGAAAACAAGCTTGCTCCCTCCTCAATATGACATCCCTTCAAATATTTAAACAGGGCTATCATATCACCTCTTAACCTTCTCTTCTCCAGGCTAAACATCCCCAGTTCCCTGAGGCGTTCCTCATAGGGCATGGTTTCCAGACCCTTCACCATCTTAGTTGCCCTCCTTTGGACATGCTCCAGTTTCTCCACATCTTTTTTGAATTGTGGTGCCCAGAACTGGACACAGTATTCCAGGTGGGGCCTGACCAAAGCAGAATAGAGTGGCACTATAACTTCCCTTGATCTAGAAACTATACTTCTATTGATGCAGCCTAAAATTGCATTGGCTTTTTTAGCTGCCGCATCACACTGTTGACTCATGTTCAGCTTATGGTCTACTTGGACTCCTAGATCCCTTTCACATGTTGTCTCATTCAGCCAGGTGTCCCCCATCCTATATCTGTGCATTTCATTTTTCCGCCCTAAGTGCAGAACCTTACATTTCTCCGCATTGAATTTCATTTTGTTAGCACTGGCCCAGCTTTCTAGTCTGTTCAGGTCATTTTGAATTTTGATCCTGTCCTCTGGGGTATTAGCTACGCCTCCCAGTTTAGTGTCATCTGCAAATTTGCCATTGAACAATTTATGTCCTTTACTAACCTCTGACATGGTGCTGAGTTTCAAACACAGTTTTTATGTAGCTGGCTGCCCTTGCAGTGAGAACCAAAAAAAACCAAGAACTGGGCCATCATAAAATCACAAAGTTATTTTAGTAGCTTGAGCCTTAGCGGATTTATGTTAAAATGCTTTCATCAAGTATCTACCGTTATTAAGTCCACAAAGTATTCAACTTTATACTAGCATAGCCAATATAATTTCCATACAGAATTTATGCCAGCCTGTCAGAAAATGTTTTATTATAGTAAGGCAGCAACTTTAATAATGTTTACCACAAGATAAGTGCACTGAACTTAGTTGGACCTATACTTTGCTCCAGATCATGCTATACAGCTACATTAATGTCCTACTTCAAAACATCCATTAGTTTGTTATTATAGGCAAATAATAAAAACACAATAAAATGCGGGTACCTCTGTGCCTGATTTGAGCATTGGACTAGAACTCTGGAGATAAGGGTTTCAATCCCTGTTCCACCATGGAAACCCACACACTGACCCTAGGCAAGTCACACACTCTCAGCCTCAGAGGAAGGCAAAGGCAAGCTACCTCTCAACACATCTTGCTCCAAAAAAATCCATGATAGTTTCACCTTAAGGTCACCATAAGTCAGAAGAGTTGAAGACAGACAACAGTAAAAAGGAGAACAGAAATGAGAATGTATTTTTGACTGTAGTTTACTATGGCTTCAGATGTCATTTTTACATAATTATTACAAATGTCATTCACCAGTTGGTAATTTAAGCACTAACTACTACATGAAGTACTGTTAATGGAAGGCAAGGTGGCTTGTGATAAGCCTTCAACAAGTTAAATACTAAACTGAGCAACATCAACAACAATCTTTCTCAGTAATAAATCACGATGCATATCTTGAAATGCAATCAAAATCCTTGAAGATACTACAAGTGTTACATTACCATCAGTAATGTAATACATACCGGTACTTCTCGAAAGCACTATACAGTTAATGGAAATTAATGAAAATTCCCCAGTTGTTTTAGTCTGCTTTACATTGGCTCATTCTACTTTACGTAAGGCAAATATTCTGCCAGCATTTGTAATCATCAGTGATGGTTACTGCTTCATACCTCCAAATGCCTTGCAAGTTACAGCTGGTGTATGTAAGGACAAATATGCCATCACCCATGTAGCCCAGTCCTAAGCATGTTTACTGAGATCAATGAGATTCCAATGTCTATTCAGTAAGTGTGCCTAGGATTACAGTCCATATTTTCACTACTGCCAGTATCTCACCAGTATGGTGCTCCAAATTCTTTGGAAAACTAGATTTCAAAACTGGAATAAATTGTACAAAAAGGTGTTTATATGCAAATGTTTTTTTTAATTATTTTTAGGATTTATTTTATTTCAGAATTGTAATTTTCTTGATATAGGAATAGGTACAGGTAGCAGACATTATGCACAATCTATGTAAGTATATATGCATTTGTATCCATTTGAGACATGTAAACCAATTAGGTGCTGTCACTGCTGCAGACACTTGTAACTTAATATGGAACTGCTTTCAATATAGAATATTTTACTGAAAACCACATGGTTTTCCCCATATTATGAATGAATGCACAAAAACTGTACATTTAGAAGTCAAGAGCTTTTAGAAGTTTGTGTAGCTCTGATGTGTCTATCTTGAAAGCAACTATAAGAGGGACCATTCCTTAAGAATGTGTACATTATATGTGGATGCTGGGTTTCTTTTTTCAAAAAAGCTAGCCTGTTTCAGCCACTGGATTCAAATAAATGATAATTTGTGACAAAATCTGTTTTAAAGCTGCTAATGCCATATCACTCACCTATTTCAGAATGCAAACAGTCGACATTCAAGTGCTGAGCCAATGTCTAGTCAGTTCTTCCAGAGTTTGGAAGTTCAGCGCAGCTATTATAGCTCACTACTTGGCTTATCATCCATCTGCAAACAGAAAGCCTGACAAGCATTCTAGTGTATTTCAGGGTAAGTGACGGGACATAGTGACTGCTGGACAGGGGGATGGGTAACCCTTAAAGCTATACAGACCAATGCAAAGTCCTGAGGGAATAATTTAAAAGTAATAACACATACAAACATTCTTCTAGCCTACATGGGAAAACCAGATCAAAAATATCAGGATGAAAGATGCCATGCCATTACTACAGAAATCTTTTTTTTAAATCCCCCCAGATTGTGTGTTTTTCCATTTCTTCACTCCTACCATTTGATCATATGCCAGTCTCAGTCTCTATGCAGTGACTCAGACTCTCGAAGAGGACAGCAAAGGGATTCATAAGGTTCTCACCCACTGCATTGGGACCGCAACGTTGTTATTGCTTTTTCTTTTGTGTGTGTGGCATGCCGCATCCCACGAGTTGCTCGTATCTCACTCATAAAATGTCCTTTGTTTTCCATCCTCTCATAAACAGAGGTGTCATGGTAGGAAAAAGTACTCAACTCAGTCCCGTGCCAATATCACTGAAGAAATATAGTCTCAGAGTCTTCTTTCATTACCCTCGTGGGCAGAGGTCTACAACAGTTCCCCCCACTGCCGCCCATGTTGAATTGAGTGAATGTGTACAGATTTTCAACACTTCCCTTATAGCCTTCAGTCTGGGTGTTGAGGGAAATACCAACTGGCAGAAGTGGTTCATGTATTTGTCTCTTTTTCATTATTGTAAATATAAGATATTCCTCAGGCCAGGTGCTGGGTTTTCTGAGAATGCGATCTAAAGTCTTTTACATAAAACAGAAGAAAATTGAATGAAAAACTATTAAACACCTTTCAAGACAAACCCCTGCGAGATTGTACTTGGTGAGATAGATTTCATAGATGTAGCTGTCACTTAGTTTACCATTTCTCTCAAAAATATCACAATCACTTCATGTTGGCACAACTTTAGGACACAGCGCAGAAAGTTACTTTGGGGGATTAATTCCTTATGTAATGCAGTACATGGCCAAAAAGTAATTGATGACTTTTATGATTGAAAATATAGTAACTCGCTTTTCTTTTAACTTTAGAAAAACTTAAGATTGATCAGAGAATGACATGAATTTTGAAAAATTCCACTAAAAACAACTTTGAAAGCTTGCAACAAGTATATTGTGCAGTTTAGTTGGCCCATAAAGGTGTCACTGATGGATTTTTGTTTGTATTTGTTAAATGGACAACACAGTTTCCCTAGAACGTTTTCTGTATTGTGAGATACCGCATTGTAGCTGTGACAGGGGAACCATGAAGAGTAGCCTGTGGACTGGAAATTCAACCAAGGTAAAACAATTTTTTTTTCTTCTTAAATTTGGACTGAATTTGCATGTTTTACCTTTCCATCACCAAAATGTTCCTGATGCAAAGACATGGAGACTTCTTGAGGAATCCATTATCCTCTGCCTACAAAGAGGCCTGTGGCTTCACAGGAATGGAGACATATTGGATTGCAAAAGTGGGGTACCTGTTGAGATGCAAAAGGACTTTAAATTTCCTGCACTTTGAAAATCTCCCTATTGCCGCATGGCCAGAAGGAGGAGGAGTCTGCCTGCAAAAGATATCCTCCCCATCATAACATCTTTACTAAGGACTGAAACAACATGCAGACATCTGACTAACATCTCCAATTATTTTGTCCCCCTCCTGTTTGGTTTGCAACATCTTGCCTGATGAAGAAGCCCATGGAGCTTCGAAAGCTTGCAACAAGTATATTGTGCATTTTGGTTGGCCAATAAAGGTATCACTGATGGATTTTTGTTTGTATTTGTTAAATGGCCAACACAGCTACCCCTGAATGTTTCCTAAAATAACTGTAAAAGTAGACAATGATGCTTGCTACATACACAAGAATGACATAATTCCACTTATTATGGAAAAACTTGAAATCTATAAACACTAATATAAACCCCAATAGATATAACTCAGAGTAACTATAAACAATATTTGCATGTCCCTGTCTCTGTTGCCTGCTACTGAGATATTGCACAAATGTCTATCATGGTTTATACATTCATTTCCTTCTGACATATGTGAAGAAATTTAAACTGCAAGACTTATTATCTGTTAAGCTTTTCTGTTCCAAGATAAACTAAAAAGTTATCTCATGACAGCAATCTAACTGTAGTAAAATAAACAGTAATTAAAAGCAACTTGCACTTCTTTCTTAAAAGCTACAGCTTGTGTTCATAGCGGTTTGAGTGTTAGACTATGACTCTGGAGACCAGGGTTTGAAAATGAGCTCAGCCACATAAAACCACTGGGTGACCTTGGCCAAGTTACACTCAGACTCAAAGGATGGCAATGGCAAACCCCCTCTGAAGAAATGTGCCCCCCCAAAAAACCATGTTAGGGTTTGCCTTAGGATCACCATAAGTTAGATATGACTTGAAGGGACACAGTAACAGCTCATGATGTCAGTTTCCCTAAATGTAATGCTTAAGTCATGTTTTCAAAACACCATCTTTCATTTGAGATTGTTTGGAACTTTACTACTAATGTTAATTCTTTTAACTCTCAATGAGTTGTTTTTTTTAATTCCACTGCAAGACTATATTTGCGCTGACACATTCATGCAACAATTTTGAGCAACAATAGCAGCAGGAATACTGAGAGAAATGTTCAAATATTTATTATCATAGAGGCATGGAGTTGGAAGAGACCACAAGGGCCATCCATTCCAACTCCCTGCCATGCAGGAACTCACAATCAAAGCATCCCCGACAGATGGCCATCCAGCCTTTGCTTAAAGACCTCCAAAGAAGAAAACTCCACTACTCTGAAAAAGTGTGTTTCACTGTCAAACAGACTTTACTGTCAGGAAGCTCCTCCTAATGTTGAGGTGGAATCTCTTTTCCTGTAGCTTCCATCCATTGTTCTTGGTCCTATTCTCTGGAGCAGCAGAAAGGAAGCTTGTTGCATCCTCATTATAACACCACTTCAAATATTTAAACAGGGCTATCATATCATCCCTTAACCTTCTCTTCTCCAGGCTAAACATACCCTGCTCCCAAATTCATTCCTCATAGGACATGGCTTCCAGGCCCTTTACCGTTTTAGTCACCCTCCTCTGGACACGCTCCAGCTTGTCCACATCCTTTTTGAGCTGTGGTGCCCAGAACTGGACACAGTATTCCAGGTGAGGCCTGACCAAAGCAGAATACAGTGCCTGATCTAGACACTGTACTTTTATTGATGCAACCTAAAATCACATTGGCCCTTTTACCTGCCACATCTCACTGTTGACTCATGTTCAACTTGTGGTGTATGAGGACTCCTAGATCCCTTTCACACGTAGTCTCATTAAGACAGGTGTCCCCCATCCTATGCATTTCATTTTTCTGCCCTGAGTGCAGTACCTTACATTTCTCTGTTGAATTGTAGTATTTTATCTCAGAGTACATTTTCTGAGGGTCTGTCTTTGCAACTTGAGTTCATTGTTTCTTTCTTTCCAAAGCATTAATGAAAAATTGTTCTCCTTTTTTTTTTTACAATAAATGTTTGAACATTTCTCTCATACAGAGCTTTGATCTTCCCAATTTTGTGATAAAAATTATAATTCCTTCATCCTTCCTTTTATATTCTGTGTTCTTAAGACTTTTATCATTTCAGTTGCTGGCTGAATCATTGCCAGATTGTTTGCAACTTACATAAAGGGGTTCTCCCAACTGACCATAATACTGCAGTGGAGGCATAATCAGTGTCAAATACAGCAGAACTATTACTTCAGTTCTCAGTGAATTACATAATGTGTACACAGAGAAGCAGTGTCTTTCCTGCAGAGAACGACTACAACAATAAAGCACCTTGCAGGCTTGAAATAAGTTTGAACAAGAGTGCAAGATTGAAGAGAGAATAGCACACCTCCAAGTGGCATTCATCATACAGGGATTAAAAAAAAACTGTGCTTCAAAATTATTTTTCCATTTATCTGACAAGACCTCTTCCTTTCAATCTGGTCACCTGTTATTTTTCCAGAAATACCTTTTAAACTCTGCTTTCACAAAGAGATGTAGTGGCTCAAGTGGTCAAGACACTGACTCTGTTGATTGTAAGATTGGCAGGTGGGCAGTTCGAAATGCAGGTGCCGCATGATGGGGTGAACTCCCATCACTAGTCCCAGCTCCTGCCAACATAGCAGTTTGAAAGCATGCAAATGCAAGTAGATAAATAGGTACCACTTTGGTGGGAAGGTAAACAGCGTTCTGTGCAACCATGCTGGCCACATGATTACAGAGTAGTCTCTGCTTTGGCTTAGTAATGGATGGAAACAGAATGGGGGCTATCATGCATTTTTATCACACGCCGGAATGCCGCCAATGCCATTGGAAGTTCCCATTCCATTCCTGATCTGTCTCAGAGGAGACGATTTTCAGGAATGCTTCTGAACAGTTTCGGAAAATCACCTCCTCTGGGACAGATCAGGAATTGAATGGGAACTTCTGGCAGCATCAGCAGCATTCCAGTGTGCAATAAAATGCATGACAGATCCCATTCTGTTCCCATCCTGCTCCCTTTCGTTCCGTGCCAAGAGCATCCCTAGGGGCTGTGCGGTAAGCTCCAGAGATGAGCACCGCCCCCTATGGTCAGACACAACTTGACTTCCTTGTCAACAGGGAATACCTTTACCTTTTTTCACATAAAAAGCTGCTGATATCATAAACATCTGCCATTAGCATCTTTCTATCATTAACACATGCCATTACCATAGCCAGTGCTTTTTCCATAGAGGTCTCAAACTTTTAACAATTGCCTCACAGACAGAAATTTACAAGGTGCCACTTTTCTAATATTTCATAAGAAGATCTGACCAAACACCGGCATTCTGTTTCCAAAGTGGGTGATCATACATCTCTGAGGACTAAACTACAAAGTGCATTATATAGAGAGAGTGAAGATGATCCTCACTTACTTCCTTACTCTACTATAAAGCCATGAGGGCCTGTTCAGATTAGGACCGCTGTGAATGTCTAGCAAAGACATAAACCTACCCCCTGGCTAATTTTTCCCCTTTAAATTCATCCTCTCCTCATGAATGGACCTTGTAGTAGACAGGAGGTAAGGTTGAGCTGTCCTCAAGCCTAGGTAGGCAGGGAGGAACCCTTTCTTAAATGATCTGGCAAAATTGGAGCACCAAGACTTTTATATAGGAGATTATCACATACACTTTATCCTGCCATTTTTCTGACGGGGTACACATCCGTTTAACTTCAAAGACAGGTCTTACCACATTCTCCCATCGGCAGCCTGTATGCAGCCCGTATACAACCTGGGCTTACCCTGCAGCTTTTCAAGGACAGGAAAATTCCATTCTTGAAAAGCCATGGAGTAAGCCCAGTTTGCATACAGACTGCTGACAGGAGAATGCAGTAAGACCCGTCTTTGAAGTTAAATGTGCATGTGTCCCATCAAGAAAATGATGGGATAAAGCGTGTGCAATAATCTCCATAGTTGAGTCCCGCATGGGATCAAGCATACACAGGGTTGATACAGCCACTGCTCCATGCAATTTTGCTTTTAAGCCTGCTCATTCACAAGGCTGAATGATAACCTAATGAGAGAAGTAATTTGCCTTTCCCTGACTATGCCTTCAGACACTGTGAAATTGTTGTGATGCCCCTGACTGGAAATTCCCAGTTACAGCCAGAAGCCTTGGCCTCAGTGGTCCTAAAAAATATTCTCTTTAGAGGGGCTTACATTCTCAAATAGGGGGACAAGGGGGATAGCTTGTAGTAGCTATTTTTCCTCTGGGCCATATAGAAAAATATGAAGGAGAATGGTCTACTACAGCCATGTGATTGAGTTATTCCCAAGTGAGCTGCCTTCACAATGTCCCTTCTGTAATTTGTGTTTGTAACCCACTTCTGCTCTGTTGCTCAGGTGCTAAGAGTTGACAGATACCTTCAAGGCACTTACTGTCCCTTCATATTAGTTTTTTTTCCAGACTCTCTTCAAAAGGCATATAATATGCTAAGCAGGCTGTACGTAGTGTACATAAAGCCTATATTGTGTAAATTATCTATTTATTCTGATTATAACAAAGCATATATTTTAGAAGACAGGGATATCCAGGGTTCCCACTCTTATCTAAAAGGTAAAGAGTAATCATGAGACTTTTCTAATTTGGTTCAGGGATATAAGGCCTTGGTGTTTCCACAAACCTGTCAAAATTAGAAGTTCCCACTATCCTTTACACACAGGAACCCCAGGCCAAAAGAAATGTGAACACAAGCCACGGTTTCATGGACTGCTGGCAGACATTCTAATTCCACCTCCCATCTTAACTGCCACTTTGAGCAGTTATTGGCCAGTGTGGGAAATTTAAAAAGCCTGATAAGACACACCGGTGTTACAGGTATTCTCGTACCTTGGACCATGGACAAAGTAATGCTTGAGGCTTGGGTTTGGGCTGAGTTGGGAACATGGAATTAGAACAGGGCTGGTTTAAAAAGTGCAGCTTAGAATGCACAGTAGTTTCAATCAGACATGGTAAAGTTGGGGGTCAGACGTAAAAGCTGAAGAGACACGCATAAATAGATTGTTCCTGTGCCTGGGAAAAGATGATGGGCCCAAGATATCCACAACCTCCATCTTTCATGGGCTCTTTTCTTTTCAAGCCAGGATTGTTTTCCTTTTTATTGTGAGGCCTCCAGTCAAATGCACTCTGATGCTCAGTGGGCCTTGTTTCAAGACTGAATTTCCATTCAGCTGTTTTATGTGTGAAGAGGAGGGAAGCTAAAGTAATTATTTCCCTAACTAAGTAGATCAGACAGCTGGCTGTTTAAAAGGTAGGAGTTTCATCTCTGAAAAGAGGGCTGAGGTGCTATCTATGGTGGCTCAAGGACCATGCACTTTATAGGCAGCTATCTCCTATGTTTTTATTACTCTCTGACAGGCAGAAATATAGTAACTTGCGTTTTTCTAGTGTGGAGATGAAACAGAACAAAACCTAAATCTCAGCCCGAGAAACTGACATTTAAAGGCACAAGATTCCTGCCAGGGACATTATATTAGCAGCTTTGTGGACCTAGAAGGTATAGCAAATGGAAAATACTTCTGTATAAACAAGGATTGTCACTTTTCTTTTTTAATTAGCCTCTGGTCCTAACTCTCAAACAGCAACATGATCTTCAGGCATTAGCTGGCAATAATGCTTATTTCCATATTATGGAAAGCTTCAACTGTTCATTGCCACATATCATTCTTCTGTTCAGGACCCATAAGCAGGCGCTTGCCTAAACCCAGAATTCTACTTTAAACAGACACATTCATTAAGATCAGCCAAGAAGCACTGGCTGGTTTTCTATTCAGAATGGACAGAGAAAGGGATAGGATTGATCCTCTCCTGCTGCAGGACAATAAGTTGTTGCCAAATTCTTTCCCATAGATAAAAATCCAAAAGAAAATAGAAAAACCTGTGAACAAAAATAAGGAACATTTTATCTACAGATGGAGACATTCCAAATAATCTCTGAGACGTGAAGTTGAAGGCTTTCATGGCCAGCATCCATAGTTTTTGTGGGTTTTTCAGTCTACGCGGCCATGTTCTAGAAGAATTTATTCTTGACGTTTCACCAGCATCTGTCATCAGATCATTCATTAGCATCAGCACAGATGCTGGCGAAACGTCAGGAATAAACTCTTCTAGAACATGGCCACGTAGCCTGAAAAGCCCACAAAAAACAATCTCTGAGACATCTGTAAAAGTGTAGGAAAGATTACGTTCTCTCAGGCAACCTGATTTTTATGGGGGGGGGGGGGATAGTAGAGGTAAAATTTGGAAAAACAGGAACAACAGAATTAGGATACAGAGGAAACCTTTCATTGGGAGTGCAAAGCTACTGAAGACATGGCCATTAAGCTGTGCAAATTTATAACAATGAAAAAAAAATAAATAACAATGAAGGCTGAAATCTTCGGCCTATTTCATAGAATCTAAGAGTCAGGAAGAGACCACAAGGGTCATCCAGTCTAGCCCTGTGCAGGATACCCAATAGGACTTCCTTCTGAATGACCATATCTAGAGTCAAAGTGCTGGGAATTTACAAACGCTTGATCTAGCATTCAGTATTAAAGTGAATTCTGGTGAAATTTTAATTTTATAACAGTTTGAGTCCTGCCTTTCACTGAGAACTATAGAAAGCACAAGAATTTCATTTTTCCCCCTCTTTTTCTTAAAACAGCCTCACAATCGCTTCCAGTTGCAGAGTGGGATGAGGTTCCAGTCCTTTTAAGGGTTCTGTGAGAAGAAAAAATGGGAAACTTGTCATATAGGGAAGAGAAAAGATGCACTTCATTTTCCTAAATTCTCCTTCAACATATCTGTTCAAGATATAAAAGCAGGTTGGTTCCTAGCATCCTATCTATCCATTCATAAGGCTTTACTTTCCTACTGTCTAGATTAGGAGTCGTGATAGTCAAAAACTTATAATAATGTAGAAATTGACCCAAAGACCTGAGGTTGCATGTTTCAACATTACTGCAGTTCAAGGGCAGAATTTATGTCACCCTTCAGGTGTTGTGTGACTACAGCTCCCATCATTCCTAGTCAGTATAGGCAACAGCAAGGGATGATGAGAGTACTGTCCAGCAACATCTCTTGGGCCACATGTTCCCCATCCTGCTATAATTCTTCATAAGTGGAATACTTCGTGCTGAATTCAGTTGCAAACGTTAATGCTCAGAACACCTAAAAATCAAATTTTCAGCATGAAAAGTTTTTGGCAACCTTCTTCTACAATAAGCTGTGCTGCAGTGAAATTCTTGATTCATTGATGGGACAAATACTTCAGAACTGCATCTTCAAAATGAAATAGGCATTCAGTCAATCAAAGGCATAAAACAAAGTAGAGAAACTCAGAATTAGAAACTAACACAAGTTGATGTTGTACAACACAAAAGGGGAAAGACAAGCAAAACGCTACAGGTACAGTGGTCCCCCGGGTTACGAAAGTAATCCGTT
Organism: Urosaurus nigricauda; assembly: GCA_034509955.1. Lineage (NCBI taxonomy): Eukaryota > Metazoa > Chordata > Lepidosauria > Squamata > Phrynosomatidae > Urosaurus > Urosaurus nigricauda. The sequence goes on from JAOEGL010000003.1 coordinate 177,776,202, forward strand.
CCAGGATCCCTTTCGTAACCCGAAAACCTTCGTAACCCGGGGGACCGCTGTAAGTATAGGAAAGCCCTTGGCGCGATTTGAATTTCGTGCCACTTTCCTTTCTTAACCCGGGGTTTTTTCGTAACCTGGGGCCGTTTTTCCGGGCCCAGCTCTTTCGTACCCCGGGGGATTCGTAACCCGGGGGACCACTGTACTAATAAAGAATTATTACAGTCAGCTTGTAAAAATATACTCAAAGCATCCTGAAGGCCAGAAGCAGCTTTAAAAAATATATCAGAGGGTCACCCAAAAGAAAGTATTAAGAGTTCAGAGCAGAGTTACACAGCCATTGGGAAGGATTTAAGGTTGCTCTTTTTCTTCCTGTATACCTTCAAGTCTCAATTCTGACTTATGGTGACCCCCAAAGCAAATCTATAATGGATTTCCTTGGCAGATTTTTTCAAAGGCCATTTGCCCTTGCCTTCCTCTGAGGCTGAGAGAGTGTGACTTGCCCATTTCTTTTTTGGCATGATTGTTGTCCCCACTAGTTTCAAAATGTATGTCAATCATCTGTGCGTCATCAGTGAAGTAAGCGGCAATTCAGGAAGCCTGGCTTGGGAACTATATTTTTAAAAAAATTAAATTGATAGAAGATTTGAGTCACTGGTTTTGCAACTACTTGCATCACTATGTGGTGCCATTGGATCGCCTGTGTAATTTCACGTAGTTGCAAAACCAATGAATCGAATCTTCTATCAATTTTTTTAAAATAAAATTGATAGAAGATTCGACTCATTGGTTTTGCATCTACTTGCCTCACTGATTGCTAGTAGTTGCGAAATCAATCAACTCTTCTATCAATTTTATTTTATTATTTTGTAAAAAAAAATGCACCCATAGGTCACACCACAATCACAAAGGCAGTGCTGGGGGCGGGGGGATTTGGGATCTATCAAAAACTTAGAAAGGATGGTAAACACCCCTATGCCATTAGTCCCTCCCCTCTAGAATAAAACGCAATTTAAAAGATAAAAGCTCTTTTTAAAAGTTCACTTGTTTAGTTACAACTTATTGAACCCCACTGATATCAAGTGTACTTTAGTTACTTTAGTCCCACTGATATGAAAGGGTCGCTATGTGTTGAGATCAACCCGAAGGCATTTAACAACAACAAACAAAATCTCTAACATTAGATGAGTCCTTTACTTTACCTGAATACTTTAATAATGAATAAACCAAATATTACTATACATGCATAAAAAGGAAAAATCCAGTCCATAGTTCTGTTTACATATATATTTGCTTGATAAAAGTAATTCCTTCCACCTACTCTATGCAGCTATTTGGAGTACTCCTGTTATGCATAAAATTGTATGCCTAAGTCAAAAGGTCTAATTTTAGGTAAATTTAGTGTTTTAATCATTTCTAATAAGACTACACATGAAACCTACCAAAGACCAATTGGATTTCTCCTTACCCCACCCACCCAAAAAAAAAGAGATAAATCCATATTGTCAGCTAAGTTGCTGCAAAGAAAGCAGGTGAATCTTCCTGCACGAAAAGAAAAACTAAAAGTAACACCTGCTTAAATTCTTCTTGTTAGGTTGGTGCTAAAGATGAAGGTACCAAGCCAGATAAAAAGGGTGCCAACTCTAATCATCACCATAAAGGAGCATTTAAATAGATCTGATTAACGTTCTCAGGGGATTAATCTATCACCTGCTAAAGCAGCCACAATAACACCGCTATAATAATTAGAATACGGAAAGCTTAAAAAGGCAACCTTGTATAATTCCAGATGGAGACAATTCTTTCATATTTTACTCCAGCTCTTGACTTACAAATGGGGGGAAAAAAAGTTTACCTAGCTGCTCTTCCAAGAAAGCCCATAATTGCTAGTTCAGTCCACATCACTACACAGGTGGTGCTAATTTGTAAATATAATTTCTTTCCTATTTTCACTTTGTTTCTGTTCTGCACTTCCCATTTGTCAATAGGCTGCGGGATCTTTGAGATTAAAGTGCCCTCTGCTGTTTGAAGTCTCCTGTTCAGGTAAGCAGAAAAACTGATCCAAAGTGTAGACCATTAAAAACAGCAGTAGAACAGAAGGTTAACAAATGTATTATGACATAGGATGCATCTACACTGTAGAAATAATGCAGTTTATTTGCAGAATCCTGGGATATGCAGTTATGTTAAGCACAGCACTCTTTGATAGAGAAGGCTGCATATCTCGTAAAACTACAAATCCCTGGATTCCATAGGATGGAGTTTCAGCACAAAAAGTGGTACCAAACTGTATTATTTCTATAGGGTAGATGCGCCCATAGACCTGAATTTAATTCAGACTATAGACTTTTTTCTATATCTATGGATATAGAAAAAAGCATTGCAAACACAAGGATCAAATGAAATGCAAAAAAAAAAGTAATACAAAACTGTAACAATTTAAATTAAAGCTTGAGTGCATGCAAAGTAAGTGCAGTGACTAATGACATTAGCACTAATTGCTGAGAATACTTGCACTCTAGCTAAAGCCTAAACCCAATCAATAGAACTTAGACAAGTATTGACTTATCAGCTTCCCATTGATTCAAAGGGTCTGCTCTAGTTGAGACTAAGAATCAAATTATAACAGCCCTGGTGGCACAGTGGTTAAATGCCTGTACTGCAGCCACTCACTCAAAACCAGAAGGTGGCGAGTTCAAGACCAGCAAAGGGCTGAAGCTTGACTCAGGCTTGCATCCTTCCAAGGTCGCTAAAATGAGTACCCAGATTGTTGGGGGCAAATAGCTTACAATTGTAAATGAAGCTGTTTGTTTAACAAATTGTAAGCCGCTCTGATAGTCTTGGCTGAAGAGCAGGGTATAAATAAAACATTATTATTATTATTATTATTATTATTATTATTATTAGAAATTCAGGCCTCAGGTTTTATAATGTCAGTCAGTACCTCTGTCAGGATGAGAAGGCATTACCTCACTTTACACCTGAACAGAATGACCCTGTATAAATTCTAACAAAGCCATTTATGCCAGAATTTCACTTTAAAATTCCTTTCTTCAAAGAACTGGCACTTTCAGGCCAGCCATGAAATGTCATGGCAGACTGAAATGCTCACCTGTTGTGTTTGTGAGGAGGAACTGGGATTGCATCTCTTTCTCATGCTTACATTATTCACTGAGCACACAAAAGGGAATGCCACACGTGAACAGCAGTACAGTATAAGTGGTCTCACCTATCCTGGTTACACAGTGTTCAGGAAACTGCTTCATATATTCAGCTTTAAGATCTTTTCCTCCCTTCAGTCCATTATGTAAATAGTGCGATGTGTGCAAGGTTTCTAGGTTGGATCTGGGAAGGAGCTCCTGTAGTGGCATCACTAGGGGAGTGGGGAGTGCAGCCCACATTGGATGACACCCTAGAAGAGAGGTGACACTTGGTCAGGCCCTCCGCCTCCTGCACCTCTCCTGCCTTTGCCACAGCAGCAACAATCTCCTTACATGGAGACCTCTGCTACCACAGCGGACAGGCCTGGGTGCACCCCTCCTGGCTTTGCTGCTGCGGAGGAAAAGACTAAGCATGCCTCCCCTCTTGGCAGCCTCCCTCACACCAGCTGATATCAGGAATAGAGATGCCACTGAGGTCCTATAATTTCAATTCTTAATAGATCTTTGAGCAAGAGGAAGTATCCTAAAGTTCCATCAGGCAAAACCAAGATACTTATTCTCCCCCACCTTCCAAACTCTAATTTTCAACTGCAGCCATTTCCACTTGACATGGCTATTGTTCTGACATGGCGATATGGAGTTCTTTCCTTGTTATCTGCTCCTCCATGCCCTCCTGGCCTCCACTAGTGAGGCAGTAGCCATGTTTGGAGAGAATGGCTGAGGTTGAAAGTTGGTATTTAAAGGGTAGGGGTGGACAGGTGCTTTTGTCCCACTAGATGTAGCTTCATTGTACCCTCTCCTACTTCAGGATCTGTTTTATGTAAGTTAAATATCAATTTACAAGAGCTCCATCCCAGATCCAATCTGGTAACCCTAAATGTGCGTGTAGCCAGACCATCAACATCAGAGTTGTGGCCCATGGGTCCAATCTTCATTTCCCACTCTATGTGTTTACTAAAACTAAAGGGTCAACATTATATGCTTAATACCAGCTCTTGTCACATAAGGTACATATAGATGAAATATTCATTCTGTGCAAGTAATAGAGAGAAAATCACCTCAAACGTTTACACATATGCATTCAAATATAGAAATCAATTATGTTATTATGTTAATATGCCAATTATGTTACTCCAGCTCTGAGAAAAAAATAAATTGTTATCTTTATAAGATGCTGTTTAGCTAGAGGAGAGTCAGCATGGTGTAGTGGTTTGAGCGCAGGACTAGAACTCTGGACATTAGGGTTCAATTTCCCCACTTGGCCATGAAAACCCACTGGGTGACACTGGATGAGCCATATCCTCTCAGCCCAAGAAATCTCTGTGATAGGTTCACCTTAGAGTTTCCATAGGTCTGAAACAACTTGAAGGCACACAGCAACAACAATTTAGATAGAGAGCTGGGCAGGACTTAATAGTCAAGGTCCATTTGGATGTTTTTGCTGATGGAAGACAAATCTAGGAGGAGGTGATTTTCACACACACACACAGAGAGAGAGAGAGACCCTGTATACCCTCAACATCTCCTCTAATGGGCTGCCAGCCTTTCATACTAAGTTTAGATAGCATGGAGGATTATTTGGGAAGGAAAGAAACTGCTTTTCCTTTTTGCAGACACTGCATGGAAAGGAAAATTGGCTTTTTCTTGGGTTTCTGGAGGGGCTTCTTCTACAGTCAGCCCTCCATATCCACAGATCTCTTATCCACAGATAGAAGTATCTATGGCCTGAAAATATTTTTAAAATACACGCATTCCAAAAAGCAAACCTTGATTTTGCCATTTTATATAAGAAACACAATTTTACTATGTCATTGTATTCATTGGGACATGAGCATCAGAGGCCCTGGAACCAAACCCCAGCAGATACCAAAGTATTAGCTAAATTCTCAACTGGATCCTGGCTAAATTTTATTGAAGATATAAAAATTGTAAATACAGGCATACCTCAATTAACAAAGTCTCTGACAAAGAAGCTCCTTTTTACAAAGTCTTCTTATTGCTGCCTACCCCCCCCCCCCACTTTAGTCCCCTTTAGTCCTATCGCTAGCTTCATTTTTTTTTTAGCAGCAATGGGATTGAGAGGATGTTAAAGGCAGGTTAGAGAAACATAGGGCCAAAACAGATGGCCCTTTTGCACACCTTCCGGGTGACTTGGGAATGCAGCGTTTACACACTGCATGCTTCCAAGCCGCCCGGAAGCTGCCCAGCCATTAACACAGGGCCACCTTCCTAACTCCCCAGTGGCATGGCCTTTATATGCTGCACACCACTGGAGCACCTTAAAGCCAGCTTGCTGCAGCAGTGCAGAAAAGTTGACTTTTTGCTGGCCCCAGAAAGAGCGACTCTTTGCCACTCCTTTTCCGGATGGCAAAAAGGCCATGACCCTGGTCTGGCTTCAGAAGCTGCCCTTTCAAGGCAATCTGTTTCACCCCATAGTCTTTTTGTGCTGGATTACAACAGTGTGTCCGCAGTAAAACAATGTAATAAAACCTGAGCGGAGTAAGAATGGGAGTTTACCCTAGCTATATCGCTGTGTGCCTGCCTGCAACAGGCATGGTGAATAGCAGTTACCTTAAGAATCCCTTAATGAGCTTGCATGAACAGTGAAACAGAAAGAAAATTAGAAAGAGGTGCCTGCCTTACCAGCTACCCACACCATGTTAAAATAAGCATTTAAAAACATGTTTGGTCACCAAAATGGAACTCATAAGAAAGGTGGAGGCTGATAAAAGGGGGAAAAATTTAGATGTATTTTGGAAGAAGCTTTGAAGAGGCCATTAGACAGTTCAAAATGTTTTTATTTACTTTTGGAAGACTTACCTAACCTGGTTGTTTCATTTCACATGGGCATGTTGTCAGTTTTAGGGGGAAAGTTTGCTGAAACATGCTGAATTCTCTCCTGTTTTGTGGAATAAGATCCTATCCCTATTCTTTCCATGTCTTTCTTCCCCAGCACTAAATTTTCTGTCAAAGAAGTAATAGGAACACATCTACTTTATTAAGTGAGGTATACCTGTATTACTTTTTTGGATTGAGACTCTTTGCAGTCCCTTCCAATTCTATGATGCTAGTTATCCACCTGCCAGCATGATTGCTGTAATTTTTAAAAAAATTGTGATACACAAGTCTATGAATTTAACTCTTTCCCTTCACATGAATGTCCTGATGAAAATTACCCTATAGTCACATACACCAACATTTCAGCTTTATTTTAGTTGTTAAAAATACATCTCTGCTCAATATGATCATGCATTAAACATTATGTCCAGTTTACTGACCCTCAAGTGGTGGTGGGAAGTGTCTAAGAAGAGAGGAATCAAAAAATAATTTTAATATTTTGTCTCAGGTGGGAGGAAAACAGATACATACAATGTGCCTTTTATTTTTTGAGACTGGTGCTGTCTTTGAAGATTAGTGTTTTAAATTTGGGATTCGGTCCTCAGAAAATATACATGCGGTGAGAAACACATATCTTTAGGGTGAGATTTTACAGTCCCAAGATGTTGTACTTCAAATCCCACACAGCACAGCCAATGGTGAGGGATGCTGGGAGCTGCAATTCAACAACATCTGTAGAAACACTGTGTCCCTGCTGGATCTAGAATCTGTATGCTGAATCGTGCCAGATTGCAGACACGGACTAACAATACTGAATGTTTCTCGACAGACAATAATTCTCTTCACTTGGGGTTTATCCACACTGCAGAATTAAAGCAGTTTGATACCAGTTTAACTGCCACTACCCTGTCCTACAAAGTCCTGGGATTTGTAGTTTGGTGAGGGATTCAGCCTGGTCTGTCAAAGCACTCTGGGGCCTCACCAAACTACAAATCCCAGGATTCTGTAGGATAGAGTTGTGGCAGTTAAAGTGATTTCAAACTGCTTTAATTCTGCATTGTGGAGACACCCGTAGATAGCTAAATGTTGGGAAGAAGGAGTTTTCGTTCAGCTTCGTCTTTGGCACAGAGGAGCCATCATGTGAAGCATCATCTGGAATCCAAACTGATGTAGCCAAGGTATAGGTTTCCACAGGGTGGCCAGATGAAAAAGAGGTTAGAGCTCCTCTGCCTTCAATAATTCTATAGACCAGAGAATTTCACCACATGCAGCTTGCATTATAAGCTACACCTGTTGAATATTCCCTCTTCTACACAACTATTAAAGCTGCAGATGTGCTGTTTTCTTTCTCCTGTGTCCACACCACTTTGCCACCTTTTCTAGGATGGGTTTGTGAGAACTACACCTCAGGTATCTGCCTTCTCAATGTTATTCCAAGTGTTGCTTATGCATAAATAAAGAGAAATATTTTCCCACTATCATTGCCTCCATAGACAACTGAGCACATTAAAACTTTAAATTTCCTGCTGAAAGAGCTTCTCCAAGAGAAACACTTTTATTAGGATACTTAGCTTATAGCTCAGTGCATTTATTAGAAGGAGAGTTTGGATCCTGACTCCCAGCAATAAAAATCTGGTAAGATTGTTTAACAAAGAACAGTTCTTTCTTGTAATGTTATGACTGGTTGTTTTTGCATTGGGTGCTTGCTGGAAAAAAAAGCAATTGAAGACCTGTAACTATTGCTAATTAATCTTTCCCTTTGTGTTCATAATATACAGTATAGCAAATAGAAGACCACTTTGATCCTTGGAAAAAGCTGCTTTGGAGAAAACAGCAACCAGATAGAAATACTCCTACAAATACGTATAAATTGGATTCTCCCATTTGTTGATACAGAGGTAAACGATATTTACTTTCATTTGTAATCCTGAAAGGTTATAGTACAAGGGGCTTTTTCAGACTGGGTAAATGAGAGGTGACTATTGATGGGAAAGCCTTACTGATGTGGCTTGCAGTTTTCATACTCCCTTCAAATTTTAAAGGAATTAAAATTGCCCATCTACACAAAAGAAAAGTTTGTGTATTTATTTCACATGATAGTGTGTCAAGGAAATAATCATACAAGCACAAAAGAATCTCCAATATTCAGTAGTCTCATGTAGCGGAGGAAGTAACACAGGTGTAATTTAACATTAACTGTGCTAATAGTATCTAATTGTTAGTGCTAGTTGATTGGCAGTTATTACTGGAATTAGGTATTGTTTTCCATCAACCAGTATAGAGAGAATGGTCTTTTCTTCCAAGTTTCAGGGCTCCTGAATCACCAGAAACACATAAGTCCATGCTTGTGTGCTAGATGTATTTCTGTTGGGCAGATCATCAGAACTGTATTTATGATTCTATGAGGAATGGCTTAGGGAGCTGGGTATGCTTATCCTGGAGCAAAAAAGGTTAAGAGTGGATATGATATCCATGTTTAAATATTTGAAAGGAGGTCTTTAAACAGAGGCTGGTTGGCCATCTGTTGGGTATGATTTGATTGAGAGTTCCTGCATGACAGGGGAGTTGGACTGGATGGCCCTTGGGGTCTCTTCCAACTGTATGATTCTATGATTCTATATCACAGGTCTCTGCTGTGGAATAGTCTCTTTGTACTTCCCATCATAAATGTATATCTAGTTCTTATAAAGGCTGCATTTTCTGATAACCAGAGCATTTGGTTCAATTGCGCAATATAAATGTCCATTAGTGGGATAACTGTAGCAACCATTTTCAATAATTTTTCTCAGTTTGTACCACAACCTCCAATTCGGCAAAGACAGTACCAATTAATCCTGTGCCATCACACTTTTTAGTCACTTTTAAAATGTCCCCCATTTCCCTCTTTTCGTCCCATTTCCCCTCTCTTTTCCCCATGAATGATTTGTTACTGTTTATTGCCTGTTTATTCCTGGGATAATGGCACTTTGATTGTGAAGTGTGTGAAAATGTTAATCACAATTGTTGTTTAATAACAATTTTCACTGTTTAAACCCCCAATTTTCACTGTGTGATAAAGTCCACAGCTTGTGTGTTCTTCCTCATTAATAACTTTTGTCATCTTGACTTCACGGTGATGTTGTTTGGCTACACATATCCTGGTCTTCATCTGTGAAATGTTGGAAGGTGTGGTGTCATTTTCAGGTATCTGGCTCTGCCTGGCTGTTTATAAGCAGGCATTTTAGCAACGTATTTAAAGAAAGTAGTTACTTATTTGGGAATAACTAACTAGGTGGAATAACTAGTATGATAATGGGTGGATGAATCAGATAATACATTGTCTTCCTCTGGCACTTATTCCTATGGGTGGCTTTTTTCTTCTTCTTAGTACTGTATAATGTCTGCAGACTTCTACATCACATCCTTGTACAGGATTGCTCTTGAGGAAATTTTACATTGTCTTCCTCTGGCACTTATTCCTATTCCCAACTTGCATGTCTGTGTTGTTTTAATAATCTCACTTGTGCTTTCCAGTGGTGTTTTCAAATGAGGTAATTGTGCATTAGAAGGCTGACCTGGCATGCATAGTCAAGACCTGGGTTGTGGGATGGCAGGACTTCATCTTTCTTTCTCAACAGTGTTCCCTTGGGACATAGTGTAGCCTCAAAGCAAAGTTGAAGATTGGGGAGAGCATGGAGAATATCATACATGTTTTTCTCCCAAACTGGGCATGGGCTGAGCATGGGTGTAAACTGCTTAAAAACTGATGTTTTTGCATGGCTCCATGCCCAGCTCGGAGGCATTGCATATCCAATGCAGACTTTGTAAAGAATGGGACTTTCCTGTTCTTTGCAAAGTCCGGGAGAAGTCCAGATCAGGTACGCAATGCCTCCGAGCTGGGCATGGAGACATGCAGAAACATCAGCCCAGCTCAGGAGAAAAACATGTGCAATAATCTCCTATGTTGCTATAGTCTGTAGGAATTATATATTTTCCCCCAGATGTCCAAGTGAATATCACTGTATTCAATTGGTCAAGTGAAATAAACTGAGGATTTTCATTGCCTGTTCATAATCTATCTTCCAGCTAGTGGCGTAGCCTCAAATCTAATATGTCAGCCCTACCCTTATGATAGTCTAAACATGATTCAGTGGAAGTCCAAGGCAGCTCAAACCTTTTACAAAGATTGGGTCACAGATGAGAATAATACTGGAGTACATTTTGGATCCATGAATAGTATAGGTTGGCATCACCTAGCACTGTGAGAGAATGCTCACAATAAGATAATTGGAGAGAAAGGTGACACTGAAAAGTAGTCATTTATTTATAAATACAGAAAAAATATATGTAATGGCTCACAGTGGAGTCACTAGGGGGTGTGGGAGGTGCGGACCACACCAAGTGAAGGGAAGATGACACCACTTCTGCTCAAATACCTGTACTTTGGTAGAAACATTGTGACGTTTGCCTGTATCTCTTTTAAATGCTTTAAGAGATGGTGGCAGTGAAACTCAGTGGGAGAAGAAAGAAGGGACCCCAGAATTTTTAAAATAAAACTTTTGAATTTTTTGGAAAAATATTCTTTTAAAGTTTTCTTTAAAAACATTACATTTTAACCAAATCTTCACTATTTATATGTAAATACATTTAGGTTATACACATGATATTGTAATTTGAAGGTATAATTTTAATTTTGCTAATTATGTCACAAGTATTAGCATTATATTCAGTGGTATCTGGGAATTATGTCTTACGAGTAACATGAGTGCAAAAAAGCATTACTAAGGATTCTGTATGCTGTGAAATGGGAGGAGGTCAATGAGGGGCTGACACCAATCCTAGGGATGCCACTGGTGGATCATATATGTCATTGTATTATATCCATTACAACAACCCTGTAAATTAAAACCCTGAGGGTAAGAGGGAGTGTCTTCTCAAAGAACCAAAGTAGAAGAGATAGCAGGAGATCCTTAACTGAAATGCAAATGAGTTTTTAAAGTAAAAGGCAGCTGCACAGGGGTCCAAATTGGACTACAACTGCATTGCTGCTGTCAGTACAATGTACTGAGTCTTGTTTCAGTGATGTCAGCTTCCAAGTAATCCCTTACAATCACCCAGTGCAGTTACATCAGGGATCTAACTGGCACACCATCACTTTTTAAATTCAGACCTCTGGACTGTACTTTTTCCAGTTCAATAAAGGCCCTGGATTTCTGGATCCCTTTGTCAGATCTCAGAATCCTCTCACAATTGCCACAAGCACACCTCACAGCCACCGGATCTATGAGATCCCAATGCCACCCACCAATTTGTGAAGATGATGATGTGGCACTGCCAAAATTTCTTAAAACTCCTTTCCACTTTATCCCATCTTTTCCTGGATTTGCTCGCATTGGCTAGTGCCAAGGTTCCAATCTGCCTGCTGTCTCCACAGCTTTCTTCTTCTTTTATATTTTTCATCATCACATATACTCGACTATAAGTCGACCTCATGTATAAGTCGAGAGCAGGTTTGGGGGCCAAAATTATGGATGTTGATATGACCCCGTGGATAAGTCGAGGGTAACAAAAGGGGCATGTAACAAAAGATCTAAAGGATGAAGCAGAGGAAAACAATGCTAAATAAGTTACAAAATTCCAGCAAGCATAACTACGCTCACATTAAAGGCTGGATGGATGAGAGAGTAGAGGAGGGTCAGTGCTTTCAGACAGATTACTGTCTTTCCTATCACCAAGAGATTTTTTCCTTTTTAAATAAGAGTTAAAATACCAAACTTACATTGACCCGTGAATAAGTCAATTCAGTTTTTCTGGGCCAATTTTTTGACTAAAATTTCTAGACTTATACATGAGTAAATATATTAACATTTCAATTAACAACAGGAAGAGTAGCAGTGACAAAGGACATCCTTGCCTCATATCTCTTTGGATTTGGAATGCTTACTTTTTTCCTCATTGATGTGAGTTCGATTGCTATAACTCTGCTCCATCCATGTGGTAAAATTTGGACCAATATTCATTTCTCTTAAGATTTCAGACATTGCACATCAGACCTGCTAGAAGAGATACAGCAGCTGGAAATGCTGATGGCATTTAAAACATTAAAGACATCTCTTCTGGAAGATGTACCCAGTCAATTTTAAAACATGAATTTGTAATCTATATATTTTAAAGAATGTACCCACATGTGTGTATTTCAATGGTTTTATACTATTGTATTTTAACTTTTGGTTTTATGTATTTTCTTCGTAATTGTTTGTATTTCACCTCACCTCAAGCCTTGAAGAGAGGCAGGAAAGAAATGAAATTATTATTATTATTATTATTATTATTATTATTATATCATCATCATCATCATCATTATCATCATCTTATTTTATGTCCCTGTTTTAATCAAGAACAACATATTCTTAGAATTCCACTTGAAATGTTGCTCAAAAACTAAAGATGGCAACAACAACCATATCAAAAGTAACAGTAAAATACTACCTGCGCCTTTACCTTCTCTAATGAATTTATTCCAACTTAAATTTCCTCACAATCAGATGAACCTTTAGAATTCAAGCTGAATTTAAAGGTGTGATTAGATATGGTTCAGATTAATACATTCCATAATATAAAACTATATCTTAAGACAGAGATCATAATTCTTAATTAATTACAAGGAAAGGGGGAGTTTTTATGTAAAATCAAAATGGATTTCTCAAAATAAGTCATGCCTGACTAATATTTTTTTAATATAAAATTACCAGCTTGGTAGATAAAAGGAATGCCGTAGCTTTATCATATTTAGATTTCAGTAAGGCCTTAGACAAGGCCCCCCAAGATATTCTTGTAAACAAGTTAGTAAAATGTGGGCTAGACAATGTAACTGTGGATTTGTAATTAGTTGGCCGGCTGAACCCAAAAGGTGCTCATCAATGGATCCTCTTTAAAATAAATCACATCAAAGTAGTCTGATCTATTATTATATAAAATTACCAGCTTGGTAAATAAAAGGAATGCTGTAGATATACCATATCTTCATTTGGTATATACCATATCCTGATTTCTCTCCATATCTTGGAGCAAAGTGACCAGTGGGGTGCCACAAGGTTGTGTCCTGGGCCCAATGCTATTTGACATCTTTATTAATGACTTGGATGAAAGAATAGTAGGCGTGCTTATCAAATTTTTAGATAAACCCAAATTAGGAGAAGTAGGTAATACTTCAGAGGTGATTATCAAAATTCAATAAGATTAAAATTAGATTTAAAAACTGGGCCAAAAATAACAAAATGTAAGTCAACAGGAAGAAATGTCAGTTCACTTAGGGCGAAATGTCACTTAGGGTAGAAAAATGAAATGCATTGATATAGGATGGGGGACACCTGGCTGAATGAGACTACATGTGAAAGGGATCTAGAGTCCTCATAGACCACATGTTGAACATGAGTCAACAGTGTGATGTGGCAGCTAAAAAGGCTAATGTGATTTTAGGTTGCATCCACAGAAGTATAGTGTCTAGATCAGGGAAAGTAATAGTGCCACTGTATTCTACTTTGGTCAGGCCTCACCTGGAATACTGTGTCCAGTTCTAGGCACCACAATTCAAAAAGGATGTGGACAAGTTGGAGTGTGTCCAGAGGAGGGTGACCAAAATGGTGAAGGCTCTGGAAACAATGCCTTATGAGGAGAGCCTTAGGGAGCTGGGTATGTTTACCCTGGAGAAAAGGTGGTATGATATGATAGCCCTGTTTAAGTATTTGAAGGAGTGTTATATTGAGGCTGGTGCAAGTTTGTTTTCTGCTGCTCCAAAGAATAGAACACAGAGTGATGGACAGAACAATTTTCTACAGGAAAAGAGATTCCACCTCAACATTAGGAGGAACTTCCTGCAAGTAAGACATGTTCAACAGAGGAACACACTCCCTCAGAGAATGGTGGAGACTCTTTCTTTGAAGGAGGGTGGCCATTTTGGGGGTGGTTTGGTTTTTTATTCCTGTATGGCAGGGGATTGAACTTGATGGCCCTTGTGGTCTCTTCCAACTCTATGATTCTGTGATTCTATAGCCTATGGTTCTTTTCCTTTCTTTAGTTTATTTTCTAATTCATTAGCCACAATATAAACACTCAAACTATAAGTGAAATATATTAGACTATATAGTCCTTATCTCTATAGATCTTTCTTTCTTTCTTTCTTTCTTTCTTCCTCTTTCCCTTTTCCTTTCTGATTCTTAATTTTTTTTATTCTTAATTTTATGTCCTATATTTCTTTGCCTTTAACTTCCCACTGTCTGTACTTCTTGTTACCCAATCTCTATCATCTTTTATCTACCTTCCTCCTCTCAAAAACTCCATTATAGCCATTGTTGTTAGCTGCCCTCAAGTCGATTCCATCTCGTGACAACCCTGTGGATGAGACATCTCCAAGATCCCCTATCCTCCATTGCTCTGCTTGGGTACTCCAAATTCATGCCCATGACCTTGCTGATTTGGTCCAACCATCTTGCATGTGATCTTCCTTTGCTCCTTATACCCATTACCTTTCCAAGCATTATTGTCTTCTCTAGTGACCCATGCTTTCTCATTTTGTGGCCAAAGTATGACAGCCTCTATTTTATCGTCTTGGCTTCCAAAGAGATTTCAGGCTTGAGCTATTCAAGGACCTATTTCTTTGTCTTTTGGCTGTCCACCGTATCCTAAGCATTCTTCTCCAGCACCACATCTCAGATGAATTGATTTTGTTCTTATCTGCTTTCTTCCCTGTGCCGTTCTTGCACCAGTACATGGTGATGGGAAATACAATGGCTTGGACAATTCTAACAGTGCTCACTTGTATGTTTTTAGGATCTTGTCTAGTTATTTCATAGATGCCCTTCCCATACTTAGTCATCTTCTTATTTCTTATTGTAGTCACCATTCTAATCAATGTTTGATCCTAGGTATTGGATTTCTTTAACTATTTCATTTTCCTCATTGTCTAGGTTAAATTCCTGTATTAATTCCATTGTCATTGTTTTCATTTATGTTCAACATTGTCTGCCTTTGCTCCTTCATCTTTGACCTTGCTTAGCAACTGTTCCAAGTCTGCGATGTCTTCCAACGGTATTATAGTGTCATCCACATATCATACATCTGTGGTGACGAACCTACAGTATGTGTGCCAGAGAAGGCACGCAAAGCCATTTTTCAGGGCATGCAGAGGGCGAGGAAGAAGAGGAATAGGTGCATGGCTGTTCCACCTCTTCCCAGTCATCCCATGCCTTCAGTTGACAGAGACAGCTGAAGGCCCAAGAGGGTGGGAAGAAGTCCTGCCCTGGAAGTCACACCCCTGAAGGCAAAAGTCCCACCCCCAGAGGGCAGAAGTCCTGCCCTGAAAGTCCCACCCCCCTGGAAGACCCACCCCTGGCACTGGGTAACACCCAGCGCCAGAAAGCCTTTTAGTTTGAGCACTTGGTCCCTAAAAGGTTAACCATCATTGTATTTAGGTTGTTGATGTGCCTTCCTCTTATCTTCACATCTCCTCCTTCTGAGTCTAACCCCTTCCTATGTTTTCGGCATATAAGTTAAAGAAATAGGGTGACAGAATGCAGCCTTGCCTGATTCCTTTGCCTACTGAGAACTAATCTGTTCCCCCATATTCTGTTCTGACATTAGCCTCTTACCCTTGGTACATATTTCTCATCAGGACTATCAAATATGGTGGCATCCCCATGTCTTTGAGAGCCTTCCATAGCATGTTGTGTCTATACCATCAAATGCTTTTATATAGTCTATAATGCACATGCTGACTTTTTTTTCTGGGATTCTTTGGTGTGCTCCATTAGCCATAATATGTTTGCAGTGTGGTCCCTAGTGCCTCTTCCTTTCCTGAATCCTGCTTGCACCTTTGGGATTTCTTTCTCTATGTATGATTGGAGTCTATGCTGCAGAATTTAGAGCTTAATTTTGCTTGCATGGGAGATTAATGCAATTATCCTATGGTTGCTGAATCTTCTTTCTTGTGGATTTGGATATTTATTGATTGTTTCTGGTGTCTTGGCCACCATTTTGTTTTCTATATTTGTTGGCATGTTTTGGTTAACACGAGTTTCTTCTATCTGTATGCACTGTAGCACTTCAGTTGAGATATCATCTGTTCCCTGGTGATTTATTTTGTCCAATTCCTCTTATTGCAGCTTCTACTTTACCTTTTAAATTTGGGGTTCATCTTCATCTGGTTCTTTGCTCCATGTTTCATTCACTAGATTGCATCTTCATGAACTCATCAGCAAGCTTTAAATCCAGTAGTTTATATTGTCGTAATTATTCCCCTGTTGTTGTCAGTCAAGTCCTTAGCAACACACACAGTTTATTTCCAAACAGCTCAGTCTCTCTTTTCTAACAATACAAACAGCTTGGTCTCAAATAGTTCGGCCTCCTCTGTATATTATATTTGTTCTAAGGAGTTTATCAAACGACGGAAATTGGAAGTAAAATCCAATGGCAATCCGAAGGCAATCATGGGGTTTCACGTTGTTGTGTATTAAAGTATCTCATGCAATTTCGGGCAAAAGGGAAGTCATTCTGAACGCAATCATGGGTTTTAAATTATTTCATATTAAAGCATCTCACGCAATTTCGGGCAATGGGCAGTCATTTTTGGGTAATGGGAAGTCATTCTGAACGCATTCCGAATGCAATTGGAATTCACCTAAATTCACTAAACCAGCGAATTCACGTGAATTCGAATTGGCTCCAATTGGCTGCATTTGAAATAAAGAGAAATTCCTCCTGTCTGATAGAACTTTTCTTTAGTATCTTAGAAGTTTATCTCAGCCAGTGGTATAATTCTTTTGCACATTAGAAGAGTGGTAATGGCACTTGTGCTGCAAAGTGGCTACTTGCTGCAGACATGGCTTGCTCCAGTCTCTCCACTCTGCTCCTTGCACATCTCTCTTCTGTCTTCTTACCTTCTCTGAAGAGAAATGCTAGGAGCACCCAGGGACCTTTGGTGATCTCCTCTGCTTCCTCTTTATTGGAGGGATACCATCTATAAACCAGTAAGCCCTGGTTGATCTTATTCCCACAAGAAGCAATTGTCGCTCAGCGCTACTGCCAAGGTGACAAATATTGTGCCACCATTCCATTGAAAGTCAATCCCCATTCACCTTTTAACTTTAAAATGGTAATAAAATATTCGGAACTCCTGGGTCATCTCTATGGGCTCAATAGTAAATATGCTTTCTGCAGGGTTTGTTCCAGTCAGAAGAAGAAAAACAGCTTCTTCATTAATAAGGAGCAGAACAGACTGCCCCTGGGAGATCCGGGTTGGGGCCACGGCAACTGCATGCCACAATCCCAATCAGTCTTTTTGCCAGCCCAAAAAGAAACAGCAAACTGACACTCCTTTTTGAGCCAGAAAAAAGGCTGGGTTTGCCCTCCCTTCTGTTGCTTTATAGTGCTCCTGAGGTGTGCAGTGTATTAAAGCCATGCTGCCAGAGTGCCATGATGCCAGCACACCACAGGTGGGCAACATGAAGTCGGCTTCCAGGTAGCTTCAGAGCACGTGACTTCAAAATGCCACACATTGAAGCTGCCTGGAAGCCAGTGCAAAGAGGCAGTTTGTTCCACACACACAAAAGGAGCAATGGCTCAATGGCAGTAAATTCTAAATGCTTTAACATTTTTTAAAAAGTTACTTCCTTTGTAAATTTTGCAAACCTCCAAACAGGTATATATAAAGAAGGGGGATGTTCAGTCTGCCATGCTATTTAAAGTTTCTGGCTTGTCATTGTATATTACAGGAAGGCGTGGTGATGGTGACTCCAGTCCCTCTGGCAGCAGAAGACTTCAAAATCACTCTCACAGAATTGCGGACTTTAATGGAATTTCGAAAACGGGAAGCAGTGAAAGAAATAAAGAAGAAGTATGGTAGCATCACTGAAATCTGTACACAGCTGCACACCTCTCCTACAAATGGGATATCTGGTTCCCCATCAGAACTGGAGATTAGGCGATCTGTATTTGGAAAGAATTTTATACCCCCTAAAAAACCTCTGACATTCCTAGAATTAGTATGGGAAGCACTGCAAGATACAACATTATGTATTTTAGAAGTTGCAGCCATCATATCCTTGGTACTTTCCTTTTATGATCCCCCAGGAGGAAGTGTTCAAGCATGTCATTCAGATGAATTTGAAGAAGACGAGGAGGATGAGGCTGATTGGATTGAAGGAGCTGCAATACTATTGTCAGTTGTTTGTGTAGTGTTAGTTACGGCTTTCAATGACTGGAGTAAAGAAAGACAATTTAGGGGATTGCAGAGTCGTATTGAAAAAGAACAAACGTTTTCTGTGATCAGGAATGGGGAAATAATACAAGTGCCAGTGGCTGAATTAGTGGTGGGAGATATTGCACATATCAAATATGGTGACCTTTTACCAGCTGATGGTTTGCTTCTCCAAGGGCATGATCTGAAAATTGATGAAAGCACCCTCACGGGAGAATCAGACCATGTCAAAAAGTCTCTGACAGGAGACCCCATGTTGTTTGCAGGTACCCATGTAATGGAAGGCTCTGGGAAAATGGTTATTGCCGCTGTAGGTGTAAACTCACAAACAGGAATTATCCTCACCTTACTTGGTGTTGGAGATGAAAATGAAAAAGACAAAGAAGACAGCAAAACCCCTAAAAAGTCAAATGATTCTGAGAACAACAAGGTACCTAAAGTGGATGAAAAGTTCCCTGAAAATAAACCAGCTCCACACAAGAAAGAAAAATCAGTTTTACAAGCAAAACTCACAAGATTAGCAGTTCAAATTGGCCAAGCAGGGCTGGCAATGTCTGTAATCACTGTTATTGTCCTTATACTCTCTTTTGCTATACAAACCTTTTGGGTTGAGAAACGTTCCTGGACTGTTATGTGTACACCAGTTTACATACAATATATTGTAAAGTTCTTCATTATTGGTGTTACAATCCTGGTTGTAGCAGTTCCAGAAGGCCTTCCACTTGCAGTCACCATTTCACTTGCATACTCTGTGAAGAAAATGATGAAGGATAATAACCTCGTGAGACATCTGGATGCTTGTGAAACTATGGGCAACGCAACAGCAATCTGTTCAGATAAAACAGGAACCTTAACAATGAACAGAATGACTGTGGTCCAGATTTTCATTGGTGGCACACACTATAAAATTGTCCCTGCACCTGATTTAATTCATCCAACCATGCTGAATTATCTGCTTAAAAGTATTTCTGTAAACTGTGCTTATACATCTAAAATACTTCCTCCTGAAAAGGAAGGAGGACTGCCCCGTCAAATTGGCAATAAAACTGAATGTGCCCTACTGGGCTTGCTTCTAGAATTAAATCAGGATTACGAGGCTGTAAGAATTAAGATACCAGAAGAGAAATTATATAAAGTCTACACCTTCAATTCTGACAGGAAATCTATGAGCACAGTTTTGAAAAATGAAGATGGTAGTTTCCAACTGTTCAGCAAAGGTGCTTCTGAAATTCTCCTTCAAAAATGCAGTCGACTGTTGAATGGTGCCGGAGCACCTGCCCCCTTTTCCAAAAAAGATAGGGGAAATGTTATTAAAAATGTGATTGCACCAATGGCTTCTGAGGGACTCCGAACTATATGTCTAGCTTTCAGAGAATTCCCAGCTGACTTTGACCAATCAAATTATTCAGTATGGGATAATGAGGAAGATATCATCAATGGTTTGACATGTATTGCAATTGTAGGTATTGAAGATCCAGTGAGACCTGAAGTTCCTGATGCAATAAGAAAATGTCAGAATGCTGGCATTGTTGTGCGTATGGTCACTGGGGATAACATTAACACAGCTCGTGCGATAGCTATAAAATGTGGCATTCTTCGACCTGGGGAGACATTTGTGTGCCTAGAGGGGTCTGATTTCAATAGACAAATACGGGGCGCAGATGGGAAGATAAAACAAGAGCTTCTTGACAAGGTTTGGCCTACACTTTGTGTGCTTGCGAGATCCTCCCCTACTGACAAGTACAACCTAGTGTCAGGGATCATTAACAGCAATATCACAGAACAAAGGCAAGTGGTAGCTGTGACTGGTGATGGTACAAATGATGGGCCTGCACTAAAAAAAGCAGATGTTGGGTTTGCAATGGGTATTGCTGGAACAGACGTAGCTAAAGAAGCTTCTGATATCATTCTGACAGATGATAATTTCTCAAGCATTATTAAAGCAGTTATGTGGGGCAGAAATGTATATGACAGTATTTCCAAATTTCTTCAGTTTCAACTCACTGTCAATGTGGTAGCGGTGATTGTTGCTTTTACAGGAGCATGTGTCACCCAGAATTCTCCCCTGAAAGCTGTTCAGATGCTGTGGGTCAATCTCATAATGGATACCTTTGCCTCTCTTGCTTTAGCAACAGAAAAGCCAACAGAGGATTTGTTGAAACGTAAGCCCTATGGTAGAAATAAGCCTCTTATTTCCCGTGTAATGATGAAAAATATTTTGTTTCATGCCATATATCAGCTTGCAGTTGTCTTTACACTTTTGTTTGTAGGTGAAAAACTATTTGATATTGAAAATGGGCGAATTGCACCATTGAAGGCACCACCTACCCAGCATTACACTCTTATATTTAATACATTTGTGATGATGCAGATTTTTAATGAAATCAATGCACGGAAGATTCATGGGGAAAGGAATGTGTTTTCAGGAATATTCACAAATTCAATTTTTTGTGGTATTTCTCTGGGAACATTGATTGTACAGATTCTCATTGTGCAGATTGGAGGGAAGCCCTTTAGCTGTACAAAGCTTACATTAGAGCAGTGGTTGTGGTCAGTCTTCTTTGGCATGGGGACCTTATTGTGGGGCCAAGTCATTGCAAGTATTCCAACCAGCTGGCTATGGTGTCTGAAAGAAGTTGGTGAGGCCCCACCAACAGTATATGAAGAAGAAGAGCTTACTGATGACACGGAGATTGACTATAGTGAGCAGCAGCTGCGTCGCAGTCAAATTTTGTGGTGCAGGAGCCTGAAGAGAATACAAGTTCAGTGCAGAGTAGTGAGGGCATTTCAGGCTCCCTTTTACAGTGATATACGTTCATCATGTAATGCTAAAGGTGTCTAAGGGAACATGAGTAATGGGTCCACACCTTTCTTTCTTCTGTTATTGAATCTGCGGGTCAAAATGATTAATACATAAGAAATGGTTAGGATTTTGTTTCACAGTAGTCAATGGAGATTATCAGACAGGGGACA
Organism: Urosaurus nigricauda; assembly: GCA_034509955.1. Taxonomy (NCBI): domain Eukaryota; kingdom Metazoa; phylum Chordata; class Lepidosauria; order Squamata; family Phrynosomatidae; genus Urosaurus; species Urosaurus nigricauda. Next base: position 177,797,394 of record JAOEGL010000003.1, read on the forward strand.
GGACGTCCTTGTCCCATCCTTCCCACGCAATTGCGGGAAGGACGTTCATATGACATTGCGCTGATCCTGTCATTGTCCCATCTGGGAAGTGATAATTTCCACTGAAAAATATTTTGAAACTAGCCATATTTTTTCTAGAGGATGGGGCGGGGGGGGCATGATAAATCAATACACAAGAAGTCAATTCAAATTTTCCTCATAGGTGGTGGGTCTGAACTTTATGCCTGCATCCTTTATGGAACCTGAGCATTTAAATTTCTTATTGCAGGGGCTCTTCAGAAAAAGAGAGTGAGCGATAAAACCAAAAGCTATGTCCTGAATGTTTTATATGTATTGGTTTAAAATGTGATGTATTATAAAGGGTAGTAGTTAAACTATACATAGTCTTTTTCTTTTGATGCTGTTTATAATTATAAATGGTACATATGGTGGTGATATCTTGGGGCTTTGATCTCCTGTTTGGAAATGGGTATCTTCCCCAAGTAATTTGAACCTTTAGTTGTTGGGCAGTTATTTCTATGCAAGAGGACATACATTTGGTTGTAAGAAGGCTATGTTTATTTGCTTGTTGTTCATAATTTCTTATAAAGATTATTGAACAATTAAAAAATTTAAAAACTTTTTACTTGTTGTTTAAAAAGTAGGAAAATCCAATTGTTCCAGAATAATAGTTCCCCTTGGACCAGTGACAAAATTTCTTTGATGTATTATAAATTTTTATTCTCAAGTACATCTATCGAGACAAGTACCCTCTTAACATTTCTTGCCAGCTAACAGCCCTCCTTCTACCATTCCTGTTGATGACAATTGTTGAGTACCCATTCCTTAAACTTTAATCATTTATTAGTTTTCGCACATTACATAGCATACTTGAGTCCCAAGTATATCGTGACAGACCTGAGTTCAAATGTATCTAGATAGAGGTTTACATACAAGCTTTACATGGGCTGATTTAGGAGATTATCGTACTGTATTCAATTAAAAGCGATTTATCCCTGATGGGATAAAGCCGCATTTAATTTTAAAACCAGGTATTATCACACACAGCTGCAGGCAGGTGAGTGCAACCTGTGTGTAGCCCTGATCCCAGCCGCGCTTATCCAGCAGCTTTTCAAAAATGGCAAGCTCCTATTTTTGAAAAGCCTCTGGATAAGCACAGCTGGGATCCAGGCTACATACGGGTTGCACTTGCCCTGCCCCAGCTGAATAGAATAACACCAGCTTTTAAATTTAAACGCAACTTTATCCCGAGATAAGCCACTTTTAAATGAATGCAATAATCTCCATAAACTCTTAAGAGGAGGGGGAAGGGGAGGATGAAGAGGCGGCGGCAGCATACAATAATGTGTGAAATTATTGGAAATTATTACATAGGACATAAGCAATGACAACTGCAGTACTGAATTGCTTGGAAAGCAGGGTGGGTATTCCAATTTAGTACATTTTGTTAGAATAATGAGGGTGGTGAAGTTTGTGGCTGGGTAAAAGTCACAGCCACAGAGTTGAAAGGACCCACATTTGGGCTAAAGATTATCAGCTACAAACCTCTGCCACTTCAGATATGTTTCTTTTTGTAGTGCACAGTGTCCCTCCAGTGCTGGGTATATCTTTTGTTTAGGACTAAAATCCAGCAAACATAACCTGTATTTGCAAAGAGCAAGCGAAGCAAAAAGGTTAACTAATCCCTTCCTTTTCCCTACAACTTTAAAGATGGCTTTCTTATTTGTTTCCAGAGAGAGTAGTAGCAACAGTGGTGTTGCTGATGGTGGTACTCTCTTCCTAGCCAAGATAAGCTGGAGAAGTGGAGAGAGCTCTGCAGCACATAACCTATTTTACTGAACGAAATTACTAGTTGCACTACTCCACTATAGTGCAATTTGTGGAAATAATGGTTTAAAACAATAAATTGTCTCAGAAGGCCATATTCTCTGCACTGTATTAGCAGTTGCAGAGCTGTTTGGTACCCTGCACCATTTGCCCTTTCCTTCCATCTGAAACTGATCTGACACAATTTCTTAGCTAATTATTTACATCCCAGAACAAGCTACTCCTAACCTCCACCTGTTAATTAGCTCTTTAATTATATGTTTCAACTGTGCTAGGTTTTTTTAAGTATTGTGTTTTAATTTGGAATGCTTTAACACTCCCTTACAGTGCAACAGTGCTAACATCTCAGTACATGCTGCAATGGAGAGAAATATACGCAGTTGGCGTGGAACACAATCGTGGTCTTTTATTATGCACAGGAACTGGCTGCTGACTGCTCCCGATAACTTCAAGGAACAAACTATACATTACTTTAAAAATATAGGTTGCTGCATGTCAAATTAGATCTAAATGTTACCCTCAGGTCTAGTCCTCCTTCAACCCTGGTTGACCGCTCCTTTTTTTGGCTCCAGAAAAGCCTTTAGAGGCTCTTCCGCAGCCCCGCTGTGGCTTCCCAGTGTGTTAGGGGTTTGCAGCATGCACGCCATGCCCCAAGCAGCCCACAGCCACCCAGAAGGCGGATTTTAGTGCCAGTAAGTACTGGCCCTAAGATAGGAATCTGCAGAAACCCTTCACATAGAGTGTGATGGTGGGTGATAAACCAGGTGTATGCCACAAAGCTGAGGATCAAAGGAAATCAACTTCCCTTTGGAAATAACTCTTTGTGTAAAACATTTACTTTATTTATTTATATTAGGTATTTTTATACCCTGCCCTTCAGTCCTAAAGGCTCTCAGAGCAGCTTACAATTACAATTCCTTGCCCTCACAATCTAAAAAGACAAGCCACAAAAGAAGGGAATGGTGCTGGGGAAGGGGATCAGGTCCAGCAGTTCTTCTCTCCATCTCAGGCCTGGACCAAGGCAGATGGACTGGAGGGAGGGCTCTGCTTCTTAGAAGGCACTTGGATTGATCATTGATCGCCCTGCCATTTCCACACATCTCTGGCCATTCTACCTCCTGGAAAATCCCCTCAAAACTCCTGAGAAACTGCCTCAGGACACATTTCACCTTGGGCACTCCCATTTTGGTTCAGTTGGAATCAAGCAGAAACTTTGTTGGATTCAAGTATGACCGCTCAGTACTATTGGCCGTGCTACAAAGCAGAGTACTGAGCCCCATTCAACCCCGGCTGTATGGCTGCCCGAAGCCCTCTTGCTGCTTCCTGTTGAGCTAAATCAATTCCCCCATTAATTATAATTGTGTCTGCCCTCCCAGGACCCTAGAACTTTGGGTAATATAGGGACAAAACAGACTGGTCCAGAGAAAGGGCCGGGTTGGGGCCATGGCAATCATACACTGCAGCCCCAATGCGGCTTTTTGCCAGTCCAAAAAGAAGCAGCAAATTGCCACTCCTTTTTGAGCCAGCAAAAGCCAGCTTTTCCCTCCCCACGGCAGGTTTATGGTGCTGCTGCGGGCAGCATGTAAATGCCACGCCACCGGAGCACCATGAAGCTGGGCCACCTATGGATGGGCAGGAGGTGTGATGCCAGCTTCCAGACAGCTTTAGAGTGTGCAGCGTTAAAACTTTATTTTAGTTAAATCTATTTTATTTTATTCAATTTAATTTTGATTTCATTTTATTATAATTTTATATTTTTTCCTTTTTATTTAATTTTCTGTTTTTAGTTTAATTTTATAAAGTTTATTTTATATTTAAATTTGTACAGTCTGCCCTCCTTATCCATAGATTCATGCATCCACGGCTTGAAAATATTCCAAAAAAATATAAATTCCGTGTATCAAACTTTGATTTTCCATTTTATATAGGGGACACCATTTTGCTATGCCATTGTATTTAGTAAGACTTGCACATCCACAGATTTTGGTATTCATGGGGGTTCCTGGAACCAAACCCCAGCGAATAACAAGGGCTCACTATATTTTTATTCTATTATTTTATTTCATTTTTATTTCAATTTCATTTCAGTCCACAGTTACTCAAATCCATAGATATCAAACCAATGAATACGGGGGGCCAGGGGCCACTCTACTATACTCCAAAATCACTCATTCTGATGATGGTAAGAGCTACTGTTTTCAATAGTTTGTTTGCAATTTTTCCAAAGAGCACTGGAGGGCACTCTAGCACTGGATTAGTTTCATCCAGGATCTGCAGGGAGATTCTCTCCCTTTTTTGGTTTCAAATTATATAACTTTTTTTTCTGCTTTGAAGCACTATTGTCAGATCTTTCTTCATACAAAAAGTATAGGAAGGACAAGGATAAGCACAGTGAAGATGCTGCTGCTCTCTGTGTCATAAATGATGTCAAGTCAAACAAACTAGAGATCCTCAAAGAAGGAAGTCTCTAAAGAATTGCTATGAGCGATAAAGTGTGTGTGTGTTGTGTGCCTTCAAGTCATTTCCGATTTATGGGGACCCTGAGGAGTTTTCTTGGCAAGATTTGTTCAGAAGAGGTTTGCTCAACGTCATCCCATGGGTTCACCAAAAAGAAGCTTGGATCCATCCAGTCTTTAAGAGGAGCACAAACAGTTACACCTGCCAGAATTTTCTAAGTTCTTTGGCATCATTTTCCTTTGCATCATCCTTTAGATGCCCCTAAGTTTTATCCTTGACATATCCATAGGTCATATCAAAATCCATAATTTTGGCCCCAAAACCCACCCTCAACTTATACATGAGGTCGACCTATACATATGTTATATATAACGGAATTGGTTTTGGTGTCACTAGATATGACAGAAAAAAATTGGAATATGCTTTTACTTACATAAATGGCTTCCAACACATAATTTAAAGCATTTAGAGGATTGTTCTTTGCAAAATTTCCTGGATGTCTAATATGTAACATTTTCTTGCACCCATTGTCAACTTAGGGGCGAAACAGATCACCCCTTTGCACGGCCTTCCAGGCAGTGTGTGGGAGCATGGCGTTTACATGCCGCATGGTCTTTACATTGGCTGCCTATCAGCTTCTGGGCTGAGTATAAGGTGTTGGTTATTACCTATAAAGCCCTACATGGCTTGGGTCCAGCTTACTTGAGGGAACACCTCCTCCCATATAATCCTTCCCGCACATTCAGGTCCTTTAGGAAGAACCTCTTGCAGCCAAAGAAAATAAGATTGGTGGCGACTTTCCATTTCAGCTGCCGCTCCAAAATTTTGGAATGACCTGCCAGAGGAGATCCGTCATATCACATCTCTCGATGCCTTCAAAAAGGCGATAAAAATGGATCTCTTCCGGCGGGCATCCATCCAAATTATCTCCTCCTCTCATACTATTCCTCCAGATTGTTTTGACAAATTGTTATTGGTGATGACAGGGTTGATATTTTAATTTTTATATGTGACGACGGGAGGGTTGGAGGGTGGGGGAGATTAGGGAATGTTTTTCTTATTGTTTATGTATTTGTATTGACATGTTGTTACCTGCCTCAATTCTCACAAAGGGAGAGGCACAATATAAATATTATTATCATTGAAGCAAAACTCCTACCAATTACAACAATGGCCAGACTTCAGCAATATGGGATGGGGCACTCTCCTAGGCTAAGGGTCTCTGAGAAAAATGCTCTGAATTCAAGGAGCAAAATACCCTAAAGGCACCAGATCCCTTCTGATCCTGAAAGCAAAGCAGGGCTAACCATGGTTAGTACTTGGATGGGAGCCAGAGAATAAATATCAGGTGCTACAGGCTATACTCCGGCAGAAGGAACTGGCAAAACTGCCTCTGAGTATTCCTTGCCTAAGAAAACCCTATTAGACTCATGGAGTAAATGGACATGTGCATGCACAGATTGCTGCCACATTGCAGAACTAATGTATTTTGACACTGTTTTTAACCCCCATGGCTCCGTCCTAATCCTGGGAATTGTAGTGGCTCCAAGAGGTCTCTGACAGAGAAGGCGAAATTCTCATGAAACTACAAATCCCAGCCAGTGGCATCACTAGGGTTGGTGTCACCCAGTGTGGTAACTCATGGTGTCACACACCTCCATTGACCTCCTCCTATATCACACCATACAGAATCCTAAGTCATGCTTTTTTGTACTGTTACTCATAAATCGTAATTCCTGTAAGCACCGAATCTAACAATAAAAGTTGTGACACAAACAACTACCATGTTTACCTGAAAATAAGACAGTCTTATATTAATTTTTGCTCCCAAAGATTCTTATTTTCAGGGGATGTCTTATTTTTCCATGAAGAAGAATTCACATTTAATGTTGAACAAAAAAAAAATAAAAATGGGCATGCTTCCAAACAAAAACTTTGCTAGGTCTTACTTTCGGGGGAGGCCTTCTTATATTTAGCAATTCAGAAAAACCTCTACTAGGTCTTATTTTCAGAGGATGTCTTATTTTAGGGGAAACAGGGTAGCAAAATTAAAATTACACCTTTACATTATGATATCATATGCACACT